>OX596029.1:56675554-57275554 GCA_951394125.1 Epistrophe eligans
ACAGATATTTTATGACCAACCAAATAACAAAATAAGATAAAGATACAAAAAGTAATTAACCAACACTACCATAAACCCTGAGGACAAGAAAACCAACTCATCAGGATAACGATATAAATAGATTCAACACGGAAGGAGTTGGCGAGTAGTTGCAGAGTAGTATGTAAGAACTATGTATGTAGAAACTATTGAAATATTTTATTTGTTGAAAAGAAAATAAAGTTAACATTTAAAAATATATTTTTTTGAAGTAACCTTTTTTATTTCCGACGGATAAATATAATTGGGGGCTCAACCGGGATAGCTCATTATTAACGTAAAAAGTGAAAGTGAATAAAATAGTCAAATTTGCATAAGTACTTGTAAATACAATTAAGGCTTACAAAACTTTCAAAGTGAAATTGAAGCTATCAGCCAAATTTGTTTATTAATAGGAGAAAAACAAAGTATCCTGAAAGTGTAAACAATTGTGAACTAAAAGGAAGAAACCAGCAAAGTGATTCCCGTTCGCTCTATAAAGCCAGTATCCAGCAACAGATTGGAGAACAGCATTCTAAGAAGCAGAGAAAATTATCGGAAAATTACGTAAGAAATTATTTTTAAGAAGTAAAACAAAAATTGTTAAAATGACTACAACAACTATAGATATAAAACATATAATTGAATTAGCTATTGAACAGGCTACTGCTCACCAGCAGAATCAAATAGATGAATTAACAAAAAAATTAGAAAATTTAACAGTTCCAAATAATGTAACAGACTATAAAAAACAAACGATAGATCCACAAATACTAGACAATGAAAGTCTTGACATTATTAAAAGTTTACCAACTTTCGAAGGTAGCAATGAGGGATATGTGAGTTGGCGAGAAGCTTGCCAAGATAGTATGAGTCTCTACACTCCTGGTAGTAGACGATATTTTTCTGCTTTAAGCATAATGAGAAATAAAATAGTTGGTCATGCGAATTCAGTTCTTACCAGTCATGGTACGGTACTTAACCTTGAAGCCATTTTAAGTAGATTAGACTTCGCCTACGCGGATAAAAGTACAATACATGTTTTAAATCATGAATTAAGTATGATAACACAGGAAAAAAAAACGTTAATAGAATTCTATAATGAAGTTACAGAAAAATTGGCATTAATAATAAATAAAGTTATAATGAATAATCTTGCAAATTCAAGTCAAACTATTCATTCCACTGAAAGCAGTGATAACATACAAATAGTGACGACATCCTTGCCTGTTAATTGTTTTAAACAACAGATAATATTAAATAAAGGCAATTTAAGTTCAGAAAATATTGAGACATGTTTTAATAAACTGAAGAGGTATACAATAACATATACAAACACTGATCAGGTCATCACTCTATTTAGAAAATATATAGTTCCAGGTACAGTATGTATCTATGCTTCAGATGAAGATCTATACGAAGTTAAAAGTAAACTTCTCGAAACATTCAGTAATAAATTTTTACGATCTAAAATATATGCACAGGATATACCGAACAAAGAAGACCAGTTAAACATAATCACTGATACACACAAAAGAGCACACAGAGGAACTCTTGAAAATTATAATCAAATAAAGACAATATCCTACTGGCCAAACATGAAGAAACAAAATTCTTCAAATACCTGTGTTTTTTGCAACGAAAACAAATACGATCGGAAACCAATAAAATTTCCTATAGGTACCAAACCCATACCAGAAAATGGTAATACAGCAGTTTATAAAGAATATGGAACGTTATTCCACATGACAAACATTACTTATATTAATGAAATCATAGCGGAATTAGAAAAAGAATCAAACGTAGAAAACTTAAAGTATGATTTTACCACCTTAAATTTAGACGAAAACGCAGAAATAATGTCAGAAATAACCTTAATGAGGACACTAATAGATGAAGTTAGAATTACCAGGTTCAAAAGAGCAATCAATACTATAGGAACAATACTTAGTTGGATATCAGGAGTACCTGACCATGATGATCATTTACTAGTAGAAAACAAATTAAATGAATTAATTTATAATAATAACAAACAAGCAACTACCAATTCACAGATCTTTCAAGCTATCCAAGAAATTACTAAAGTTTTAAATACTGAAAAAAATACATTAAAAACAAGAAGATTACAAGAAAGAAACAAATTAATAATACTAGAGTTACAAAACCTTATTCAAACTATTGCTTTAAGCAAAGCTAAAGTTTTAAACCCAATCATATTAAATAAAAAAGATATTCAAAAAATAACAAATAATGAACATGGAACTATGTCAATATCCGATCTTTTAGATGTTAGTGATTTTAAGATTGTTCAAACTAAAGATGTCATAATAATATTAATAAAATACCCAATCATTTATAAAAATTGTAAAATATTTGAAACAAGAGCAATCGACCAAAATAAAGAAAAAATAATAATTGATAAGAATAAAGCAAAATGCAATGAATCATTTTACAATATTAAGGATTGTAAACAAGAAATAAATTTATATTTTTGCAAAATAAATTATGAAAAATCATGTCTTTCAGATTTATTAAATAAAATTCCTACCAAATGCAATAAAACAAATGAAATTCAAAAAGAATTTGAAATTATAAAAGATGGAGCAATTTTATTAAAAAATAACCACACTATAAATAATGATAAAATTAATGGTATTTATTTAATAACATTTAACGAAACTGTTAATATAGATAATAAAAACTATACAAACTCTACTCAAAAAATACTTAGCTATATAAAAACACATGCCATTAATGACTATGTTGTTGAGTCATACATAATAGACCCAAATACTGAGCTAAAATTTAAGTTTGAGAATATTGACACATTAAGTTACTTAAATATAACAAAATCCAAGTCAGTTATTGGAATAAGTACTATAAGTATAATTATTGTAATTATTATTATATTAACCTTATTTTTTAAGAAAAAAGAAATCAAAATCAACAACAATATACCGATGCAACATATAATCGAACCAACGGCTCCACAACAAGAGATGACATTAGAAAAAGGACTTGCCTTGCTTCAGAAACATATTGATGAATCGGGGCGATTCATTTTGAGCGATGGGGGGAGTTATAAACACTCAACTGTACCTCAAGCAGGAAATAAGAGGAAATAATAAAATAAATAAGATCGCTAATGATCTACAAACATCCTTATAAAGATTACCACAGATATTTTATGACCAACCAAATAACAAAATAAGATAAAGATACAAAAAGTAATTAACCAACACTACCATAAACCCTGAGGACAAGAAAACCAACTCATCAGGATAACGATATAAATAGATTCAACACGGAAGGAGTTGGCGAGTAGTTGCAGAGTAGTATGTAAGAACTATGTATGTAGAAACTATTGAAATATTTTATTTGTTGAAAAGAAAATAAAGTTAACATTTAAAAATATATTTTTTTGAAGTAACCTTTTTTATTTCCGACGGATAAATATAATTCGCACCAAATTCCCAAATCGTGTTATTAGCCGTCTTGGCGATGTCAATTGGCCGCCTCGGAGCTGCGATTTGACCACTTTGGAATTTTGTTTTGTGGGGAATCGTGAAGGACCGATGTTATGCCAACAATCCGGAAACGATTCAAGCACTTAAGGCCAATATCATCCAAGCAATCCGTGAGCTACAGCCCGAAACCATCAACAAGGTCTTGGAAAATTGGAGTGACAGAATGCGCTACTGCGAACGCAGCCGAGGCAGCCACTTGAACGACGTTATGTTCCAAAATTAATAGGAATAATTGCTCTTACTAATAAAGCCATAATACATGGAAAAAAAATAATTTTGTTCATTTTATCGCATTTTTAAAAAGAAACTTTTATTTTGCCCACACGTATATTCCCCAATTTTAAGCGCACCTCATTTTTTGAGTTGACTTCAACTTGCTATTTTGTTACTTAAATTTCAGAAAGTGAAAAAAAAGTTCCACAATTTTAAACATGTAGAATTACGAAAGTTTTTGAAAACCATATCAAGAATACTTAATGTGAAATGTTTTTGAGTATTTAACTACACTTTAAAATAAAAATCACCTACATAATCAGAAGTATGTAGGTATCACAAAAAAAAAAAATAAATAAAAAACACTTTTAAACTTTAACTTTTACAAACTGCACCGTACAGTCACCCATTACACCTGATATTTTGGAATTTCTGGTTCTATAACATCAAACACTACCGACAGTTACCAACTTCTGCACATCAAAAAAAAAAAACTTTACTATATAGCTCAGGCAAACTTTATTCTGTTAAAAGTTATTGTGAAACACACCAGACTTTTAAGTTGGTTTCTATTACCTACAATTAACAAACTTCTATTTTCTTAACTCAATCACCGGACAGTTCATTTATTTGTGTGCAAAAGATATATATATACCTATTATACGAACTTATTTTGTACTTACTTACATATACATATAATGTACATATTACGGTGTTTTAAAGTTTTGAGATTATATACAAGACATGTTTTTAAACAGTTTTTGTTTTCGTCCAAAAGAAATAAATGTATTTCTTTTTTTTTTTTTTTTACTTTTAGGTGATACTTGTCCTGAAGGCATTAAATTTATATGCCAGCACTCATGTAACTGTGATTCTTCAAATCGTTTCACATGTATTGGCCTACACAAATTCCTGCATAAATCCGATCCTGTATGCCTTTTTATCGGATAACTTCCGAAAAGCATTTAGAAAGGTAAGTTTTGTTTTAAAATTACTTTTTTTTTTTTTTGTCGTTTTATTTCAATTGTTTCAATTTGTTGATAAGTAAATCAAATAAAATAGATAAATCCTTAAAAGGATCCCTTTTGAGTGAAAAGCAAAAAGAAAACAAAAATAATTATTTATAGGTGAGCATTTTATATCAAGGGATTTGGAAGAGGGATTAATTAATGGGTTCGTTAGAACAAAATTGTCTAATTAAACAGAGCGAAAGTACTTAAAATCATTGTTGTTTTATTACGGTTGCGAGGGACTTAAAGCTATATTATAAGGTATGCACTTGAGACAACAAGTGGATTTTCGAGAATAGCAATTATTTATAAAATTTTCAATCATCTCTTATATTGAAACTGATACCTTGGTGCTGTGAAATAAGTTCTTATTGGGATTAAGTTACAACAAAAAAAAAATAAAAAGGATGGGTAGGTAGTGTTTTATTAGGATCTAAAAAATAAAACACTCCCCATACTTTCCACTTAAAATAATAATGAAAATGAAATATTTTATAAATTTATCATATAAATTTAGTGTATTGTATAAATTATTTGAATTAGAGATTTTTCATTAAGTTTTTATGTGACACGACGGACGGTCAAATTTCAATCTAACCAAAATCCCTGGCAGTTGTCGTATAGGTTCCTTGAATCTGATAAAGATGATTTATGCTTTTTGGATGTACGAATTGAAAACTTCACCGCTTTTCTTCCCGTTTACTATATTTCGAGGTTATTTAAATTTGAACATTTAAGAAGTTGGTGCAACAATTGAGCAAGATCTTCATTAATTTTTACTTGCGATATATATGTAGGTACTATATGGCAAGTTATGCATTTGTAAACAAAATCGAACTCGAGATTTTGATCAAAGTTGATATTACGATAGTAGCGAAGTCGAAAAAAGTAGGTCTCGCAATTCTGTCTGTCTGTCCTTTCGGCTATATCCTAAACGGGTGGATCGATTTTCTTTAAACTTGTTACCTAGCGGTTTTTGGGTAATCTCCCACACGTTTTTTTTTTTTTTTTAATTTTAAGACCAAATATAACGGTACCTGCGATACAATTTTTTTTACTAAATTATGAAAATCTTATATTTCTCAAAAACGTGCCCATGACTTTAAAAGAAAAATCAGTTTTTTTTTACGAAAATGCTACCACTTTATACAAAAAAAATTCGGAAAATAGTTTTAAATGGTATATACATACATACCCCTCATAGAACCATTTTTTTTATTTTCGATCTTCGCAAAATAGGTCCAACTAATTTTGATAATTTTTGTTTATAGAAAATGTTTACAATAATTTTAAAAATATTGTGTACCAAAATTTTCCAATTTTTTTTTTTTTTGATTTTTAAAAAAAAGTTTTTAAATTTTTTTTTGAGAACTTAATAATTCGAAAACGACCTGGGCGATTTTTATTAAACTTAGCACTCAGCAGTTTTTTTAAATTATTATTTAATTTAGTAGATTTCATATAAGATTTTTTCTTTCAACCAAAAATAACTGTATCTTCCATACAAATGTTTAAAAAACAGTTTTGAAAATCTCATTTTTCTCAAAAACGGCTCCTACGATTTTGATTAAAATTTTTGTGTGAACTTATAACATGACGATCTATCATATTATTGGGAAAAAAATGTATTTATAAAATGGTACCTCTCATAGAACCATTTTTTGGGTTTTCAACTATCTCATTATATGTTGAACAAATTTAAATAAAATTTTCTACACAAAAGCTACTAATAAGTTTGAATATTAAAAATTTTGGATTTAAAAAAAAAAATTCGAAAATAATTTTTTTTAAATTCGATATTTCGAAAATGGTTGAATTTTTAAACTCCGCATTAATAAGTACTAAAAATTGACGTACCAGTTTTTTTTTTAAATACATATATTCAAAATGTTCTATATCTATAAAAAATTAATTTTTTTAAAAAACCGCTCCGACGATTTTTAAAAACTTTTTCTCATAAATTGAGATGTGTGTAAAAAATTACGTGTTTCACATTGCGTTTGGTGTCAAATAAATTTCAAAAATTGTTTTAACCAATTTATTTCTAGTTTTATTGAGTTTTTTAACATTTTTCCAGTCTAAACTGTAAATTCCATGCTTATGCGGGAAGTGCAGGACAGCACAGTGCTATACTCCCTTCCTTAAATAAGATTATATTTTTGGCAGAAAGTGTAAAATATAGGATCCAATAACTAATAATTTTTTTTTTATCAGATGAAAAGTTTTTTAAAATTATTAAGACTTTAAAACAGTGTGATCGCACATAAGAGCAAGTTCGGGCAACCCAGTCGTGCATTTTGGTTCTATAGAAGAGACATCGTTAATATTAAAATTATATAAAAATTTTTCCCATTATATGGTAGATCTTACTGATATTAGCTCACATCAAAATTTTAATCAAAGTCATAGGGTTCGTTTTTAAGAAAGATAAGATTTTCGTGAACGCTTATTAGAGACTTTTATGGTAGTTAGATTTATTTATTATTTGTTATAACAATAATTTTTAAATTTTCTAGATAATATTAAAAATTATTGGGTGTAAAATTTAATAAATATTAATATTATGTTAAAAAAAAATGGAAGCATTTTTAAAAAACTCAACAAAAAACTTTTTTGAACATTTTAGTATACAAAACATTTTTATCGATATCGGTTTTTTGTAATTTTTTGTGTAAAATCGTAGCCTTCTTGTAAAAAAATTACAATTTTAGTTTTTTTAATTGTGGACACGTTTTTGAAGAAAATTATATATTTATTGCTTAAAAAACTGCACGGAGGTACCGTTTTTTTGGTCCTAAAAAAATGAAAAAATAACATGTTTAGGGAATGCCCACAAAACGCTATAGATACCAAGTTTAAAGAAATTCGACCTCACCCGTTTAGGCTTCAGACTGATTGACACTAATAGTGACAATAAAAGTGAAGTGAATACATGTACAGTACATATTCATTTTGCGCCCAAATTAACTCTGTTTGCATCATTTAATCTATATTTTGCCATTTTCGTGGTCAAAAGCTGGAGAGTTTTTTAACAAAAAAACCATCAGCCTTTCAACACAAAACAAACTCACGCCATTTCATTGTTGTTTGCAATTCATTTCATTTTCATTTATTAATTTAAACAATTCGGTTTTCGATTGTAAAAGTAAAGAAAAATTCATATCTTTATAATTCAGTATCTTTGGATTTACTTACAGGTAAAAATTGTATTCCACACCTTTTGAATATAAAATTTTTCATGGCACTACATTCCTAATCCGCTTGCTTAGGCACACAGAAAAAAATCTAACGGTGTAAAATCGTATGATGTTGGTGGCCAATTAACGTCGCCAAAACGTGAAATTACGCGACCAGTGCTGCCATTGCTACCAACTTGAAACCACGAAATGAATGACCCGTTACTTCAAATTTTATTAATAAAAATTTTTAGAAAGTGGGTTGATGGATTTTCACCCAATAAAGCCATAATTGGTCGTGTTGTGTGGCTTGTTGTCCTGTCTGGTTTGAACCACATACTGTCCAAGTTTAATCTTCAATCGCCCGCCAGCCAAAAAAATAGGTTAATTCCTGCAAACGCTGGGAAATTGATAAACTCGGATCATCAGCAACACTTGCACTTGCAGGAGCAAAATGTTCGACTGAGCCTGCATTAATATGATACACAGGCCTTACGACTTCAGTAACGCTTCAACTCTCTTCAAATTTCTTCACAATTCTACCGATTGCTTGCGTAGTCGTTCAATTATGACGACCATAATCATCGCGTAATGCGCGAAAAGTGGCTACGTTTGAATCACCACATTTGTAATAAGTTTTAATAATTTTAACGTGTTGTTCGATTGTTAAGCGATCCACTATCGTAAATGGCAAACATTCAACTAATTTTAAGACACTTCAAATGACAACTGAGTTTGACAGCTGTCCAATGCCAGTTCTGCCAACTTGAAACCACGAAATGAATGTCCCGTTACTTCACATTTTATTAATCAACATTTTTAGAAAGGGGATTGATGCACTTTAAACTTTTCCAAATTTTATTATTTTGTATATTTTGTAACAAACAGAAGTGATCCATATGTGTAATTGATAATAATTCTACTACGTGATTGAGTGTATGCCAAGCCCCTAAAGGGAGTTCTGAATTTTGCAATTTTAACTCCTAATTCTACAAATTTTCATCATTCTATAACAATAATAGAAGTGGTCCACATATACATTGTAGAAATTATAAGCAAATGGGCGGTTTCCGCGCCCCCTAAATATGAAACCTTAAATTTTGTCCTTTGTTAAATTAGAAATTAAAAGTTTTTACGGTTCCAGGAAGCACTGTTTTATTCTTTTGATATGTTAGCAAGTCACTTTAAGTTATCACTGTTTTTTAAATCATACATCTAAGGGAAATTATATTATATTTCGACTTTTTAGCATTAGTTGTTCTTATGATATAGTATTTCAAAGCTCGCGCAGCTAAACAAATAATTCTAAACAAATTAATGAAAAAAAAAAAATAATGTTAACGTTAATTTTGTTCGGATTGGTATCCCAGAGCAGGATTGCCAAAATGTTTTCCATTGACCATAGTATTTTTCAAAATTAGCTTTGAAATAAATGAATGTTAAAAAAAAAATACTGGGGTTAAAAAGAATATTTTATTTTAATTTAGTTGATTTTTGAAAAAAAAAGGACGAAACGAAACAAAACCAAAGCTTGATTGCCTAAAGTATGACGATAACATTTTTGTTTGTGGTAGAAAGCTTATTTTATCAACAAAAAAGAAGAAGGTCTACTTACTGATTTAAAAAAAAAAACATTAAGAAGACATTTTAATAATTTATCATTCAATTAAAATTTTTTTATTTTTTAAAGAAATTCATTTCTATCTCAACTCAAATATTTTAACTTATTCTTCCTTATTTTTGTTATTTGTTTTTTTTTTTTTTATTTCAGATTGTATGGTGTGGCAGTCCTCCTCCATTGTTAAATCCGAATCAAGTTACAAAAACAACAAGGACCACTGGAAATGGCACTTCAAATATCGATATGCTGTAAATGTCTTAAATTTTATACTCACAATATACAATATACCTATATATATACACTAAAACCTTTTTTTTTTATTTTCTTTTATTTATTTTTTCGTCATCCTCAATCTTATTTCCGGTTTTCTATTTCTATCCATTTATTATTTATAAAATTTAACTTCTTAAAGTGAACCCGCCCCAAACTCACGAGTCACGACAACTCGTATAAGACTACTTGAGTAATTGTATCTCTAAATGATTTAAAAACATCTTTTTTCTTTATGTAAGGAAATTGACAATGAAATTCCATTCCTGATCTTTCATTTAACTAGAAAACAAATTAGATCATTTTTCATCCATGCCAATAGAATACACGAAATGCTGAGTAGTTTTTATTTTATAAAGTTATTCAACCGCATAATGGCAGAATGAATTGATGTTTGGAAACAAATTTCTATACTTAAACACGAGATAAATGGAATTAATTTCAGTAATGCAATTTAAATTCTTGCATCACGAAATCAATACATGTAGAATGTTTAATATAAATGTTTCCCCAAATAATACCCTTGCTATATAAATACAGAAATTATATTTTGCAGAAAATTCTTTTGGTATTTTTTTGGCAAGAAAATTATTGATTATTATATTTATCACATAAATTAATATCATATCGTTACGTTTAAGAGAAGTGGGAAGTAATATTTGTAATATTTAAGACTCTATACAAAACAAATAACAAATATTTGATGTGAATCAAGTTAGCTTCACCATTTTGGATTCTATTAAAAAGAAGCAAAAAGAATGTTGTGTTGCTATGTGCAGTATAATTTTCGGATACCGTTATTATTTGTTTAAACTTGAAGTTAGCATTACCATGTTCGATTTTGTTTAAAAAAAAAAATAAGTGTGTTGTGTTGTGTGTGGAGCGGTGTGATTTGTTGCCGACTGTTCACATTAATCAGAGTTTTCTGTTGCAAACTGTCATTTTTTACCTTCTTTATTTACTTATTCTCTTCCTCTACCACTGTGTTCTCTTTCCCACACAAAAATATGTCTACAGCACAGCGTGGTACGGCGAAATCTGAAAAAAATGATTTTGACAAAACACATCACACGAGACAAGGATGGATTTACGCATACGAAATACAGGGTGGCCAAAAAGTCGTTGTCCCACATATATCTGAAATTACTCCAGACGTTTTTCTGGGTCACCAGGATTGAGCTGTTGGACCAACTGGTGTAGGTGCAAATTTTTCTTCAAAATCGTCAATCGAGCTAGGCGGTATGCCTTACTGTGTTGAACGTCGTTGTCGTCTCGATGTTTCAAGATCTGTTGCAACACTTTCCCTAACGACCTGGATGTTTTCCATCGATATCGTTCAGAACGAAGCCTGCCCGAACTTCTTACATCTCCAACGTTCCCATATTGTTCAAATTTGGGCATCACAGCATGAATAGTGATGGATGCTGTTGGAATATTTCTAACGCCATAAAATTGCCGGTATAGGCATGTTACATATACAAATTATTCACTGGCTATTTTCAAAAAAATAATTTAACAATTTTTGTTCGCTGGGCGTTCATGTAGTGCTCCATGCTAAATCTCCCAAACCTTATGTCTGAAACAAAATAAAAATAACTTAAAAATATCTTTAAATAAAAGAGTTATTAATTTTTAACATAGGAAAGAGACTTTTGGTACACCCTGTACTTCGAATCAATAGCAACACATCACACCACAGCACACCACACCACATAAGTGTGGTTCCGGCATTATTTTACAATTTTATTGTTCCACAAAGTATAAGGCCGGAACCACACTCCACTTGTGTCGTGTGTTGCGAATTGGTGTGTTAATATCATTTCAATGTAATTTATATTTGTCTCGTGTAATATAGTGTGGTGTATTGTGTTTGTATTGTGTTGTGTCGGAATAAATTTTGATCGCATTGCGCAATACCACCTTGTGTCAGAGACATATTATTTTGTGAGAGAGAGAAGGAAGTGCTCGTTTAAAAAGAATAAGTAAATCTTGAAACATGAAATGACACTTTGCAAACACAACACTCTGATTACTGTGCACAGTTGGCGATGTAACACACCAAAAAAAAAAAAAATAGAATGTGATTTCGGCTGAAGACATACAGACAAATTTGGCGCAAGAACTTCTTCCCTTATTTACCATTCTTATTTTTTAAATTGATTATTTTCAGGTCCTATCGGTCGGAGAGAAAAAGTGTGTAGACAAAAAATATTCGGCTTGAAAAGTTGAACATTTCATGTCACAGAGACTCTTTGTAGTTATAGTTCCTTAAAAGAAAAGTGCAAACATTTTCCGTAAAATCTATTTATTCGTTTTTTTTTTGACGTAAAAAAAATCAATTTAATAGGTCTCAAAGAAAAAAAAAGTGTTAGTGCCGGGACTCACAATTAAGATATTGTGTAAACATCATATTAAATATTCAAGTGCTGGTTTTACATCACAAAACGTGGCAAGTTCGAACTTTAAACCAAATTTCAACCCAAACTCAACTCCACCTTTCTATTTAGTTTGAACTACAAAGGAACGTATCCAATATTAAACGTATTCAATATACATCAATATAATCGTAACGTGTAACAGCACAACGTAATGTGCTACAGAAATGTCCACGTTTTAGTTTACGCTACCGCCGCCACCGGTATAGATGTTTACACATCTATATTTATTTAAACCCCTCTCCTTCGCTAGTTTCGCCCTTTTTAAACCTTTTTAAATTATTTCGATTCCTTTTGGTCAGATAGAAAAACGAAAAGGCACTTTAAATGAACGCTTTCAACAAAACTGGTTTTATACATTCACGCTGACTCCCTAAACATTACTAAAAATGTCGAACAAAACTTTTAATTTTTCTGACAAAAGACACGTTCCGAAGTGAGCAAATGAATCTAATTTTTTTTTTTCTTAATATTTTGACAGCAAATCTTAGAAATTCCGGTAAAGAATCTGCTGAAATGTCCGAGATCTCGTTTTTCTGAACATTCCTAATGCCTGTCAACAGATCGAAGAATTTTTCACAAAAAACAAATCTTCCAATCGTATGAACTGACCAATTTTTATTGCAAAGTAATTACCTATTAGGTTTGTTTATTGTTTAATCAATCTCTTCTACGTACAAAAGAAAAGACAGAACGGTGGATGATTAAGTTTCTTATAAGTAAAAACTTTGCCCTAAACTCTTTTACATTCTGTCACTTTGTGTTTCATAAAGTTATCCAGAAAAATTTCAAAATCATTGCAAACAAATTATAAATTAATGGTTTTTTTTTCATAAACGTTGCCTAACTTTAGACAACTGTCCAACTTTGGAAAATGAATAATGAATAATGAATAATGAATAATGAATAATGAATAATGAGTGAATAATGTGATATTTATTTTTATTAAATAAAGCATATTTCCACCAATTTGAAAATAGTTAGACAGTGTCTAAGTAGACAAATATCTAATAAATACGACTGTAAGTGTTTTTGAATGTGAGATTTCATAGCTATCAACTCCTTTAAACACATAGCTAGCTGGGGTTTTCTGTTCTGACAGTTCTCACACTTTTCTACTCTGTTCTGATTCAGTATTTCTTCATTTAACAAAGCCATCGTCAAACTCTCATTGTCACTTGTCAGAGGATTGACAGTGTTGTCAGATCTAACAATCGTCTGTACTTAGCTTAAGAAATCAAATTTTATTTGTATTTTTTTAGCTTCCCTCAGTACGCAAAGAATTGTTTATTTTGTGTAAACTAATTTTTTTCAACTGTTTTTTAAACTTATATACACATAAATTTGGAACACAGGTGACAATACTGGACTCCGTACTTTATTTAGCTGGTTTAAGAAGAATCCAACAAAAAAATACCCATGGAAGTTGTATGAGTTATGCGCACTACCCCAATTGAATTGAAAAAAATTGAATTATAAATGGTGGTTAAATTTTAGGGGCCGATGTTGATTTTGAATAAAACACAAATTATTTAGGAAATTATTGTCATTTCTTTTTATTATGATAATATTGGTATGGTTCAATTATGTATGGAACAAAATATCGGCCAAAAGGCCGCCGCGACCTCGCCGGCACACCTCCATCCGATGGTCCAAATTTTCGATGACGCTGAGGCATAATTGAGGTTCTATGCCGTTAATGTGCCGAATTATCTCATCCTGTAGCTCTTGAATTGTTGCTGGCTTATCGACGTACACCTTTTCTTTCAAATAACCCCAAAGAAAGAAGTCCAACGGTCTCAAATCACATATGATCTTGGCGGCCAATTGACATCGCCACCACGTGTGATAACACGGCCATTGAATTTGTCGCGCAAAAGAGCCATTGTTTCGTTAGCTGTGTGGCAAGTGGGACCGTCCTGTTGAAACCACATATCGTCCACATCCATATCTTCTAATTCGGGCCATAAAAAGTTCGTTATCACCTCACGATAGCGAACACCATTCACAGTAACTGCCTGACCGGCCTCATTTTGGAAAAAATACGGCCCGATGATGCCGCCAGCCCATCACCCCAGTCACTCTTTGTGGGTGCATTGGTTTTTCGACAATCACTCTTGGATTATCATTCGCCTAAATGCGGCAATTCTGCGAAGCGTTTTTGAGTGCAGTGTCTCCATCTTTGGGCGAATTATTCAATTTAAAAAAAAAAAACACACACAAAAATGTATCAGTAAATTCGTCCATTCGTCCATAGTCAAATTGAACTAAAACCCATTTTGCCTGATAACGGATTAATAAATGTTGCTTTTATTTGTGTAAATAAAAATTTTATACTCACCTGCATTACGGTAAAATAGATTTATTTACCTACGTATAAAGTTCGACCATACATAAGTCTTGAATACTTTATTAGCACAGCAAACAGTTAAGTTAGCTTCTATAAGCTTAAGTATATATTTTCCATAAAAAAATGTTTACCTTAAATCGTAAAAAAAAAGGAGAAACATTTTATATCCTTCGTTTAAAAAAGCAGATGTTAAAATACAACATATCCAGGTGTTGGTATATAATCCTCAGTATATGTGTTATCAAAAACTTTTGTTCTCACAACCCACATACATACATATGTATATGTATGTACATATGTACATACGTGACATTAATATGTATGAAACAACAGTTGCCCCAGAAACGATATTAAAGGAGAAATTCTTTCTTAATTTAAATTTAATATAAACAGAAAAAAAATCTATATTTATGTTTCGTTTAACAAAAAAAAAAATAATATTGCACCCTTCTTTTTTTTGTAAACATAATCTGTTTATATAAATATATTATTATTGTTTCAATTTCCAATGCAATTATTTAAATATTTATTTTAAACTGCACTTTTATTTCAGCTTTTAACAAAACACACTGCACGATACTTTCGGTTTTTGTACATTTTGTAAATTATATTTAATATTAAAACAAAAAAATATTGTAAATAAATATTATCCTAAGGTGCGTTTAAGGTTTTATAAAGAATGTTTTGTGAGATTGATAGAAATTTTTTTACCTGTATTCATGTTAGATAAAATTAAAAAACAAAAAAACAAAACATAAATATTTACAATAAAATAAATACATATATCAATTTTTACACAATTATATAATAATGTTAGAAAGTTACTATTGAAACGATATATTTCTTATAACAAGTAGGTTATAATTAAATTTAAAAAAAATTAATTTAGTTTTAAGTAACCACTTTCTCTCTTAGAGCCCCAAGAGAAATGAAGTTGCTTTATTTTATTTTTTTTTAATATTTTTTTTTTATATTTTTTAATCAAATTTATAAATATATTTGTAAAATTTTAAATATTATAAATATCGTTCCAAAAACTTAAATACACTATATATATAAATACTGTTAAACTTGAATCAATTTTAAGCAAAAATACAAAAAATATTTAAAACTATCTCATGATTATATTTTTTATTTAAATTAAAAAAAAAAAATAAAACAAAACAGTCAAAATAAATATTTAATATAGATACCTAATCTAATATTATTAAATATAATTTTAAGAAAACAAAATTAACGAATTGTGAATGTAGACAAAGATATACATATATGTATATATTTAAAACAAATTACCACTGAATTTATATAGTCTCAAAAATAATATAGACTAATTAATTCTAGTTAATTAAATTTTAAAAATTAGTAGCATATTATATAAAAAAATTAATACAGGGTGTGTAAATAAAAATAAATACTAAAAAAAAACATAAATACTGCAAATAATAAAAACAAAAACTATCGCAACAGTATGACTTTTATTAGAATAAGTGTTTGAACTATTGTATAAGAGAATACAATTGTTTATATGTTTTTAATGATGTGAACAAATTTAAGGACCATAAGATTTTTGATTCAGAAATAAAATTGAACTAAAAAAAAAAAAAAAACACCCGATTGCAAACTAATTTATTATTATATTATTAATAAATGTATTGATATTATGCTTCGCAAAAGTAGGATATTTATTTTGGTTTCATTGCCATAGTTGGCTAAGTATGACATTGAATGTGCGTTGTTACAGTATATGAAATTAGATGTAAAAATTGTTTTTATTTTAATTAATAAATGAATAAATTAAAATTATTAATAATTACTTAAATTAAAGTTTGTTTTTATTTTAAATATAAATTTATAAGATTTGTTTAAAAATATTGAAGAGGCAATAATTCTTTTGCAAATAAACTGCCTTAAGTTATTATATGAGATTGAACTAATGGGTGGTATTAATAAAATAGAGCATTATGCTCAAAACTCATATTGTTGGATTATAATCTCCAATTTGTATAAGTAAAATACTTTAGCAGTTGATCAATGATTGAGCTTCGATATATTTTTTTTGAACGCCCCCTCAAGATAAGGGTCAATATAAAGGGTTTTCCAATAGGGACGGGTTGATTTTGACAGTTCGTGGCGGCCATAATGTGTATTTTATTTTCTTTCAAAATATCGTCTTTTAATCAGTTACTAAAAAGAAATCATCATGGTAAGTTACAGCGTCGAGCAACACGTGCAAATGATAAAACTTTGGGTTTTGGAGCAGTTGGAAGTTGATCCCAATTTTGGTCGAAAAATCATCTTTAGCGATGAAGCCCATTTTTGGATGAATGGGTACGTGAATAAGCAAAATTGCCGGATTTGGGACGACACCAATCCACGCGAGATTCACGAGGTGCCAATTCATCCAAATAAAGTTACCTACTGTTTGGTGTGGATTTTGGGCTAGAGGCGTTATCGGTCCGTACTTCTTCGAAAATGATGAAATGCACACCGAAGACATATGGTTTCAACAGGATGGCGCACACAGCTCAAGACACAATCGATATTCTGCACGAGCGGTTTTATGGCATGGTTATATCGCACCGAGTCGACGTGAATTGGCCACCAAGATCGTGTGATTTGACCCCTTTGGACTTTTTCTTGTGGGGCATTTCTTAAGTCGCAGGTCTATGCGAATAAGCCGCAAACCACCGCGGCCCACATAATCGATGCCATCGGTCAAATTCAGCCTGATTTATGCGCCAAAGTCATCGAAAACTGGACCTTTGAATCCGCGCCACACATAATGTCATTGATAGGGCTCTCAAATAAAGAAAAAACCTTATTGATATACAACTTGTTTTATTCAATTTTAAAATCGACCCGCCCTTAATGGGCGTATGAATAAACCGAAGCACTTGCTCAATCAAGAGGAGCATCTGCTCCTCATTTGTGAGCAAATTTGATTAGTTACTTATCGTTGAAGCGTTTTTTTACTTGGTTTTTTTTAAATGACTTAAACAACAGAATCATTTTCAATGTAATTATAGTTTTTTTATAATTAATTAAATCATATCGAGCCCTAACCGCCAAATTATCGTAAGCGAAAAAAAGTAAATTTTACAGGAAACACAAACAAGTGTTCAGGTATATTTTTGTAAATGTAATTTTATGATTAAAAACAAGACACTGTTCTTTGTGAATTTACGTTGTTTTTGAAGTTTTTGGCGCTTATGATACTTTTGGTGTTCACTGCTTACCAACTTATGTTCAAGGTTTGGCGTTTACGATAAATTAATAAATAATAAATTTTCGTTGAATTAATTTTCGTGTTATAAGGAAAATTCACTTTATTTGTTTTTTTTTTTTTTTTCTATTGAAAATAACGTCTTATAATTAACAAAAAATAAAATAAATAAAATATTCTTAAATAAAAAAAACTTCAAAAACAAATAAGTAAAAGTAGATGGTTGGCTAGCTTAACTTAGTAATCTATATTATGTTCTTCGTCGGTTTCATTTAAAACATCCTTGACAGTAACTATAAATCTCAAGGATAAGTACTCGTCATGATACCGTTCAGGAATAGTTTTTTTTTTTTTTACAAAGCCCTATCAAATCAAGATATTTTGCTCGGGATATTTTTAACTTGCTTTCATAACATAATTCGGGATGTTGACAACTTGCTACCGCAGAAATGCGATTTGACCACGTCTGTGAAGTTGGCATAACAATTTTCCCCTAGTCTAACAGGACCTTAACAGGAATTTGCAGTTTTTTTGCACTTTTTTTGCATTGCTATTCCGGATTTTGCAATTCACCAAATAGTGGGTGTAACCACCTGTACTGCTAACTTCACTGTGAAGTTAGCAGTACACGATGTTTTTTCAAGAAACCACAAAAGCTAGGAGTTTAAAGTAAGGCTTCAAATTTTCAGTTCTTTTTGCAGTTCCAGAAAAAAATTAGAAACAATTTAAGTCATCAATTAAAATAATAATTTTTTTTTTTTTTTTAATTTAAAATTAATTTTTTTTTTATTTAAAATTTCAAAAAAAAATTTTTATTTGACGACTTAATTTTTTTTTTCTTATATTTTTCTGGAACTGCAAAAAGAACTGCAAAATTGGAGCCTTACTGCAAATTCCTACCTTACATGGTTGCTGAGAAATGCTTAATGTATAAGAAAATGATTTAGATAATTTGGTTAAAATTCCACAAATATTTTGTTGCGAAAAATTCACCAAATATTTTTCGTAAACTTAACCAAACGTCATTGTGACTTTTAGAATTTGGCGTGTTCAGAAATATGATATATTGGGTATCTCAGAGAACTAAAAAAAAACTTTGCCCGTGTTCTTTAACTATCGCATTGAGATTAGTCGTCGATTACAGTTGTAAATAAAAACGTATGTAGTTTATACAAAAACAATAGTTTAGACAAAAATTGTTACATTATTTTTTAGTATTTATTTAGGCGGAGTTTAAAAAATCATT
The DNA here is from genome assembly GCA_951394125.1 of Epistrophe eligans. Lineage (NCBI taxonomy): Eukaryota > Metazoa > Arthropoda > Insecta > Diptera > Syrphidae > Epistrophe > Epistrophe eligans. The sequence goes on from OX596029.1 coordinate 56,694,644, forward strand.
AAACCATTTTCTAAATATCGAATTAAAAAAAAAAAGTTTTTTTTTTTGAAAATAATTGATATGCAATATTATTCAAATTTTTTAGAAGCTCTTGTGTTAAAAATTTCATTAAAATCGGTTCAACAAATAATGAGATAGTCAAAAACCAAGTATGGTTCTATGAGATATACCATTTTTAAACGACAGATAAATTTTTCCAATTAGTTCACCTAAAAATTTTAATCAAAATCGTAGGAGCTGTTTTTGGAGAAAAATGATATTTTCAATTCCGGTTTTTAAACACATTATATGGGAGGTACATACATTTATTTTTTGTCATAAGTATTTTTTTAATCTGCTAGATAATGTTAAAAAACAGCTGGGTGCCAAGTTTAATAATAATCAACCAAGACAAATATAAAAACTTATTAAAAACAAATCGTTTGGAGAAGTAGTGCACCCGGGCGTATACTTTTTTTTATTTAATTGAATTTTAAACATTTTTTTTTTTAACATTTTGTTTAGGTATGCAATTTAATTAATTATTAATAAAAATTGACTTTAAGTCTTGTTTACTGTCACGGTTAATCCAGATCTTACTGGTGTCATTCCATGGTCCATCCGTCGCCTGCCGGGCGACTCTACATACTAATATGGAAGTATTTCCACTTGTAACTTTAACTTGTAACTTCACAAGTGTGGAGGTATTTCCACATGCATCTCCACATATGCCAAGGTATCTCCACATAAATCATCACATATGTGGAGATATATATCTAAATACATATAAGAAAATATCTATATCTCAACATGTACAGAGGTACCAGTACCATGCGACTAAACTACGCTCAAAATGTTATCTAAATCAAGAAAAAAGAAAAATGGGAGCAACGGTTGGCAACTTTCAATAAAATCATATTCTAAATTTTTTTCTCGCTCATCAGAATACTCCCTGCTTATTTCATCCAAATCGTAATACTAATAAGAATAACCATTCCGGGAAACCAAGGAACAGAAAAAGGCGTGGGCGTGGCAGTGGGCGGATATTCCCAAAAATATTTTCTATTTTTTTCTCTTTTATCATAACACTCGCTATAAATTTCTTCCAAATCGTCAAAGCCATTTCGGAAAACTAAGAGACAATAAAGGTGGGCGTGGAAGTGGGCGGATTTTACTAAATCATTTTTTTTTTAATTTTTGCCTCATTCATCAGAACAAACTCTGAAAATTTCATTCAAATAACTTGAGCCGTATCCGAGAAATAGAGATGTTTCCGGCCGATTCTAAGAAACTAAGAAATAAGAAAAAAGGGTGTGGCAGTGGGCGGATTTTACTAAACCTAATTTTTTTAAATTTTTTATCTTTTACAGAAATAAACTGAAAATTTCATACAAATCGTTAGAGTCGTTTTCGATAAACCAATTACATACATTACATATGTACATATATATATGTATATACATATATATATAGTATGTACATATAATAGCTCGTTTAAAGTAATAAGAAGTAGACAATTTTTTTATTTATAAATGCTTGATAGTGATGTTTTTCTTAGTGCAAATTTTGTTTTGATATTTTATCTATTTTAAATATAGGTACCTTTAGCAGATAAAAATGCAAAGGGATTTAATTGTTATAAATAAGTGATAAATTTAATAAATTTGCCCAAATTTTAATTCAAATAATCGTATACACAATTTTGAAAAATTTATATGGCAAATCTTACATATACAAAATTTTAAACAATTTTTTTTTCCAAGCCAAAAACAAAAAAAAAATCTTACTAAAGCCAAGTAAAGTATGTAAAGTCCATTAAGCTTTTTATTTATTTGGTGTGGGACAAATTTTAAAAAAATGTTCTCAATAATACACCATAAAACAGACATTCCTATAAACCGAGCATTTAGTGATTATTCTGCTTCATCTGATCTTATTTACTATTGTTATTTGTCTTAAAGCTAATTCACTTCTTCTAAGTAAAAATGTCTCATCGAAATATGTCTATTTAACCTACGTCATTGAATCTTTTCAGATTTAAGAACAATATAAAAAAAGAAAATGGTTGCGCCTTAAATTCAAAATGCGCAGTCATTCATGAAAAGTCTATCTGAAGAGTATAATTTGTTGTCATGGAAAGGATTCTTAAAATGAAAATATAAATAAAGGTAGGGTATATATGAAATGATTTGCATTTGCAGCCCACACTGTATTTTTTTCTGCCAATTCCCAATTCTAATGTGAAGACATCAGTTCATTGATTTCTTTGTCAGAGTAACAGGGGGGACACCATTATTTCCAAATATACTGCAGGGTTTAATAAATCAATTTTATTTTCAACACCTTTCCAAATACAAAACGAATGCTTACATTTTTTTTTTTTTTTTTTTTTGAAGAGTCCAATTAAATGATAATTAGTGACAAGAAATTGGCATTCTAATGAAGTAAACACCATTGTTTTTTGTTTGTCTTGCACAAAAGACAAAAATAAAATCCCACTTTAGCACACTCTGTTGCATTTAATTAACAATAGTTTCTAAGTCATAGCAAGGACACGACCTACGACGTGAGAACACAGACTATACACAACACACCACCACCGTCCCACATAATATCCCTATTGATTGATTCATTCATTCATTAATTCATTCATTCGGGGAAACGAGCAATGTATCTGCCCAAAATAGAAACAAATAAGACTTTACGGTAGGTATCCAGAGTGTTCTTTTGTCTTGTGTGAGGTATGTAGGTATAACTGAGATGATCAAAAAATGCCAGCTCCTGTCTGTTACGTATGACTACTCGTTTTTGTATTATTTCATTTAATCAAGGATGCTTGCTTATAGTCTTTGAGGTAGCGTTGCATTCGAAATGTAAAATGGCTGAGTTGATACCTTGAATTAGGATTTTTACGATTGCGTCGTCCAAATTATCCCACTACTCGATCAGAGCAGATCTCAGCCCACTGAGTGTCTCGGGAAGGGCAGGTCGCTTTCTTATCATTTTTCCTAGTAGATCCCAAACGTGTTCGATGGGATTCAAGTCCGGGCTCATGGCAGGCCAAGCCATTACATCGATTTCCACTTCTTCCAAGTAGTCCGTAACGGAGCTGGCAACGTGAGGCATGGCATTGTCCTGCATCAGCAAGAAGTTTTCACCAATAAAGGGTGCGAACGGAACCACATATTCCCACAGAATGTTCCTGATATAATAATTGGAGTTCACAGATCCCTCCACGATGCACAGCTCAGTTTTTCTGTGCATGAAAATTCCTGTCCACACCATAACGGAACCTCCCCAGATATTTTCCCGCTGGGCAACTGTTGCCGAAGAGTATCTCTCACCTGATCTTCTCCACACTCTGCTACGTCCATCTGGTGAGCGTAGACAAAACCTGGACTCATCAGTGAAGAGAACTCTAGCCCAGTCGGCCTCGGTCCAAACTTGGTGAAGGCGAGCAAATTCCATCCGACGACGTCGCTTGTGCTGTAATGTAAGTCTTGGTACACGAGCAGGTCTTCTTGCTCTCAGGTCACTCTCCACTAAACGCCGCCTCACCGTTTGAGCATTCACATCTGTCCCTCTTACGGATCGAGGTCTGTGAGACAGCTCAACCGCTGTTTGGTGACGATCTCGAAGGATTTGAAGCACCAAATATCGATCATCCCTTGTAGATGTTGCCCAGAGAAACCGCGGTGGATATTTGAATAATGTTATATTTCATATATTATGTTATTAATAAGTCTTTCAAACGAATAAAAAATGTCGATGATATCTCACACACACTTTGATTCATTTAGATTTAAAAATAGGAAGTTCTTTATGAAATACCCTGTTGTAACGAAGCGTTACAACCTCTAACCCTAACCCTAATTTATTATAAGATATGTATAAAAGTCGTGTTTTCTTGGAAAAGCTATTCACAGTACAGTAGGATTTTACACGAGTTACAAATACAACATCCACAGTAGAATTACTGCCAATAAAAGCAGAAGTAGAATCCTACTGCGGATAGGTTTGTGACGTTTATTCGAGTATCGAATGGAATTTTGGTGGTTTTGTTTTCAGATGTTGGTGGGATTGACTATCATTTGCATCTCGATGGCTGTGTTTATAAAGTAGTTGTGTGTTTTTCATGGCTGTTTTTCCATTGACCAAAAAAATCAATCTATCATTTTCGATTCAACCAAAAAAATCAATTGATTTTATTCGTTATCGGTTTTTTTAAAACTTGATTTAAATAAAAATGCATTTAAATGCACTTCTGATTGAAGAACTACATAGAATTCAGTTAAAAAATCATTATATGATCTAACAAAAATGATCGCCGATGACGTCATCTACTACATGATACATAAACCACAACTTACTTCGACCATAATCTACGAACAAACCCCTTTCCTGAAACATATGTTTATCGCTGCCTTTTCCTGAAGAATTTATTTTTATTGCTGAAACCGAAATGTCTGACAAAGGAAAAAGGTAAAAAGAAAATTAATATAAATTATATGATTAAACAATTCTAATCAGTAGGATAGGAGGGTTAGAACGAACTGCACAAAAAAAAGAACTGAAGCGTTATTGGATTTTTATGCGGCGAGGGCCGAAGAGTTTCAGCTTCGTTTCCACTTTCACTGGACTCTAACAGTTCACGCAAAATCTACAATTATTTCATGAATAAATTATTTAAGAAAGAATATCTTTTTCTATGTTTTCTTACCATATCTGCTGAAAAATTGTCCATTTTATGTAACTATGAAAAACATGAAATATAAAAACCAGGCTACTGCCGATGCGTTTTTTTGGGAATTTCTTACTGTACTATGTATAGATTCCCAAAAAAACACGGCTATAGTAGGATATTTATATAAATAATAAATTTCATTAAATAATCATTCGTAAGTTTAAGCAAAAGCATGCGACACCTATACGCACCCTTATGTTGCATATTATGCATAATTACGGCACAACCATTTATAGGCAGTTAGTCAATGGAATTTAAATACTTAAAAATCCAATATGATTTTACACTTCTTCTTTTGCAGTTCACACTGCCTTTCACCCCAGAAATTAACAAGAGGAAATGAAGAAGTTGACTAAATTGTCTTTTATTTTCGTCCAGTATTGGATACCAATCAAGAGTATAGAGAATTCAAGATCGGGCCGTGACGTAAAATCCTACTCAGGTGTCTCGGTGGCAGATAAGCATTATCTAGCGGAGTTCACTCTGCTTGAAGAAGCTAATCTAAATTTTTTTATAAAAATTGTTAGGGACATTAGTTAGAGTAGGGCAATCAGTTTGAGTAGTATTATTTATTTACGCTTATCATTATTACATTATTATTATTACATTATTACTAGGTATAAGGGTTTTCCATAAGAAATCCCGCCCGTTTCTTTCCTCTGAGCTCCTCTTCAAGTAGCTCATTGGACAAGGTTCTCTTCCGAGAGTCCCGACCGTTTATTTCCCTAGGTTGCTTGCTAGGGACATTTAGAGCTTCCGATAAGGATCCTCGAACCCGTTTCGTTCCTTCGTGGTCCTCTTCAAGGTGCCCGCTGGACAAGGTACTCCTCTGAGAGTGTCCGACCGTTTTGTTCCTCAGGTTGTATGCTAAGGACATTGTATATGGAAATACCATGTTAGTTATTTAAGTTGCAGAACATTGTAGTATATGAAATACGGTGTTAGTTTATATTAAGGATATCATTATTGTAAAAGAACATTATATGAAATACCGTGTTAGAAACTAATAAGATAAAATAAATGAAAATTATAAAAGGAATCTAAAAGAAAAGAATCAAAAACCATTATTTAATTTGGAGTTACCAGACCCTTCAATCCCAAGTTTTGTTGCTTCTTTGGGAAGAATCTTGGACACCGGTGAGTCTACCTCAGCATCACACTGTACAAGTCATTTTCAATGTTCCCATTTATTTCACTCTATGAGTGAAAACTGTAATTTTTTTTTTATTTCAACGCTACTTCCTAAACTATATGGAAATAATGACATTCCACTCGAGCATAAACACTGAAATCTTTTTGCGTTTTCATTCAAATCGCAATGGGACATTTAAACATTTTATGCAGATGTATTTTGTGTAAAACAATTTTTTTTTTTTTATTTGCCAATTCTTTCAAATTCGATATATTTTTATATGTCAGCCAGTTTGTTAAAGGTTACTTAATATGTAAAATGAAACTGTTCAAGACATTGGAAAAAAAACTAAGAGGAGTTCTTATAACGTGAACAATTTTTTTTTTTTTTAATTTCAAAATTTAAATTTGAGGAAAAATTCAAGTGAAGTTTTTCAATGGTTAAAACATTTTTGTATTTTATTTTTCAGAACGTTTTTTTTTTTTTTATTTACTTATTTACGTGATTTTATTGAGACATACATAAATAACAAATTAATTAATAATTACATAGTTTACAAGTTTAGTTTACAATTTTCACAAAAAGACATTGGCTTATGCCGTCAGCCGAAAAGGAGTTATTTTATAAAGCAATAATGTTCTTTGTTGATTAATTTATCGCGAATAAAAAATATATAAATACATATACAAAAGTACAATATCAAAACGATTCGTTAATAATTTGTTGTCAATATTTTAGGGCAGATTTCAGGTAGTTGTAGAGGATTTTCCAATTTTCACCATTTAATATGTTTATAATTTCATTTGATGAGAGAGTATTTTTTCCCCAAGATAACCTTCGGATCGAGTTCAGGATGAGGCAGATACCAATGAAGTGATATATATCTTCTCTGCATTGCAGGTTGCATAAAGTGCATTCTGGATCTCTGTCGTCTCTATATGGCAAGTAGTTAAGGTTGATGAGTTCTCCCCTGGCTTTGAAGATCGTTGATATAAAATCCAGACTGTTTCGGTCATCGAAATAATTTTTATCACCTAGATCATGACTCAGTAATCTATAGGTACTTCTTGCTTGGCTTTGCTGACTTTGTTCTTTAAACGCATACCTTATTGATTCTTCAATTTTTACTAAGAGCATCTGAAGGGTGCCACCGAGAGTTCTTCCATTGTTTTGGTGAAGTTGAACATCATGGATCTCACTCAATCTCGTCCATTCCGTAAAGAATTGAAGATTTCTGTCTTTTAGAAACAAAACTATCTTATTGGTGAGTCGATGATTTGGTTGATCCATGATTTTCCTAATATATGAAAAATGCAGCTGAAGTGTGTGTATATATAACGTAGGTAGGTCAGTTTCGAGGTGCAACATGTAGGTTGGTGTATTTTCCGGTAGTCTGAAGGTTTTCTTGATGAAATATCTAAGAAGCTTTTCTACTTCATCAAACTCGAAGATACCCCAAACTTGTGCTGCGTAGCACATAATAGATCTCACGACTGCTTCAAAGACTTTATACTTTGCACTAGGTACAATGTTCTGTTTGCTTAGAACGTTTTTCCAGGTGCAGTTTATTGCTCGCTTTGACTCTCTTAGTTTTTCTTGCAGATGTTTCTTAAAGGACAACGTTGAAGTGATAGTGACTCCGAGGTACCTGTATTCTTTTACCGTTTCAAGAGTTTCATTTTGCCATGTCCAAAATTCGTCTCTTGCGTAGCGACCTCTTCCATTTCGGAAAATCATGATTTTGGATTTGTTTGTATTTAGTTGCAGGTTCCAGATTGAACAATAATGTTGGAGTTTATTTATCATTATCTGCAGCATATTTGGGGTTTCAGCCAGTATGACAATGTCATCGGCATAAAGTAAGAGCTTTATTTGAAGTCCATCAAATGATATTCCTCCTGGCAGGTATGTAGTCAGGTCATCCAAATAAATTGAAAAGAGAAGCGGGCTCAAGAGACATCCTTGTTTTACGCCAGTTGTTGATTGGAACCAATTGGATAAAATATTTCCATCCCAGACTGCAGATTATTTATTTATTTATTTCAGAATATATACATACATAGCTATGGATATTTAAATTTAAAAAAACCTAGCCTTTAAGTATTCAATTCAACTCAGTCTCCATATTAATTACTTGTGAGTATTAGAAATTATTGAATAATGCCAAGATCATTCAAATACTCTAACCATAAAAGTCTCTAGTTCTATTCCTATCCTGTCATCTCTATAAAAAATTTTAAAATATATGCAAGCTCAAACCAATTACGATTTCGTGCAAGCAGAATTTGTAAAACGAGACTTTTACTGGTTGTAGAGTAGATGATGTTTACGAAGGGCAATAGGGACTCTAGTCCTACCAATAACACGCACACAGGAATGATTGAGAGTTGTAAGTAACAGGCACTGGTTCTATTCGAACTGTCCAAATAAATAAGTACTTCAAATTTTTTTACCGCTCCAACTGGAAAAATCAACTATTTGCCTGTCAGATCACAATAGAACGCTGCAACTGGTTGTAGAGTAGATGATGTTTACGAAGGGCAATAGGGACTCTAGTCCTACCAATAACACGCACACAGGAATGATTGAGAGTTGTAAGTAACAGGCACTGGTTCTATTCGAACTGTCCAAATAAATAAGTACTTCAAATTTTTTTACCGCTCCAACTGGAAAAATCAACTATTTGCCTGTCAGATCACAATAGAACGCTGCAACTGGAACTGGAGCAGCGTTGCCCCCCTACTACAGTTGTAGTTTTTTTTTTGGTATATTCTTTAAAAAAAAAAAAATAGGTATGCAATATGTAAACCACTAGGTGCAGTTTTAAAATTTCTGAAATTAAAAATCAAATATTTTTTTTCAATTTCATTTTTTTTTATTTAAAAAAAAAAAATATAAATATCTAACAATGACACAACAAGATTTAAATCTTTTATAGTGTCTAATGACTTAAATTACTAAGTACAATCTTAGGTAACTAAAATGAATTAATTTATTCATTAAATTAAAAAAAAAAAAGAAAAGTTAAGCTAGAAATTAAATGCTTAACAAATCACATTTCTGATTCAATATTACTTAAGTAAAAAAATATTATAATGCAAAAATAATAATTTATAAGATAAAAACTTAATTTTGGGAAAAATCAGCAGGTGTGGTGATTCGGTGCAATCCATGCGGAAGTCTATTCCACAAACGAATTGCAGAAACATAGAAAGAGCGTTCGGCAATAATGTGCGAAAAACCCGGCAGAATTTTAGACCGATTGAGCAAATAAAAGTGTTTCACTTAGGTAACTAGGACATCTATTGGGGATTAAATTATGGATTTTCAGCAAAGATCTTAGTGAACGTAGTCCATAGTAAATCTTTCTAACAGCATCACTTATGGCATTGCAGCAGGTTAGATTACTGTTGATGTAAAATCTCAAGTATTTAACATGACTCACATAAACAATAACTTCGTTATCAAGAATAACATTTGGAAAATCTAATGAATTAATTTGGACTCTAGAGCATAACATGTCCACTGACTTAGCTGGATTGAGATTCATACCATTATCAAGTAACCAAGCAAGAATATGACACAAATCTTCATTTAAGCGAGCTATACAATCCTCCATCAAACCTATTGGACGAGATATATAAAGTGACACATCATCAGCGTACAGATGCATTTGGCAACTTAGGGCAACATCAGGAAGGTCATTTATAAATAATATAAAAAATGATAATCGAACATTGTGTTCGGCCCTTAAATTTGCCAGTAGCACTTTTTGTGTAAACGCTCTAAAATTAAACCAACGTCAAATCAACGATTTTTAAAATGATAAGATTAGATATTTAATTTTGTTAGATCTTTTTGAAATGACCAAAGGTGCTATTCCGACTATTATGTTTTTAATTAAAAATTCCCCGGTTTATTGCGAACAAAATAATGTTATTTTAAACGATGAATTTTAGTTTCTAATTGGATCTAAAGGACTTTTAGAAGGATTTTAAAGAAAGCAAAAAAAAATAAAATTGAAGGAAAGCCATCAAATTTAAGCAGTTATACATGCTAACTTTATCCAGTCCGGCTCATAGCAGCGTAACTGTAGAGAGGAGTTTTTCGAACTTAAATTTAATGAAGGATAATTTGAGAAATAATTTTAATATTTCGACTGTGGATGCAATTATGCAGTCGAATAAATTATTTATTATTATTATGTTGAAGGAGTTTTTAACCAGCAGCGTTACAACTTCCGGAGAAAAAGTGGAATTAGATTTGAAGAAAAATCGAAGTAGGTTTCAAATTGACCTTTTTTTATATAAATCTACCTATATATTAAAAAAAAATTTAATTATATTTATTAAATTAAATAAAAGAAACCAAAAATAAAAATTCTTTCAGGCTTCATATTAACATAATATATATTCAATATATTGTTTAATATACTGTTTAATAGCACTCTCTAAATTAATTTAACAAAAAAATAAATTTATTGTTTACATAATATTATTGTACATTGTTAAGTAGTAAGATTTTTTAAACTAATTTGAACACAAAAAATTTAAATTATTTCTACATGTAAATTTTAATTATATAATTTTGTTTAGCAAAAACAAATATCTTTGTTTAGGTACTTAAGTTATTATATTTTGTTATAAAAAAGAAAATTAAAATTATTTTACTATTAGTATTTTCTTACAAAAATTATAACACGTCATTAAAAATTTAAGATTTGAAAAGTCTTTAGGATCAAAACAAAAACTTTAAATTGTTATTGGTTAGTTTTATTTTTTTTTTTTTTTTTTGATTTTATATTTTGTTGAGCTACATTCTAGAGTGAAATATAGAAAAGAAAAGGTTTTGCCTTTTCTTTGTAAAATTGAAGTAGAGATTTTCAATATATTGGTGATGGTGCGAAGGAGGAAGTAGATTTTAAATTTTTTTGAAAATAAAAGAAGTAGACCTACTTTATTTGAAGTAAAGTGGTACCACTGTTTTTAACCTAACTGCTTTTTCGTACCATAATGCAACACAATACAGAAATACAAATACGTACAAAAAATAAGGGCTATACAAATTGGCAATAATATTATTAAACCATTTTACTTTCAGAATATTATTATTTTATTAAACTAAAAGTTTAAGTTATCTTTCAATATTTTTTGTATGTTATCTTTTTTTTATTATTTTTAAACTATTATTTTTGTTCTTGAAACTCTTGAATTAAAAGACTATCGTTACCGTGATTAATGTTTTTTTTTTTTTCATTTAAACAAATTACGAGTGATTTTCAAGTAATCGACATTGTACTACATTTTAAATCTGGGTGGGTAGATTTTCTTTAAACTTGGTACCTAGCATTTTTTAGGCATTCCTCACACACGTTATTTTTATTTTTTTTAAGACCAAACATAACGGAACCTGTCGTACAATTTTTTTTTTTACTAAAATATGGAAATCTTTTTTTTCTTAAAAACGTGCCCACAAATTAAAAAAAAAAAAATCAGTAATATTTTTTTACAAAAATGCTACCATTTTATAAAAAAAAATTCGGAAAAATGGTTTTAATTGGTACCTCCCATAGAAACATTTTTTTTTACTTTCGATTTTCTCACAAAAGGTTCAACTGATTTTGATAAATTTTTTTATGGAGAACGTTTACAACAATTTTAAAAAATATTGTAGGTATACCAAAATTTTCAATTTTTTTTTCTTTTTGGATTCTTAAAAAAGTTTCAAATTTTTTTGAGAACTTAATAATTCAAAAACAACTTGGTCGATTTTTATTAAAATTAGTACTCAGCGGTTTTTTTTTTTACATTATGTAGCAGATTTTAAATAAAATTTGTCTTATAACAAAAAATAATGGTACCTCCCACCTCCCATATACAAATGATTAAAAACCGGTATTGAAAATCTAATTTTTCTCAAAAAATGGCTCCTACGATTTTGATTAAAATTTTGGTGAGAACTTATATCAAAACGATCTACCATATTATTAGAAAAAAATGTATCTATCGTTTAAAAATGGTACCTTTCATAGAACCATGATTTGGGTTTTCGACTATCTCATCATCTGTTGAACCAATTTTAATAAAATTTTTTACACAAAAGCTCCTAATAATTTTGAATATTATTGCATATCAAAATTTTCAAAAAATTAAAATCTTTTTTGAAAATTCGATATTTCAAAAATGGGTAGATGTTTTTTTTTTTCAAAACTTATTTCTTAACACTGCATAAATAAGTACTAAATATTAGAGCCATGATTACTGACTTTTTCGTTCATCAATTGAACAACCATTATGTGCAGGAGCTGTGGTTTCAACAAGACGGCGCAACATGTCACACAGCTCGTGCCACAATTGATTTATTGAAGGAAACGTTTGGTAACCGCATAGTTTCACGTTACGGACCCGTGAATTGGCCTCCAAAATCGTGCGATTTAACGCCGCTTGACTGTTTACTATGGAGATATGTGAAGTCGCTAATCTACGCCGATAAGCCTGAAACTGGGAGGACAAAATTCGCCGCGTTATTGCCGATATACGGCAACAAATGTTGGAAAAAGTCATCGAAAATTGTCCCTCCAGATTAGACTACGTCCGAGCCAGCCGTGGCGGTCATATTATAGAACTCATATTTAAATTATAAAGCCAGAAGATTATCTTTCGAATAAAGTAAATTTCATGTCAATTTAAAAAAAATCATCTTTGTTTTATTCCATTTCAAAGTTCTATAGCTCTAAAAAAAAACACCCTTTTGTTCCTTAATAGTTAAATTAGATTATATTTTTGGCAGGTGGCATAAAATATAGGCTCCAATAATTAATAAATTTCTTTTATCGGATGAAAAGTTTTTTTTTTAATTATTAAGACTTTTAAACCACAGTGTGACCGCACATAAGAGCAAGTTCGTGCGACCCAGTCGTGCATTTTATTTTTGTATATTTTTTAAAAGAAAACTTTTTTTGCATTGCATTATGTTCGTAGCATTGAATTTGTGTGTATTGAATATTTTGACTACTCCAGTTAAAGCTACGTTCAGGCAATGAAGCCATAAAGCTATTTTGAATTTAAATATGTATGTATAAAAAAAAATTAATAAATTGGATGATGGCGCGAAAGCTAGTGCAGAACTAGGGCCTAGTGATTTACAACTCTCAACCATTATTGTGCAGAATAGGAGAAGACCTATAATTTTCTGCTAACGTGAGAAGCACTTTTTCATAAAAAGAGATACTCTCGAAGGATTTGTCAATTCTTCACAAGAGGCAAGACATTTTTATTCTTAGGAGGCACAGGCTGGGAATAAAACCCAAAACTTTCGGTCTAACAATCCTACGCACTAATCATTATCTATGCCACGGGCTACTATTCGAGTTTTTATTATTAACATAATTTTAGAATAATTTAAGCAGTTGTATTGAAAATATAGTCAACATTATTCAAAAAGGATCAAAACATTAAAACATTTTGTAGGTTATAGGTACTCGCATCATACTAATTTTATTCTTATAATATCCATGTGTCATATTTTTAGAATTCATTGAAATAAATGTTTAAGTTTAATAAACCTTCACCTTTCCTAACTGTCCACACACAAAAAAAAAACAACATTCCACTCTATCAATTGCTATGGTTTCTTTTGATTCTTCATTCTCATGGTGATTCAAACGTTAAATTGCAAAGTTTCATGAACGGATGGATTTTGTTTTTTTTTTTTTCAACTGTTCTTTTACTCTTTTACCTCTCTCTATTATAAAATAATGTACTTCCAATAAAAAAAAAAAGGTAATTGTACCTAACCAATTTCCCGTGAATGAATTTTTTCGGGTTTTTGGATAATTTTATGGCACATTTTATTTTGAGACTTATAAACGAAGGATTTATTTTTGTAGTCGTATAACAAATTGTTAGAGGTTGGACCGTTTTTTGTCTGTAGTCAGGGGTGGAATCGACTAAGGTGATAAGTGATTGTCAAATCAACCATATAGTCACATATGAATGTCATTGAGTTTTCCGCCTTGGTAAGGTGATTCAACTCAATTCAATTCAGTTGAATACTTTCCTATGACATTTTTCAAAAACATGATTGCCATAGTGAATTTTTCAAATATTTGTAATAAGCTATCAAAATTATAGAACGAAAATGACGTCTTTGCGATAAAATTCTTATATTTTCTTTATCTTATTTCAATAGCTCAAAAATAAAAAGAATTCAGAAAGAGTTGCAGAATTTTTGTAGGCTGGTGGTAACTCTGTTCGTTCTTCAGCAGAAATGTCAAATTTGTTGGAAAATGAGAATTACATTTTTGTTGTGATAGCTCTTTAGCTATCAAACGCAGACGAAATAGGTTGATTGTGACTCTCACTTATCGCAAATCAACTTACACGAATCCACCCCAGGTAACTCTAACTATAAAATGACTTTTCAAAAAAGTACACTATGTATTTTATTTTAAATAAAACATATTTTCTTTATAATAAACTTTGTGCAAGTGGTTTTTAATTTCATTCTGATTGAGGTGATTTTTATAATAAATATCTGAAGCAACTATAAATGATGAACTCGACATCCCCAGCAAGTGGTGCCAACTCTCAATGATGCTATCAACTCATTTTGTAAATAAATCCTGTCCATTTCGATTTATATTCACCGAAGACATAAATAACTGTGAGGCAAACAAAAAATAACTAAGTTCTTTCTAAGAATTTCATTCCCAGCATGCTTTGTAAGATTCTCAAGAGAGTTATAAATTATTAAAACCAAATATAACATTCTTCTATTAATGAATTCCTCTATTAAATTAACTAAACAACAAATACAGCTATCAAAGATATTTTGATAAAGTTTTAATTTCATAATTGCTTGAACTTGCTATATCATCAAAAAAAAACCCACACGTTTATAATTATATCCTCTAGGACTAAGTTATTCCATTTTAAGTGCTCTGGGGGGTACTTTGAAAAAGTTTTATGCTCACTGAATAATGCGAACTGATTTCATTTTAAAAGATCTCTTACAGCAACATGATGCTTTTGAGCATATCATTAAAAGAAGAACGAAGTACATTTTAAATCAAGGGTACACTTGTAGAATATAATATACTACGACGTACATATAGGTAGGTAATACAAAGGTTGATGACATCTCCTTTAGCTTCATTCTTAGATTTGAATTACTTTATTTGCCAAAGGCAAGTACATATAAGTAATGTATATATATGTAGTTTTTGGAATCTGAAATACGAATTTACACACAAAAAATGTCCTATTATTCATATCTTTATGAATTTACGAGAGAGTTCTTTCCACAAATAAATTATCAGTAACAAAATTTTCATATTAAGGTAAAAAAGTTTGAGTAATCGAAAATAAAATAAAATACACGAACTTGCTTTTATGTGCGATCACACTGTATATACGTGGTACTAAAACGACACGAGTGCTTTTGGTCTAAAAGCGGAAAATATGGTGAAACACTTTTGACAATTCGATTTTTTTCTTTTTCTTTTTTTAAATTTAAATTTAACATTTGTCAATTTGTGTCGTTCGTCTTTACTGGATCTGAAGTAACCAAAATCGTAATGCTGCGTTTGATTAAAGTTAATGGCAAAATATACATACTGACCACAATTTCTCAGCTGCATTAATGGGTAAGTTTTGTTTTTTCTTTTTAAAGTTTATTTAAGGATTCTTTGATTTTGCAGATGTCAGGTTGACGAGAAGGCTGGCAAATGAGTCCGTGTGGTCGATGATGTTTAGGGAGGTTTCACCATCCATCACATCACTGCCGGGGAAGCTAAGTTTTTGCCAAAAGATAAATCAAACCCGGCATTTGTATTGAAGCCCATTTTAATGGGACCGATGTAAAAAAAATAGCACACAAATGACAAACGTCAAAATGTACATTTGGGTTGAAACAGATGGCTCTGTTTTTTAAAAGAAATAATATCAGATGTCGGTAGTTTCTATGGAAATAAATATTTGCTAAAGCCAAGTGCCAAGAGATGGCCTTACACCAAAAGCGCTTAAGTCGCTAATTAAATAAGGAAGTGCTTCCATAGATCCATTTCTATGGAAATATGTATCGACTAGCAGTCCATATCTAGTATATCCATGGTAATATATGTATAGCGCAGGTTGTCAAATTTGGAAGTGTTAGAAATTGTTAGAAATGTTCGAGTGACCACAAGAACTACTCACTGAATCATTAGAAACAATAACAAAATATTGAAATTAGACAACAAAATGGGCACCGGATCCACCATTTTCCTCGATTTTGAAAGATGCGCAGAACTGAACAAAAATGAAAACACTAATGATATTTATTACCTTTAATATGTGTACTGTGTACCCATCTATCCTATGAGAAATGTCAACGACAGCTGATTTGCATGCATGGATACTCTTGGATAGGCTATCCTTGTGCACCAGACCGCGGGCATTGTTTACGCAAAATGTAGAAGTATTGTCGTAAACTAGATATGATTTCAGTTCTTAAATGGAACTATAGCCGCGTTTTATTATCCACGAAATTCCATATGGAACTTATCTACTTGGCTTACAGTCATTTTGCAAGACGTAATACAACGACTTGTTTATCTGGATCTCAAGTGGTTGTTGTATTATGTATTGAAAATAAAATATATAAAGTAGGACAAAAACTCATAAAAGCATTGTTGTATTTGTAATTTAATTTTGAATAGATGTGAATTTCAACAACAATAAAAATCGGTGGGTAAAGATCCCTACGGTATATTTGTGAGGTTTTACACCCACTTTCTCATTTCTGATTCGACATATTCTGACAGTTCAAATTCGCATTTTTATAATTTGGTATCTTGATTACACGATTCCTTTTTTCGGATATTTCGCCTTTTGTCTTATTGACAGATTGGGTGCTAGGTGTAACTAAAACAGGAATGCAAATTTCAAAACTTTTTTCCGGTTTAGCATAGACATTTATGGTTTAACAACCGAGTATTAAATTTGAGCGATGATCAGATGCCAGTAAAAATCTTAGCTGAGAATAAATTCATCGCAAAATCTACTACCTTTTTTTTTCTTTAAAATATTCAAACAGCTTTACAGCATGCATTGTGCGCACGAATGCTGCAACACAACGCAACGCAGCTGCAATAAAAGCTGCAGACAGAGCTAGAAGAGTTTACTAACTTTTAAACTATCACGCGTACAGCACTTTTGACGTTTCAAATCGTATGAAGAAAAAAAGAGCTGTCAAAAAATATTCTACCTTCTAGTACCTATTTATTTCGAGAATTAAATTATAAATTAAAAGAAACAATATCGGAATTAATTTTTTTTAATAACAAAAAGATGTACAACTGCATTGTGGGAACGTAAAGAATAACTTATACTACACTTCTACACTATTCCAACTCCAGGTCCAGCTCTAATTGCAGCACTTTATTGTGTTATTCAATATCATTATATGATAAAAGATGATTTTAGATTAAATCCCCTTGAAGGCAGGCCCTTAGTATCTTGTTCTTGTCTAATCCGCTGACATCGCTTCTTTACATAAACAAATTTATAACTTAAGTTCTAAGGACCAGATCATCAAGGTTAAGGTCTTGGTTAGCTTCTAACTTTTATTCTAATAATCGGATGTTCGAGGTTTAGGTCTCAAAATTAAGGTAAAATGTGACAAAAGTTGATTTTTTTCTAAATCAACCTAAAGAACCTAGAATATGCTAGACAACGTTTGGGGAAAAACTTTACTAACTTCTAAATCAATTTTATTTTTTAACCTAGAACATGCATATTGCATAGCTACCTACTTGAACCTCTTTAATAAACTTATAACTTAAGCCCTAATGGTCAGATCTTCAAGTTTAAGGTCCTCAAATGCAAATAAAATTTTAGGCTTCATCTTAAAGTAGACCATAAATTATTCAATTTGGTTGTCAACTAAATTGATGCTCGCCGCTCGGCCACACATTTCATAAACTCAGTTAAAAGAATACAGCTCCAAGTGTCAAAAACATTATTTTTGTCTAAAAAAATTACGCGACTCGATATTGTTAAATTGATTAAAAGAAGGGTTCAAAATATTTTAAAATAAAATATTATAGAATAAAAACAATTAGCAGTGAGGTTGGGATTCGCATCAAATTCTTTGTAAATTTTGTCTCGATTTAAAAAAGGTTTACCTGGACAGTAAATCAAATGTCTTGGCTTTATACAATATACATAGTTCAATGATTTGAAATACTTGTAAATCAATTTGAAAAAATTCAAAATCTTTTGATTTTCTCATCAACCGTCAAATTGATCAAATAACAAGCCAAGACACGGGTTGATTTGAACAACAACCGACTGAGTCGAGAACTAAGTTGAACCGTATTATACATATGTATGCTTTAATCGATCTGTAATAATTCAGTTACCTTTCTGCAATGGTTAGCTATGCAAAAATTTCAAATAATAGATTTACGTTAAGATAGATAGTATGTAACTTTAATTTCGTGTATAAGTGCTGTACCGGTGCGGATGAAAATGAGTATGATTGTATAATTGCGAGTTAAGCTAAAATTAAAACTAAGATTCACCTTATTAAAAAAATTAACAACATTAATTTAACCGCCAACTGGGAAGTGACATTAAATTTACAAATTGGAACTTCAGACTGTAGAATGGTTTCTAAGACAGTTTGTGAAATTATAATGCAACAATAGTATACAAAATTAAAATTACAAAGATTAGACATGTTTTTGTTTTATCGACGTAATATAAGTCATTTTCAATGTCCCCATAGTTACTCTATGAGTGAAATCTGTAAATTTTTTTAATTAAAAGAAAAATATCAGAAATAAAGAAAGTGAAAAATAAGCTCGTGGTTGTTTTTTTTTCTTTAAAATATACAAAAGGCTGTACAGCTGCATTGTGAGCACATAAAAACTACAAAACATTAAGTAAGTTTTCATTATTTTTTCAAATTAATCTTAATTATTTGGACTGCATTAAATGTATATAGTTAAATATAAATAACAAATTGCCTCAAAGAGGGCGTAAACCTTATTGTTAGCTATCACCAGATAGGTATTATATACGCCTCCAAAATGTTCTTCATTTCAAATCAATTCTCCAAATACATTTCAGTTATAAACAAAACATCATTGCAATCGTGAAAGCAAAGTGAATTACTTGTGAGTTCCTGTTTTTGTACAATGATTTTAAAAAGCGACGCGCGGGTTATTGTCCTGCTGCTCGTCTATGTAACTTCAATATTATTTGTTACAGATGCAAACACAGAAAAATCTGCTAGACAATGTCAAAAAACTTCTAGGTGCTAAGTTTAGTAAAAATCGACCAAGTCGTTTTCAAATTATTAAGTTTAAAAAAAAAAAAAAAAATGAAACTTTTTTTAAAAATCCAAAAAAAAAAATTTTTGGAAATATTTTCAAAATTAAAAAAAAAAATTGATTAGAATTAGTTGAAATAGAAAAACATGGTTCTATGGGAGGTACCATTTAAAACCATTTTCCAAAAAAAAAATATAAAATGCTAGCATTTTTGTAAAAAAAAATTACTGTTATGGACACGTTTGTGGGAAAAATAAGATTTTCATTTTTTGCTAAAAAAAAAATTGTACGGCAGGTACCGTTATTTTTGGTCCCAAAAAATGCTAGATACCAAGTTTAAATAAAATCGATCCACCCGTTTAGGCTACAGCCGAAAGGACAGACATACACAATTGCGAGACCCACTTTTCTCGACTTTGCTATCATCGTAATTTCAACTTTCATCAAAATCGATTTCGAATTTTTTTACGAATCTAAGGATTTTTTTTTACAAAAAGTGGTAGCCTTTTTTAAGAGAAATAGTATTTTTTTTCTTAAACTTTAAACCGTTATATTTTGTCATTAAAAAAATGGCAAACATTTGTCGGGGGAATGTCCAAAAAACGCTAGGTAATACCAAGTTTAGAAAAAAATCGACGTACCTGTTTAGGCTGCAGTTAAAAGAACAGACAACCATCAGACTGAATTGCGAGACTCATTTTTTTTTTCATTTCACCTATCATCGTAATGTTAAGTTTAATCAAAGTCCCGTGTTCGATGTATGTATCTACATTATGTATATCTCAAGTAAAGCTAGTGTCCTTTACTTTACTTGCGGCAACAACTTGCAATGGGTAAACTTTTAATTAATTTATTTAATTTATTACTAAAAATATCCAAAATCCGATCAGTATCCCTACTGTACTCTCAGTTTTAAAATGACAAGACTATAAATAAATAATTTTTTTTTTAATTTCTACACATTAAAAAATCCTCATTCGAAAATCATTGCCAGTGATGTTTTTCAACATTTAAATTTATAAAAACTCCATTGTTTCGATAATTCAGGCAATGACTAACTGTATAACAGTTTTTTTAAATATTTTTTTACCAGAAATGCCCTAACAGGATACATTATACATTTTAATAACACAACAAGGAAAAAATAAACGAAAAACACTTGTAAAATTTGTTTTTACTTAAATCAAAATTTCTTCCAACGCTACCGACCACTTTGCCTAGAATTGGTTAAATTACAACCAATTCAAAGTCTTAACATTGTCATTTTTTTTTTTAATAATGTTTTAGGTTAAGTAAAATTTTCCATTAGAAGAGTGTGGCGAGGGAGCATCATCATAGTAGATGAATATACTGATAAGGACATTCTAAATTTTATAAGTATTTTTTTTCTTTTTAAAGGCAGTTAAATTTTGTGGGAAAAATTGTTTGTGAAAAAGTTAAACATAAAAAAATAAAATATAGCTAGGTATAAACTATAAACCTACCTATGTAGGTACTTGTTGTATAATATATCTTTAATGCCATTTCTATTCGCTCTTCTTCTTCTTCTTCTTTAGCCTCAAGCAAAGCTACCAAAGTAAAGGTATTTCTCTAACAAACGAGCCAATTCGTTTGTACCTATATTTCATGGGAAGAGAAAACTCTTCGGGGGAAATGTAAATTTTCATTTGAGTGGACGTAATGACGTGGAATTTTAGATCTTTTGGCCATGAATGTACATAATGCTTTTTATTCGAACGTTAATATATATGTAAAGAAATAACAACGATATCTTTCTTACCTTGGTGGGAAGAAAAAGGAGTTTGCCCAACAAAGAAAAAAAAAAAAACTTTGAAACTTGAAAAAAGTTTCAGATATGTTAAAAAAAAAAATCATTCAACTAGCTGTATGATAAAGTGAAGAAAAAGCCTCTAGCCATCTTGTCGACATACACGAGTGCCGGAACAAAAAAAAAAATCTGCTTTGTCGGTCGTTTGTAAAAAAAAAAAAAATATTAAGACTAACAGGCTGCTTTTCAGAGCAAACACAAATATTTGAAGAGAAATATACGTGTTTATTATGTGAGCATTTATTTTATCAGGGTGTTTAACATTTTGAGTAAACTTAAGGGAATGATGTTTTTTATTTGTTTCCTGCTATTTCAAAAAACTTCTGTAGGTACTGTGTATGTAAAACGAAGGAAAAATAAAATCCTCTCTACTTAAATTTGATTTTCGAGTTCGAAAAAAGATTTTAAAATGTGAGTACTAGTGGAATGAGGAAATTTTATTATTATATTTATAAAGCAAAATTATTTAACTGTTGATGCGAAACAGATCACACAGTGGTTTTAAAGTATTAATATTAAAAAAAAAAAAAAACACTATTCTAGAATTCATCAGATAAAAGAAATTAAAAAATTGTGGAATCCTATATGTTGTGCCACCCTGATGCTAAAAACTTAGTTAAGTTTAAAGGGCCAGACGACGCATAGAATCCGTTGCGTCCGTTGTTGCGGCGACGGATCTGCCGGAGTGGAAAAGTTAAAAGTTCGGCTACTTTGTCCGTTACGGCGGACACATGCGTCACTTAAGGGCCGATTCCCATAAGAAATCAAGTATTTTATCAAGCTGTCAGTTGACTGCGTCGCCCTCGCCACGATGGACCCAACGGATTCTATGGGTCGAATCCTTAAGGTATAATCATGTGAGTAAATATGAACAATTAAGCACCGTGTTGCACATTATATGCATGAAATTTACAGTTTAGACTTTATTAAAATTGTTTATAGTAATAATAAGAGCTAATTTGAAGTTAAGACGACAACGTGCACGCATAACACCTTGGACATGCGCATAAGAGATAATTGCTCTGTCGTCATTTCGTGGCGCAAACCTGTTCCCACAGATAACGGTATGTATTGCCATTCATTCACCGACACCGGATACTTGGATTGGCTGCTCATTGACCAGCATATTTCAATATTGTGACCCTGAAAGCGCCATCCACCGTACAACTGTGGATTGTACGGGATAAGAATTAGTTTAAGTAAAATCAATATTATTGTGACGAGCGACTCGAGCGGTTGATTCATTTATTAAATAATAAATCTTTGTCAAATTATAATTCGTTTGTTTTATTAGTAAGTCGAACTGTTAGACTAGCCCCTTGGGGGTTGGCGTTCACATTTTTTTTTTTTTTTCAAGGACATCCTTAACTTTGATAAAACAAATTATGAAATTGTTTTGACACCAACGCGATGTACACCATCTAATTTCTTACACAAATCTCAATTTATGAGAAAAAAATTAAAAAAAAAAACCGTTTTAGGGTTTTTTGTTTAATATTTTAATATAAAAAATGCAACCCCCCTGCTTGGGCACACTATAAAGATTTGGGGTATGTGCAAAGTTTATTTTGTATTTAAAAAATCTGGATTTAAAGACCATAAAAAGCCAATTTAGCACTTCATTTTACAATTTTGGAAAAAAATTGATCTAAACTTTTTTTTTTCATTTTTTTTTTATCAAAATTTTGAGTTTGCATGCGAATTTTTTTAAAAAAACCATAGACATAAATAATTTATTTTTAATTTAGGATTAAAGAACAGATTTTTGGCTTTCAAAATCGGTATAGTACTTCACTGTAAGTGTTGCCATTTTTATTTAATAATTTTTTTTTTCATTTTAAGTCATTTTTTTTATAAGATTACCCCTACCTCTGAAAGGGGTGAGATAGGCTCCCCTCCCATAATTAAAAAAAAAAAAATGCTTGTTTTTGACCCATCTACAAAAAACCATTATCAATTTTTGGCGCCATTCATTTAAATTATGGCCCTCTCCCCAAAATCAACAACTCATTTTTCAAATATCGAATTTTCCAAAAATTATTTTGAAATTTTTTTTTTAAATTGGAAATTTTTATATTTATAAAAATTTTATATGCAATATTATTTTTACTTGTTAGAAGATCTTGTAAGTAAATTTTATTATAATTGGTTTAACAGATAATGAGATAGTCGAAAACCAACAAAAAATGGTTCTATAACAGATACCATTAATAATGGAATAATACAAAATTCGTTTCAATGGTGGATCCCACTAGGTCACATACAAATTTTAATCAAAATCGTAGGGGAGAGTGGGGCACATTTGAACACTACCTGGGGCACTTTTGAACGGAAGTATTTATAATTATTTTCAACAGTGTGAATATAAGAGCTTATACGTAAAGGAAAGAATAATCTATATGAATAAATTAGTTATGTTGAAGCTGAATATAGTTACAAAAAACTTTAATAGGATGTAAAATATTTTTAAGGGTGTAAATCACTATAGTTAAAAAGTAGACTTTTGGAAATAAAACAAATTTTTTAAAGCAAAAAGTCTCATTTATGATTTAATTTTAATGCCCTTAACATTCCATCTGTCTTACTAAGAAAAAATTTAATTTTTTTTCAATAACTAGTTTTAAACCCATTCAAAGGTGCCCCGCCTGTTTAGTTCAAAACTGCCCTAACATATTAAACAACATAAAATTCGGCAATAGTTATTATATATCTAACATATTTATCAAGAACTTTACCTTTATGTTAATCAAAATGAAAGTGTGAATTTAATAATAATTCTTCAAAAACGAAAGCCTTTGCAAACAAATTTTAAACTCTTACAAACAAAATATTACAAAAATACAATTTACGCATAAAAACTGCATACCTATGTAGCTACTGTCAGATGAACAGTAGCTCCGCAAAATCGTTGACGTGTAAAGATATCGGTGTTGTCATGTTTAAAATTTAGTCTACGCTTTGAAAAATTTATTTGTTAAGATTTTATTAGACATGTTCAAATGTACCCCGCGTTCAAAAGTTCCCCACTCTTCCCTAGGTGTCGTTTTTGAGAAAAATGAGGTTTTAAAACTGTTGTATGGTATGTACTGTTATTTTTGGTTATAAGAATAATGTTTATTGATGTTTTGAATAAACAACAATAATTGGGATGGACTTGATCACATGACTTCGGTAGCGCAATGCGAAGTGCATTGGCTCGAAGGGAGCTTGGTCTAAATTCGAGTCCCACCTGGGCATAAAAGTTTTTCAATTAAAATTTAACAATGACCAAGCACCACTGAAAAAGAGTGTGATGATCGGCCTGACAGTCGTGAAATAGCTATAACTCCTGCCTATAAAAAAAAACTTGGTGGTTGCTCACCCTTGTTTCATTCAAACCTTCATTATTAATATGATAGTGCGAAAGCATGGGAGCCTAACTGCATGTGTATTATCACACAAAAACCCCTTATAAATATAATAATTTTTATTTAAAATCTACTAAATAATATTTAAATAACAGCTTAGTGCCAAATTTAATAAAAATAGGCCAAGTCGTTTTAGAATTATTAAGTTTTGAAACATTTGTTAAAAATAAAAAAAAAATTAAAATTTTAGTAAAATAATCTCCATAAAATTCAAAAAATGGTTCTATTTATGAGAGGTAACATTTTTAACCATTTATATGAAATTTTTTTTTACAAAAATCTTCTTTTTTTTTAAATAAAATTACTGATTTTTTTTTTAAGTTGTGGGCACGTTTTTGAGAAAAATAAGATTTTCATTAATGGCTACAAGAATTTGTACGACAGGAACGGTTATTTTTGGTCTTAGGAAAAATGAAGAAAAAACGTGTTGGAGGATTGTCAAAACAACCATTTAGGCTGCAGACGAACGGACAGACAGACAGACATAATTGCAAAACCCGCACTTTTTTCGACTTCACTATTATCGTATCGTCAAGTTTTATCAAAATCTTGATTTCGATTTTTTGTTACGAACCTCATATATGTATAATACCTATGTTTGTATGTACATTAAGCTGGTCGTAGTTGTCGTCCTTAAAAAAAAAGTTAATTTGGATGGGTTTAAAACCATTCCAAATGAAGAAAAAATAATTCCCTAATTTTTTCATTATATTTATTTTCATCCTCTATTGTCGCCGTTAATTAATTAAGCTATATTAAATTGGACACAAGTTGACTCCCGTAGAAGCTCACAAAAAACCATGGCACGGTAGGTTGCAACCAGACAAGAAAACAATGGTTAGGGAGGGGGTACTATTTTTATCCGTTTGTTGGGAGTGGTAGGGAATTTTTTGTCAGTATTTGGAGCTGATGAACTTGTTATTTCGAATACAGTAGATGTCCAGTATACGGAGTGATAAAATAGATGAGGTTATTCAATATATCACAAATATTTGTTACATATCGCTCGGTTTGTTTAAAAAAAATTTAAGCAATATTATAATTAAAAAAAAAATGGTATGTATTTTGCATCTGAATTTTATTTTCTTTATTAATACCTAATTGAAATTGTAAAATGGTTTTATCATTTTAGCCTCGTATAACAAACACATTTTCCAATTCCCTTAGATAGATACTTTATTTTTCATAGATAGAGGCTTTACAATACGCAGCTTGCTCAGAGATTTCATATTTAAATTATATCTTACAACTGAAAAATTTTATGATATAGAATTAATTTGGAAGTGAAGATTACATTCGAAGGAAAACTATGTTAAAAACCTTCATTTAATATGAGTTCCAATTCCCTTAGAAACAATATAAAGGGTGTTTTAGATAAGATACAAAAAAAAAAAACCCAAGGGCATGTAGGGTTGGGTCGAGACAAAAGAAAGATTGGATAAGACGGGAGGTTTATTTCTTCCAGTTTAGCACTATTTGCACTTGGTAAGTAGTAAAGTAGATTTAGTTATTTTTGATTTTCTCAAAAACTACAGTGGACACCCAATATTATTTTGTTGTTATAAGGAAATTCATAATTCAAAATCTTAAAAGTGAAAACCAAAGTTAGGGCGTATTATATTTTTCAACAAGTTATAAATTGTTTTTTTTGGCATATGTTTTTGCTTTAAAAAAAAACTATCAATTTAATTTTTTACAAACCCCACCAATTCATAGTTACAGCATTGTGTGTAAAATAAAATTTTTGCGAAATCGATAGCTTTATTTGTTTTCGTGATATTCGAGTCGAAAACATTTTTTTGGTGGTTTTTGTTTTAAAATTTGTTGGTTTAAAAAAAAATCTGTCAATGGAATAATTCTAAAAACCTTATCAGTAATGACTACGTCACTATGTATACAATAAAATTGTCCCAGCTTCTAAATTTGTGTTTTTTTTCAAAATATTCGAGCCGAAAAACGTTTTTCAACGATTTTTAGTATTTTCTTGTAGTTTTTTTGCTTAAAAAAAAAACATCTATTGATTTTTTTTTTAAATTGGCATCATGTATAGAATAAAATTCTTCCGGAATGTAGCAAACTTTTTTGGTCTTAAGGAATGTTTATTTCTATTTATAACGGGTGATTTTTTAGCTGGTTTGGTTTTGGCAACACTGGTTTTGACAGCTGACGTGTGTTTAGTACCTTGTGTCACTGTCAAACAGCTTCAGTTTGGTTTGCAATTTAACCATGGATCGTCTTACAAATGAACAACGCTTGCAAATTATTGAATTTTACTATCAAAATTCGTGCTCGGTTCGAAATGTTCATCGCGCGCTGCTTCCATTTTATGGTCGGCATTCTCGACCTTCTGAGCAGTCTATTCGGAAGATTGTGACCAAATTTCGCACCAAATTTACTTTGTTGGACATTAAACCACCAACACGTTTACGTACTGTGCGTAGTGAAGAAAATATTGCGGCCGTATCAGCTAGTGTGACAGAAGACCGCGAAATGTCGATTCGGCGCCGTTCCCAGCAGTTAGGCCTTTGTTACAGCACTACGTGGAAAATTTTGCGGAAGGATTTGGGCGTAAAGCCTTTTAAGATACAGCTGGTGCAAGAACTAAAGCCAGCCGACCTACCACAACGCCGAATTTTTGGTGAATGGGCTCTTGGAAAGCTGGCCGAGGATCCGCTTTTTTATCGAAAAATTGTGTTCAGCGATGAGGCTCATTTTTGGTTGAATGGGTACGTAAATAAGCAAAATTGCCGCATTTGGAGTGAAGATCAGCCAGAAGCATTGCAACAGCTACCAATGCATCCCGAAAAAGCCACAGTTTGGTGCGGTTTATGGGCCGGCGGCATTATTGGGCCATATTTCTTCAAAGATGATGCGAATCGCAGCGTTACTGTCAATGGTGAACGCTACCGAGCGATGATAACAAACTTTTTTTTGTCCGAAATGGAAGTTCTTGACTTGCATGATATGTGGTTTCAACAAGACGGTGCCACATGCCACACAGCACGCGAAACAATGGCGAGTTTGGTGAACAGTTAATTTCACGTTTCGGGCCGGTCAATTGGCCGCCTAGATCGTGCGATTTGACACCATTAGATTATTTTTTGTGGGGGTATGTCAAGGCTAATGTCTATAGGGACAAGCCCGCTTCGATTGACGCACTGGAAGCCAACATCCATGCATTCATTCGTGAGATACCGGCCGATATGTGTGAAAGAGTATGCCAAAATTGGACTCAGCGGATGGGCTACCTGAGACGCAGCCGCGGTCAACATTTGCATGAAATTATCTTTAAACATTAAATTGCAAGGTTCAAACTATCGATTCAAATAAATATTTCATTCATTTTTTCGAATTTTTTGTGTTTTTTTTTTTTAAAAAGTTCTAAACCTCTTAAAAAATCACCCATTATGAATGGTCCAAAAAAAAAAGAACTCAGATAGATTTGTACAATTTTTGTAGGCTTGTGGAAACTCATGGTCGTACTGCGGCAGTAACGTCAAATTTGTTGGAAAATGACAATCACAGTTTTGTTGTGATAGTTTT
This sequence comes from Epistrophe eligans, assembly GCA_951394125.1. Classification (NCBI taxonomy): domain Eukaryota; kingdom Metazoa; phylum Arthropoda; class Insecta; order Diptera; family Syrphidae; genus Epistrophe; species Epistrophe eligans. The sequence continues at coordinate 56,722,595 of OX596029.1, forward strand.
TAGCTATCAAATGTGATATCATCTTACGCAGACTGAATTTATTGATCGCAAATCACCTTACACGATTCCACTCCTTGTTTTTTTTTTTTTTTTTTTTTTTTTTGGAATAAGTAGTATAAAATAATTTCCCTTATTTTAAGTTGTTTTTTTAGAAAAAAAAATAACTAAAAATTGCATTCACTATTGGCCTCCTATTATTCAAGACTCATACCTTTCTCAATCAATATTAACTTCATCATAGAATTTAATTATTTTTGCCTTCATATAATATGTAGGTATCTTAAAATGTATGGACCTCTTGCAAAAATTACTTAGACGATGTTTCTTTCATCTTAGTAATTACTTACATATACATACATATGTATATGTATAAGTTAAAACTAATTCAAATGGAAATACTATTTTTTTCCAACAAACACCACTCAAACGAAGCTCTTAAATAGCATTCAAAATATTCCTATGATGTCGTAACGTTTCCTTTCAAAAATTTCAAGAAAATACAAAAAAAAAAATACGAAAATAATAATGTTTGCTATTTCTCCACTACACTTGTACATACTTCTATTGCACTTAGATCTGAGAACAAGCATCCAAGTGCATTCTATGTATTATATGCTGTTAGACGAAGATAAGTTGAATTGAAAGAACAGCACTCTTTTATGTTTATGGCAGACGGAATATTGCTTTTTAACGAGTTCTTTTCAATTTAGAAATTGTTTGAAGTATGTTTATATAGCGTTTCGTTCAAATTCTGGTTTTATTCGTTTGATAACAATTTGGTTGGTATAGATTACATCACTGCAGTTATATCGCAGTCATATCACATGTACACTGCACAGTACATTCATAAAAAATTTAAGCCCGATTTAATAGTCTGTTTAAGTGGTAATTAAGTGGCCAAAATGGGAGACTCTATTGCCGCTTATTCAGATACATATGTATAAGGTTCATTACATTCGAGTACATTTGTAATTTTGCTGAATTAATAGTTCATGGAATTCTTGTACAGCACTTTATTATTCCCACAAAAATTGTAAACTAGGTTTCGAAGCATAGAATATTTTTTTTAACCAAAGTAACTTCTGATGTATGGTGTCAAACTGCTAAAATCCAAAAATAAAAGAGTTCCAAATCCTTAAAACTTTATTATTTAGCGTAAATGCCCCCGATTTCGAAGCATACAAATTTATTTTTTTTAATTCCATTTCCGTTAAATATAAAACATTACATTTATACCTAACGGAAAAAATAAAAAAAAAAATAAAATTTATTTTTATGCTTAAAAATTGTGGCTAATGCTATTGTGGATAGTTTAAAAACGCATATTTCATATTGTATAGTTTGTTATTTTTCTCCAGACTTGTTGTTTGTTGCGAGATTTCATCATGGTTCACTTTTGAGCGACTTCAGTGCCTCCGTTTACTGGTTACGATTTGCTCTTAATTATTGTTTTTTTTTTTCAAGGGTTCGTAAAATATCGCTCGCGAATCATAAAATACGGATCTTTATCATTCTGTACCGATCTTCTCACGAACCATAAAAAATAGAGTTCGCGAACGATAAAATTCTCGATCTATAAAAATTTATAGTTCGCTCACGAACGAACTATATCCATTTTTTTTCTGTATCTCTCGTTTGTGAGAGATCGGAAAAATAAAATTCAGGTATAATCAGCGTTGCCACAATGTTACAAGTGTAACAAAAGTGTTACACTTTTCTTAATTTTTTTGTATTTGTTACTATGTTACTTTTTTTTTCTTTTTGTTACACTTTTTTCTCCAAATTTTTTTTTTCTTTAAAATTTTACTTTATTATTTTTTTAATCAGTGTGAAGTGCGCTTAAACAACACTTCCACCTATTTGTACACCTACGTCCTAAATTGAGTTGAAATCACCTTCATTCGACTCGATCGAACTCGTTCAGTTACAGTTTAGTCGAAATCTTGCTATCTTTCACTTCAAATTCAAACTCGATCTCTCGATCCAGCATATAAACATGGTTAGATATCCATTCCTCAAAGTATTCCAGTTTCCACATTCCAAAAAAAATAATTTATTAACTTATTATTAAATGTATAGTTTTGTACTGAATTTAAAAACTGTGATGAAGAAAACTTATGTTCCTATTAAAAATAAAAAATTGAGTTCAAGAGCATTCTTTGCATTTAAATCATTTTTTCAATTTGCTACATTTTTTTCGCTTTTGTTACGTTTTTTTAAAAAAATGTGTTACACTTTCGTGAAGCCCAGCGGCAACGCTGGGTATAATATAGTTTGATCGCGATAAGGATCCGAAAAGATCCGTAAAAAGAATCATTCGTCATCAAGTATCCATTCAGTGCGGTTGTGAAGTGAGTTATTTTTTAAATGATTTTTGTTGAAATGGGGAAAGTAAAAACATTTGAGTTAGATAAATATGTTTCTTGTAATGAAGAAGTAGGTGACGAATCAAAATTTAAAGAAAAAGTGACAGGAAACATAGAAAGGCACTATACAACAATACATAGTGTTAATATTAATGATTCGGGGGTTAATGAACAACCAAGAACTGGAAGTGTGTCAGTTCGAGAAGGAAAAAGTAAATCGGTCTTAATTGACATAATAAATTCGCGAACGAACCATATTTTACGGATCTCAACAGATATGATTCGTTCGCGAAAACGAATTTTATTTTAAAGGAACCAAAAAATAAGATTCGCGATCGAATCAAAAATAAAATTCCCTTACGAATTCTTCGCGAGAGAACGAATCATATTTTATCGTTCTTCGAACCTTGTTTTTTTCTAATTTTATTTAAAGCTTTTCGTGCATCAACAAAAAACTAAAACCCACGATTGTGACAAAAGTTTCAACTTCCTAAATAATTTCTTCTCTCTGACTTGACGATGCTTGTAAACTGTTTTATAGTAGGTAAATTCTTTTTATTCTTTTTATTCTTTTTTTAGAATCTACGATGCAGTGACGTAAATTAATAATCTTGAATTCTAGAAAAACTCGAATGAAACCTTTAATTGCTTTTAGAACTTGTATAGCTAAGATTATTTTCTATATCATTAAATTTTAAAAGTAAATTGTAATTTTAATAATACATACAACCATACATATATTGTTTTGTCTACAAAATAAGCTTAAACAAGATTAACTTAAACGGGTACATATGTATATACTCGAACGAAAAATAAAATAAATTAATTAAATTTCAATGCAAAAATTTAATACTGAGAAACACCTGGCTCACCCTAAAAAAATTCTATAAATGCACTATACAACCCGAGTCAATTGATTAAGGACGTCTCTTTGTAAGTTTATTCCATACTCCATAGGCAATATAATCATTGTGGAAATATGTGGTTTTATTTTTTATTATTCCTGTTTGGATTATATTTCTTTACCAATTCAATTAAGTTCTTAATTTTGTTACGGTATCAAAATAAATAAATTGTACATATCTTGTACATAAGTATATGTTCATACGGATTACTTAAAAATTATGTATTTATTATAATAAATAAAAAAATAATAAAAAGGCTGAATAACAATGAAATAGTACAGTAGAATGGTAAAAAGATGAACGGTCCTATAAGACGAACAGTTCGAAAAAGATGAACGAAATATTTTCAACAATCAGTCCTCTAAAAGATGAAAGGGTTTCAAATGTTGTACTCAAAAAGATGAACACTTTATGCTCAACTCCATTTTTTTCTTCTTCTTTGCCTTTATTTTCTCGTGTTTTATTCATATAACGTTATTAAGTTTTTTGGACGGTACTTTCGGGCTTTCTTTAACTTAAACTTTTGTAAATTATATTTGATGGTTTTACTATTTTCCTCCTCAAACAAATTTCGATGCTCGAAAAGATGAACAATTTTTGCATGTTTTATATGTGTTCATCTTTCTGAGATTCGGCTGTACCTACATATATGTTTTTTTGAAATTTATTACTTTGTGGGAGAATTGTCGGATTTTTATAACAACGGTGCGCCATGAGAATTTTCAAATAATAATGTGGGAAAACCTGGGCCCCATTGCACCAACCACTTATAACTTATCACTTAGCAACTTAGCAACTTATCATATATTTTGATAATTTTTTGTTGCACCAACAAGATTATTTGATAAATATTTTTTGAGTTTTGATAAGTGAAAAGTATACTCAACTTATCAGATAAGTGTTGCACTAAATAATAATTGAGTTGCTCTAAATGTTCGATTTGATATGTGATAAGCTTATCAAAAATGACCAAAATTATCAGTTTCTGTTGCACCAACATTCTGTTTCTTGAACTTATCGATGGAAATAATGATAAGCTAAGCAAAATTTCGTTAAGAAAAAATTGACTTATCAATTCTTTTTCAGAATTGTATTTCGGTGCGAATTCTTTGTTAAGGATGGATTAGTATGTGTTGCAACATATACATATACTTATATATATATAATGCAAGTTGGCATATAAATAATAATAAATATAAACTGTTATGTATAAGGCTAAATAAGATAGTATGGATATTTCTGTTAAATTGTTTAATGTAATAAAAAAAAGTAAGAGAAGAGGGTAGATTATTTTTGTAAGCTACATTTTTTTTCAATTTTTTTTTTTTGACACGTTTTTTGCGACAGTTAAATTTTGTGGGCAAAATTTTGTTAACTTGTTTTGTTGTTAATTTTTTAAAGGCTCAATAATAATTAAAAAATGCTTTTATAAGGACCACCCTAATGTATAAAATCATGTAAATAACATTACAAACTGCTTATGTAACGTTCATTGCCAATTAGCTCTTATGCTCATAGGTACGATAGAGAATTAAAGGGTTAGAAAAATATACAGGGTGCCCCATAATAAATGGTCCAAACGATGTATGGTAATAGGTCAGGTCAAGACCTTTCAGAATTCAGTAACTAGTTCATACTGATCTAGAATTATAGCCAATTTTGTCCTGGAAAATCAATAATTTTAAAAATTGAAAATAAAAATTAATTCGAAGATATTTTTTTTTCAATTTTTTCTTATGAACATTTTATTATGCTTTTAGGTCATGTATACCTATGTGTTATATATCAAAATAATTGCTTAGTTGTTTTTAAGCGAAATAAATAAATTTCATCAAAATCCGTTAGTAATGTAAAAAGTTATTGATGATAATCTGGGCAAGACCCCGTATCAAAAAAACCAAGTCAAAAAAATATTGTCTTGGAAAATTATTTTTATCCAGTCTCCTGTTAGACTTACAGCTTTGCAGTCTTCTACATATATTTAAAGATTATTTTAGATAGTAATATAAAAATAATTATTTATTTTTATTTTGAAGTTTTAATACCGAATTTATTTAAATACTATATTAAGTGTATGGTAAAAAAACACTACTCCAAATTGTTTTTACGATTTTTTTCAATGTAGACGTACAGAAATGGTAACTTTTTTCATGAGTCATGTGTGTCTTGATGACAGTATTTTAAGACCTTAATATTGAAATTCCGTTTATTAGGAAGATAGAAATTAATTTATTAACCTGTCTCAATTAATTTTTTTCATTAAAATCAATTTTTTCGGAATAAACCAATAAAAGTGATCCTGCCGTCTCTCCTGTTGAATTTATCGGTATACTACCACTTACATTTTTGTAAAAAAGGATTAGGGCAATTAATTTGTAGTACATTATTTTTTGATATTGTAAAATTATTCATCATCGTTTGCATTTAATAAAATAAAAATCAAATTAAAAATGGTTTCGTATTAAAGGCGTGGCCTCACCCCCTTGATTTTTACGCACAAAGTAGCCTCAATTCTGCCGATTATTTTAAGACCTTAACCTTGAAGATTGGTCTATTTTTAAAAAAGTTATGGCTATTTTAATTAAATTTAATCAATTTTTTCAAATTTTTTTCTTCACAAAATGTGCAAAGCGGTAAATTCCTCACTGAGAGACGATCGAAGCGAACGAACAAGCAGAGAAAAAAACTTATCAATTGTATGATAAGTGCTTAGAGAAGAAGTGATTTTGATAAGTTTGGTTTTTAGTTGGAGAAACACTTATCATTTTCACTAAGCAAAAATATGATAACTTGATAAGTGTTAATTGAGTGAAATGTAAAATCACTTACACTTATCAGAATTTCTTTAAATTGATAAGTTGATAAGTGATTAGTGATAAGTTGTTGGTGCAATGGGGCCCTGCTCCCAAAGTCTAGCATCACTGTGATGAAATTTCAAACAAAATAAGAAAATTTGAATTGAAAAAACTTTCTTCGTAAATTATAAAATTACCTCATTTTAGCTTTAATGAAAACGTAGTAGAGTAGAATCTCGAAAAGATGAACAGATGTAAAACAGGGCCCGTTCATCTTTTCAAATTATTCATCTTTTCGATCATCAATATTTGGTTGAGGTTTATATAAAAACATTAAATGTAATTTACAAAACAAGTTAAAACAAGCCCAAAAGTATTGTTATAATAATATGAATAACGTAACAATAATATTTAATTCAAGAAACTGAAGGCAAAGAAAAAGTAAAAAATTGATTTGGGAATAAAGCGTTTATCTTTTCGAGTACAAAATTGAACTCGTTCATCTTCTTGAGCACTGAAGGATGAAAATATTTCGTATATCTTTCCGAACTGTTCATCTTATAGAACCGTTCATCTTTCCGAGATTCTACTGTATTTCCATTCATAACATATATAATTTTTCATTTATCTATTTTCTAAGTCATAAACTGTCAAATTCCGTCAATGGATGACTTCCTTGTCGTTTGTCAAGTACTGCTTAATTCAAACATTTATAAAATATTTATCAACAATATTTAATGAAATACAAAAAATTAAAAACTCCAAACAATTTAGATTTTAATAATTTATCTGGCAAAGGCAATTTTTGTTTTTTTGGTATACCTTTGAGATTAAATACACTTTAAGCGTCAAAATACAATTTTTCTCCATCTGTCATGTCATTTAACTGCTCGTTGAATTTATTTTTCTTTTGTATTCATTTAAACACTTGTTGATTTTGTTTTGTTTTTTTTTTTTGTGGTTCGAATTTGACTTTGGATTTTTTTTTTGTGGTTCGAATTTGGCTTTGGATTTAAGATAAATAATATATTTTTTATTTTATTTGGTGAAGATTCCTATTCCTGCCAATAACACGCACACAGGAATAGTTGAGAGTTATAAGTCACTAGGCCCTGATTCTACACGATGGGATGTTGTTTAAAGCCAATTTTAAAAGAAATTCATAAAAAAATGTGCTACCAACGCTGTCGCTGTGTCCTTATTCATTTTACCCGTACTGTTTGTAGTTTTTACTCTAAAGCCCATAATCTATATTAAGGTAGGTAACCTATATAGATAAATATACTTACGTACTTCTTACGCTCTTACCATTTCAAACAATAAATAATATTTTGCTTTCCATTTTCAGCCTTAAATAATTAAATAACCAACTTTTACGTGTTACCTACTCTTCAACACACTTAAAAGTTCCTGAAATAATAATCCATCATAGCATCGTATGGACCTTATAGTTTTAAATTATTTTGAGAATAGAAATATTTTCCAGTAGCTATATGTAGGATGTTGTGGGGTCTTGCAAATAAATTCACTCTACAGGTTTCAAAAACGAAAATAACCAATTTATAAGCTTACAATGTTATATTTGGTATACCTATGAATAATCCGTTTTTATGAAGACAGTATTTTCATTATGCAACTTCTTCCGTTAGGAACATAAATTAATATATATATATTTATGTAAATATGCAGTAGGTAGAGTAAACTTGCAATATAATTTATTTTATTATAAATTTTTCCTTATCAAAAATACATACATAATCAGGTTTTGTACTCTTTTGTTATTCTAAAAGTCTATTATTAAATTTTCGTATTTCAAGAATATGATAGTCAGATTCAGACTCTTTCCCTATTGATATGTAAACTGGACGGATATAGCGTCCAACAACACGTGCAAAAAAAAAATTGTTTTATCATTATGGTTGTTCTGTTCGGGTAACGTTCCGTGCGCTTCGCCAATTCACGATCGCTATAAATTGTCCTTCCGAGAAGACTATTCGAAGTGTGGTGGACAAATTTGAGTCCACTGGTGTAGTAAACGAACAACCTAACACTCGGAAGTCGACGAAACGCGAGATCTGCTGAAAACATCGTTGCTTTCCGTGAGAACTCAGAGTGTGCAGGATAATCCGAGGCAGTCGATTTCGCGTCGCTCACAAGAACTCGGCCTTTCACAAATCACAACTTACCGAATTTTGCGTGGTGACTTGGGCCTAAACCCGTACAAAATTCAGCTGATCCATGAGCTAAAGCCTGAAGGTAAACGACTATGGACAACAACGTGTGTTCGCTGAATGGGCTCGGGAGGAGTTGGAAACTAATCCTAATTGTCATCGGAAACTCATCTTCAGCGATGAAGCCCATATCTGAATAAATGGGTACTACAACAAACAAAATTGTCTAATTTGGGACAAACCCAATCCAGCTGAGATCCAAGAACGCCCAATGCAACCGAAAAAAGTCACTGTTTGGTGTGGACTTGACTTTGGTCTGGCGGCGACGACGACGGAGGCATCATTGAACCATATTTCTTTGAGAACGACGTTAGCCAGGCCATCACCGTCAACGGCGAGGGTTATAGGTCGATTATTGCTAACTTCTTTTGTCCTGATGTTAACTCGTTTAGATTTAACCTAGCATCATACTAAAAATGATTTAAAATCGTAATAAATCGTCTAAAATGTTACGCCAAATATCAAATGGCTGGATACACCTGCCCCTAAACTTGTCTAACTTTAATATTTTGCACTCGAACGGCCATTTTTTATTTTTCACACTTTCAACTTTGACAACCTGGCCAGTTACATATATTACCTTAGATATGTGTACTGTGGCTTTTAACGGCATTTACTGCCTGAAAACAATAAAGAGGGAACTAAAAAATGAAGCTTCAGCGGGAATATCTGTCAAAATGGATCTGCAGACGGTGTTGTAAGAGTTAACCAACTTTATACGTGTAACACTTTAGACGTTTATATGAAGAAAAAAAAAAGAAAGATACAAACACGAGTAGAACTCAAATTTCACTATTCCGCACAATTAATTTTGTGTGAAAAATAAGCGGAGACTTCTCCAAATAATCTGCTACAATAATCAATTTCGCTCATCGAACTGCGTACTGACTGCAAAACGAAAGAAACGAAATTTTTTGTTTATGATTCCGTTGCGTTGTGTCGTTTTTGTATGGGATTTTTAATTTTTAATCAGCAGCGTACTAGGCTTAAGGGGGGTTCGGTTAAGTGAAAAAACCGCTTAAATTAAAGAAATATTGTGACATTTTGCCGTTGCTCTTAAGCGGGTTTTACTTTAAAACTATTATGAATGTTCTGTGTCAGAAATAACAACTTTAGTAAAGTTAAGTTATTTTCCCTTGTGACATTTGAAAATTTGATTACTAGCAACGGTTTAATAAAAACCATTGATTTTAGATTTTTTGTTTAAATATTTTTTTTTTTTTTCAAAGTCAAAATCCATAGTTATTTAAGAACGATACAATTTCTCAGTTTTATTTTTTTAACGCTTCTTCCTCGTGACATCATCTTTATTTCAAGGTATTCTTTTAAAACTAATTTAGCAACTATGAACCTGCTGAACTAAAATGATTTGCTAACCGTCAACACATGCGGTAAACACAAGCACAAAACAAAACAAAAAAAAACTTTTATAATTTAACTAGATACTGCAGTGGTTTAAGTGCAGTGGTTTTTAATTGAAATGTCAGCTGGAGGAACCATGTAATAACAAGGTCGGATTTTATAGATAAAAAAATGCCATGCCTAAAGCGAGGAAGATTTTCAAAAATATTAGGGCTCTTAAAAGTGACAAAATTAAATATTTTTTTTTAGAAATACTAAAAATTAAACTAAAATATCTAAATTTTAATTAGACCTTTACCAATATAAATTTCATTCTCGGTTGCGGTCTGTAAATATTCAAGAAATCTGGTTAACAGTGCAGCTTGTCAAAGTGCAAATTCATTATGTTTAAGCATGATGATATATATCGATCATGCATGACAGTATATCTAACGGCATTTCAGTCAACAACAACATTTTGAGGGAAAATCTAAAGCAAAAGCAATAATCTTGATCTAGATTTATTAGTCTGGCCATGGTCATATGTTACACAAAAAATGTTAGTTTGCAAACAAATTAAATTTTTCACAAAATTAATTTTAAACTGGCAGCTCAAACAAAATGCAGATGTGCTATCACATAATATATTGGCGGTTTTCCATCATAGCCCTTCTCTTGATTACATAATTGAATTATTTCGATGGTTAAAATGGTATTTTAATTATAACACTCAAATTTATAAATAAATCTATAAAATCTACCAAACTAATATAATATAATATTAGTTTGGTAGATTTTATGGATTTATTTATTTGAGTGTTATGCTTCATTTAATAAGAGAATATAATTTAATTTTTCAATAAATTCATCAATGCTAAAAGCTTTATTCTCAAGAGCCACATTAATATACTAAACCACAAATCCATTTGTAGATAACAAAATGGAAGGCACGGGCAATACTCTTTAATGGCAGACCACAAAAATATTTCATTGAATGACTTCCTTACCTCATCAGTAAAATTAAAGGCGTTCGATTCACTTTTAATGGTCAATTGTTGGGTTCTCCATTTTGTGGGGAAGGACGGGAGTGGAAAATTAATTGAGACAAAGTGCTTTCGATGTTCCATCATTAACTTTTGATAGGTTGTTAATTAGTATTTCGTTGTACAAGAGTAATTGTTTAATAATTATTATTCGCTAGAGATTTAAGATTATTTTGTTGAAATTCAATAAAATTAACCATTATGATATTTTCTTTAATGTTTAAGAATCAAGATTATAATATTATGTAAGAAGACTGAATAGAGAAAAAAAATCAATTTAAATTTATAATTTTTAAATAATATTTGTTAATTTACATGCTCCTAGAAGACGAAGGTAAAAGAACTTTTTATATATAATGAATTTTTAATGAATAGAAAAGAATTTCACAAAAGTTACCCAGTAAATTGCTTGGCTCATTTCCATTCCCTTAAATATTGTCAATGGAGATTCTTTGGTAATGGCAATTTATTGTTTTTCATCGCTGAGGCAATAAATTTTGACGTTTCACCTTTCAGAAAATGGTTTCTCCGCGATTTTGAATGACTTTAGCTTCGGTTTGAAATTTATTTTAATAATATGAGAACTTCATAACTTGGTATAACTTGGTAACTTCAAATTCTTGGTACAAGTTGCTACTTGTCAGCAAATTGTGCGACGTGTCGCGTCGTACATATTTCACCTCTTAAATCAATCTTTAAAAATTTATTTTATTTTATTTAAGATAATTAAAGGAACATTTAAATTAGCTAAGGCCCAATGAGTTAATTTTGGAAGGATTAAATGAAATGGTTTTTGAAAACTATTCGCACCAGTCCAAAATTTGCTACGTGATTTGGTTCTCAAAATATTAAGATCCAAAGTTATATTTCGATCAAATTTCAAAAACCAACCCAAAAAACTTTTTTGAATGGCTATATTTCTACAATCGAGACTCTTAAGTGGTTAAAAATGTCTGTAAAAGAAATTTCGAAATAGAGGGGGCGATACTATGTCGCTTCTTCGGTTATATTTTGCCGTTTTCTGCTTGTTAGCGAATTCGATAGTCCACGCTAGTTTGTGCTTGTGCGGTAGTTGGGAAATTGTAGACACTTGTTCGTGTGTCGTGTGTCGTGTGTCGTGTGTCGTGTGTCGTGTGTCGTGTGTCGTGTGTCGTGTGTCGTGTGTCGTGTGTCGTGTGTCGTGTGTCGTGTGTCGTGTGTCGTGTGTCGTGTGTCGTGTGTCGTGTGTCGTGTGTCGTGTGTCGTGTGTCGTGTGTCGTGTGTCGTGTGTCGTGTGTCGTGTGTCGTGTGTCGTGTGTCGTGTGTCGTGTGTCGTGTGTCGTGTGTCGTGTGTCGTGTGTCGTGTGTCGTGTATCGTGTGTCGTGTGTCGTGTGTCGTGTGTCGTGTGTCGTGTGTCGTGTGTCGTGTGTCGTGTGTCGTGTGTCGTGTGTCGTGTGTCGTGTGTCGTGTGTCGTGTGTCGTGTGTCGTGTGTCGTGTGTCGTGTGTCGTGTGTCGTGTGTCGTGTGTCGTGTGTCGTGTGTCGTGTGTCGTGTGTGTCGTGTGTCGCTATCGGTTCAATGTATTTAATTGCATAAAGCCATATTTGTCTCGTGTTATGTGTTGTGGTGTGTTGTGTCAGAATTAATCTTATATCGATTGCGCGAGTGTTTGGAGAAGAGAATAAAATAAGTAAATAGCGAAACAAAAAATGAAAGTTTGCAAAATAAAATTCTGAAATTATTATACCAAACGAGATAGGTTTTGCACCGGCTTTGGATTATTTAGGGTTTTTTTTTAGTTCAGAATAGAGCTCAGAACATAGTCTGAACACTCCGAACATACTCTGAGAAATCTCTGAACTGAGCGTTCAGATTTATTTAAAGAAACACGCTTCATTACCTGTTACAATTGAAAACAATAATTTTATTATTATTAGTAGATTTATTAAATTTTTTTACCTTCTTTAGCTGGTCGACCATTCCCGTCCGCCATTTTTACTGTTTTGATGTTTTTTTTGTCCACTTGTCAAATTTGTGTTTAGCTATTCAACTCGTCTGCTCTATCAATTTATTCTTAGCTCATAGAGCACGCTCTGAAAATGCTCAGAGCGAAAAAAGAAACACAAAATTGGAGTTCTGAATGCTTTGACCTAAAAAAGACACACGATTTTTTTTTTTTTTTACAGTTCAGGATCTGCTCTGAACTAAAAAAGAAAAACGCCCCTAGTAATTTTAAAGCATTCGGTTAAAATTTGTCGAAAAGTACTTTTACATAAATAAAAAAAAAAAAAAAAAACTGAATTTTGGAAGGGAAATTTTAAGTACTCGAAAGTACGAGTTAACGTTTACTATGATTTAAAAAAAACACACAACATTTTTGTGTACCTCATGTACTTTTTATATAACACTCTAATATTCCGGTCTATTAAAATAGAACAATACATTCTTAAGTTAAAATATGACACATGATAAATTTAAGTTTACATCAGCGTTCTTAAATTTAGCCTTTGTTTTGCTGAAATAAATTCGTTCTTAGCTTAATTTCAGAACCTACATTCTCAAAACTACCCTGAAAATGTACCTATTTAAAGAAGAATTTTTAAGTTTATTTAAGCGAGCTTAAAATAAAATGTTTGCACAAGCCTTGAGAATTTCCAAGTTTCATAGACTTACGTTAACGAAGAGGCTTGATTTATCACTGTTTTTCTTGATTAAATAAAGAGTGAAACTACGTATGTTTATTTTCGCATATAGACTGTCTAAATAAAATGACATAAATTAAAATAACCTTACTCACATTCATAATTAATAGACATATACATATGCATGATCTATACAACATACCTACCAAGTTTTATTATTGTGTCCTCTGGATATTTATGATATTAGTTTTCGACTTAATCGTTATATTTATCTTTGTTCTCAACTAAATTAATTGCCATTGCATCTCAATGTTTTAACGCCAAGAAGAACAATATTATGATAAATAATTAATTTTTATGTCGGAATAAATGCTTCTTAACGAATTAATTAATATAATGGTTGTTGGCTATACTTGAACGCAACCACTACCACACCATCAATTGCAGTTGAAAGTATCATACGTCATGTGGTTTCAATCAATTCTAGTTTTAAGTTTCAGAAACTATAAAACACTTTCAATTTGAGGTTTTATAACTCCTATATATACATTACATAATACATATGTACATACATATATACTAAAATTTGTACAGCTAGTAATCGATAAGCACACAAAAAATGTGAGTGCACTCACGGTGAAGATGTGTAAACATCAAATTAATTAATATTTAAGTGCTGGTTTTACATCACAGAACGCGGTGACTTCAAATTGTGAACCAAATTTCAACCTAAACTCAACTCGACCTTTCGTTTAGAAAAATAATGAGGAAATAATATGGCAGACTTTAGCAGTAACTTTTTTCGTACAGTTCGACATAAAACTGTGATTTTATACAGTTCGAAGTGAAGCTGTGATTGAAATGGTCGGTAAGTATGTAACGCGTTTACACGTTGGTTATAAGCTTACGTGTAGACACGCTACAAACCTATCCAATATACATCAATGTATCGTAACGTGTAACAGCACAACGAAATGTGCTACAGAAATGTCCACGTTTTTAAATAGTTTACCCAACCGCCGGTATAGATGGTTACACATCAAAAACACAGCAACAAAAAATTGAAAAAGAAACCCACTGATCCAGTCCACAGACGGTCTTTCACCTTTTCCACCAGGTGCTTACAGGTAAATTTTTTTTTTGACAAATGGACTGCATATTCGTGTTTTTAAGCCTTAAATCTTGCTAGAACCAAAATTCTTATATCAGAATACTTCTTATTTCGATTTCAGTGGTTAAAGGGTTAATTACAATATTGCATCAGAATGCTTTAGAAATTCACTGCAACCCGCAGTCATTATTATAATTAAATGAGTGTTGCATAGTTATTGCAAACTAACATAATGCACAAATATTGAAATAAATAAAATTCAGCAATAATCAACTAAATTAATAACATAACTTGACCATGCAGGAGGTACTAACGACTGATTTTTTAGCTGGTTTGGTTTTGGCAACACTGGTTTTGACAGCTGACGTGTGTTTAGTACCTTGTGTCACTGTCAAACAGCTTCAGTTTGGTTTGCAATTTAACCATGGATCGTCTTACAAATGAACAACGCTTGCAAATTATTGAATTTTACTATCAAAATTCGTGCTCGGTTCGAAATGTTCATCGCGCGCTGCTTCCATTTTATGGTCGGATCATTTTTGGTTGAATGGGTACGTAAATAAGCAAAATTGCCGCATTTGGAGTGAAGATCAGCCAGAAGCATTGCAACAGCTACCAATGCATCCCGAAAAAGCCACTGTTTGGTGCGGTTTATGGGCCGGCGGCATTATTGGGCCATATTTCTTCAAAGATGATGCGAATCGCAGCGTTACTGTCAATGGTGAACGCTACCGAGCGATGATAACAAACTTTTTTTTGCCCGAAATGGAAGTTCTTGACTTGCATGATATGTGGTTTCAACAAGACGGTGCCACATGCCACACAGCACGCGAAACAATGGCGCAATTGCGAGGCGAGTTTGGTGAACAGTTAATTTCACGTTTCGGGCCGGTCAATTGGCCGCCTAGATCGTGCGATTTGACACCATTAGATTATTTTTTGTGGGGGTATGTCAAGGCTAATGTCTATAGGGACAAGCCCGCTTCGATTGACGCACTGGAAGCCAACATCCATGCATTCATTCGTGAGATACCGGCCGATATGTGTGAAAGAGTATGCCAAAATTGGACTCAGCGGATGGGCTACCTGAGACGCAGCCGCGGTCAACATTTGCATGAAATTATCTTTAAACATTAAATTGCAAGGTTCAAACTATCGATTCAAATAAATATTTCATTCATTTTTTCGAATTTTTTGTGTTTTTTTTTTAAAAAAGTTCTAAACCTCTTAAAAAATCACCCATTAGTTCCTAACAACAACGTTTTAATCACATTTTAGTCATGTTAAAATCAACTGATGAAAGAACTTACACAAACTGTTAAGAGAATCACGTTTAAAGAAAACAACAAAAAAAAAAGGAAGAAAAGAAGAAAAGTTTAATTTTCTGTGACAGAATGTGTTCATTCAATTTCTTTGAAACAAACAAGAAATGCTTTTTTTTTGAGGTTTAATGATCCAATTCGTCAGTTATCAAAAGCTTTAGGGGGGTGTTTTATATCTTCGAAACGGATTACGATTTTAAGGATAACAGAAATTAAATGCACGACTGGGTCGCACGTGCTAGCTCTGTTTGGTATCTACTTATAGTAAATTTACAGTAATATATTTTATGTTCAATGTATTTTTAATTTCCAAATATTTTGTTTCTTTTTTTTTTTGCATGATTAAGCCTATTTAGTGTTCGAGTGGCTTGGAATTTTAAAATTTGTAGATAAAGCCTAGTACGCTACGTTGCTGATGCGAAACGAAATTATTTTTCGTTGATCTCCAACATGACAGCGAAATACTTACGAAAATGACAACGAAAAATTACCCACTCAAAGCCACCAATTGCAAAAACAAAATACAAAAACACAACGCATAAAAATCGCAGAGAGGCACGCTAATATGAAAGAAACAACATATACAAACACGAATATAACTCAAATAGTTACTTTTCCGCACACAACACAATAAATGATTTGGGCAATTAATTCTGTGCGAAAAAAGAGCGGAAACTTCTCCAAATAATCTGCTGCAGTAATTAATTTCGCTCATCGAACTGCGTACTGCAAAACGAAAACCAGAACGAAATTTTCCGTTTATGATTTCATTGTGTCGGGATTTTTCGTTTGGCATCAGTCAGCAGCGTACTAAGCTTAAACACAGAAATATGGAAGTTGTTAGCAAAAAAATCTTAAAAAGCATAACATTTATTCTTTAACTTGCTTAAACAACTCCCTAAGTAGTTTCAGCTAAGAAAATTGATATTAAATTCAAAGTAAGATCTTATTATTATCAGGTCGTAGAAATAATTTTGAAAATAAAAATATAAAAATTACTTCTAATTTCATTGGCGCAAAATTTTAAACAACCTATTGTTAAGAGCTTAGCATATTACTAGTTAGTAATTTGCTAAACATTTAGTAATTTACTAGCTCTTGGAAAATTTTAATCCTTTTTTTACTAACTAGTAAAATTCTAATTCCCTTTTATTAAAAACGTTTAAGCAATGACAGTTCCTGAAAGAAAAACAAAGCAAACAAACCTAAATCTAGGGAATGACTGCTTTTAGACGACTGCAATTTTTATCCGCAATTCTCTTTTGAGTTTCTTTCCGATTGCAGCATCCATTTAAACGCTGCAAGATTTAATAGCTGCACTCTTTACTCCGCTTATGTCTCAAACAATAAGAAAAAGCACAAAGAAGAAAGAGCTATAACTCTGCAATTATTTCAACCTCTGCAACTTTGTCTACCCCTGACATCGCATACGTCCCCCGCCTACATGCTTAAAAATTGCAGGGGGTAATTGCGGCGTTTAAAAGCAGTCAATGGACCTAATTGGCGCGATCAGAAAAATGAGATCTCACAGATTTTTCTCACTCAAAAGGTGAGCCGGTGAATCCAAGATTTTTTCTCTTCAGAGTTTTGACAGCAAAACTGAGAAATTGGGCGGAGGAATCCTGTTCATGTAACTGAGATTGCAGAGATCTCATTTTCCTGAACACGTCTAATAATAATAATAATTTGAAATGTCAGAAGTCAAAGTGACAACCTACAATTTATTTTGCCCAGTTGCTGTTCGTTGTAGGTTTTTATATCTTTTATAATATTATTTTAATTTTATATTCTCCTTTTCAACAAATAACGAAAATTTTGCTGTTTTTGAGGCAGAAAATAATGCAGCAGAAGAAGAATACAATAATAAAATGAGCAGATCGTTTGATTCTTGTTTCATAAATTATTTTATTGCTCTATTTCTTTGTTTTCAAAAGGTTCAAAATGTGCCTGCCAAGTCTCCTACTAGTCTCCACGTTCAACTAGACGGATTATTTTATTTTTATGTCGCGCATTATCTCATTTCGAAGCAAAAGACTTTGACCAGTTTTGAAGAGTGCGGAGTCACTTATTTCAATATTCCCATCAATTATTTTGAAGGACATAATGACGACGGCGAGTTTCATATGGATTTAGCAAGTTACTAAAAGTTAAAGTAGCCATTTTGTGATTTTAACTTTAGTAAAATTTTAAGAAATAGTAAGTTGCTAAAATCGTTAAAAATTGTGTTCCACTTTTTTTTCTTCAAAATTTTACATTATTAAGACTTAGAATTAATAAAAGTACCGAATACTAAAAAAATAGTACTTAATAATGTAAAATTTTAAAGAAAAAAAAAATAAATTAAAACTTATTTTTTTTAATTTTCAAAATGTTGGGTTTGAAAATAAATATCTTGAAATCTATTACCCATAAATACTTTATTTTAAATTTTATTTAAAAAATTGATCTTAGAGTTGAAAAAAATAAAGTATGATATTTTCAGTATTGCCATTGTTTTTTTTTTATTTATTTTTTTTATTTTTAAGTATTTTTTATGTGTAAACATCTATACATCTGTAGCAGATAACGTTGTGCTGTTACACGTTACGAAACATTGATGTATATTGTATACGTTCAATAACGGGTACGTTCCTTCGTAGCTCAAAATAAAACGAAAGGTCGAGTTGAGTTTAGGTTGAAATTTGGTTCACAATTTGAAGTCACCGCGTTCTGTGATGTAAAACCAGCACTTGAATATTAATTAATTTGATGTTTACACATATTCACCGTGAGTGCACTCACACTTATCGATTACTAGCTGTACAAATTTTAGTATATATGATTTTTTAGCTGGTTTGGTTTTGGCAACACTGGTTTTGACAGCTGACGTGTGTTTAGTACCTTGTGTCACTGTCAAACAGCTTCAGTTTGGTTTGCAATTTAACCATGGATCGTCTTACAAATGAACAACGCTTGCAAATTATTGAATTTTACTATCAAAATTCGTGCTCGGTTCGAAATGTTCATCGCGCGCTTTTATCGAAAAATTGTGTTCAGCGATGAGGCTCATTTTTGGTTGAATGGGTACGTAAATAAGCAAAATTGCCGCATTTGGAGTGAAGATCAGCCAGAAGCATTGCAACAGCTACCAATGCATCCCGAAAAAGCCACTGTTTGGTGCGGTTTATGGGCCGGCGGCATTATTGGGCCATATTTCTCCAAAGATGATGCGAATCGCAGCGTTACTGTCAATGGTGAACGCTACCGAGCGATGATAACAAACTTTTTTTTGCCCGAAATGGAAGTTCTTGACTTGCATGATATGTGGTTTCAACAAGACGGTGCCACATGCCACACAGCACGCGAAACAATGGCGCAATTGCGAGGCGAGTTTGGTGAACAGTTAATTTCACGTTTCGGGCCGGTCAATTGGCCGCCTAGATCGTGCGATTTGACACCATTAGATTATTTTTTGTGGGGGTATGTCAAGGCTAATGTCTATAGGGACAAGCCCGCTTCGATTGACGCACTGGAAGCCAACATCCATGCATTCATTCGTGAGATACCGGCCGATATGTGTGAAAGAGTATGCCAAAATTGGACTCAGCGGATGGGCTACCTGAGACGCAGCCGCGGTCAACATTTGCATGAAATTATCTTTAAACATTAAATTGCAAGGTTCAAACTATCGATTCAAATAAATATTTCATTAATTTTTTCGAATTTTTTGTGTTTTTTTTTTTTAAAAAGTTCTAAACCTCTTAAAAAATCACCCATTATTTTTACCTAAACACTATCTTATTTACTTACACAATTCAAAGGTTTTATTTTGATTCATCAAAGAAGACTTGTTTTGTAGGAAATATTATGATATTTTTATTTGAATTCAAAATACAGGGTAGGTATACCGAATTAATTACGACAAACAAATCTGTGAAATCGCTGGCTGTGCTCTACTTACATGTTGTCATTCATTATCCGAAGAAATCTCCATCGGATTTTCGTGTAGTTGTGAATTTTCGCTATTAAAACATATTGTGCAAATATCTTTAGCATTGGCTATTTTAAAATAGCTATTACTATAGAAGACATCTTTAACTAGCTAGCTTAAGCTTATTTTTAGTCACCAAAAACCTAGCATTTCCTTAAGAATCAAGGTTTTAGCTTTTTTATTCACAAGACCTATTCTTCATTTAAAAGGTAGTTTTTCTTCATTTTGAAAATTGACTAATAGATAACTGCAGACCGAAAAGGTTAGAATATGAGGAGCAGATATAAAGGCTCATTCATTTTTCAGTTTCGAAAGTAAAGCTAAATAATACAAACACAGTGATACATATTTGAGGAAAATTTGATTTCATTATAAAGTTTGGAATTTGCCATTATAAGTAATGAAAAGCAATATCATTCAAATGGCCGCCTCGGGAAGATTCGCAGCATGCGATTCTTTTGAGGTAATTTTTAACCACTTTTTTGCACATTTCGGGCGGTATCTCGTCCATAACTTGAGTAATGTTGGTTTTTAATGCGTCTAGAGTTCGGGGGTCTTTTGCGTAGCTGCACAGAAAAAAATCTAACGGTGTCAAATCGCATGATCTTGGTGGCTAATTGACGTCGTCGTCGGCAAAACGTGAAATTACGTGATCAGGAAACTTCTCACGAAATAAAGCCATAATTGGTCGTGTTGTGTGGCCTTGTTGTCCCATCTTGTAGGAACCACATATCGTCCAAGTCATGATCTTCAATCGCCGGCAAAAAAAAAATCGTTCAATTTGCTGCGAATTCCGGGAAATCGATATATTCGTGTCATCAGCAACACTTGCACTTGCAGCAGCAATATTTTCGACTGAGCGTGCATTACGATGATGCACAGGCCTTACGATTACGACATCAGTAACGGTTCCATGCTCTCTTCAAATTTCTTCAAAATTCGACCGTGTCGGTCGATTATGCTGACCATAATCATTGCGTAATGCGCGAAAAGTGGCTACGTTTGAATCACCACTTTTGTAATAAGTTTAAATAATTTTGACGCGTTGTTCGATTGCTAAACGATCCATTATCGTAAATGACAAACATTCAACTAATATAATGACACTTCAAATGACAGCTGAGTTTGACAGGTGTCAAATGCCAGTGCTACCAACTTGAAACCACGAAATGAATGACCCGTGGGTTTTTTAACAGGGGCGATACAAAAGTAGAGCAACAGGGACAGCAAACGACGCCATATTTCTTGCCGCTCTTTTGACATTTCTCTTCAGTAAGGTTTGCCATTTCATGATGGAAAGATATACGAGCCAACAACGAGTCGAAATTATTAAAATTTACTACCGAAATTCGGAGTCAGTGACCTCAACGTTAAGAGCGGATTTTCATCGAAAAATCATCTTCAGCGATGAGGCTCATTTCTGGCTGAATGGCTTCGTCAATAAACAAAATATGCGGTATTGGTCAGGCAGCAATCCACACGTACTCCATGAGTCATCATTGCATCCCGAAAAAATTACGGTTTGGTGTGGTTTATGGGCCGGCGGCGTCATTGGGCCGTACTTCTTCCGTGATGATCAAGACCGGCACGTTACTGTGAATGGGGATCGCTACCGTTCAATTGGATGATATGGACTTGGAGGACATGTGGTTCCAACAGGACGGCGCCACAAGCCACACAGCGAATGTCACAATCAATTTATTGGAAACCAAGAGAGAACGTGTTGGAGAACGTGTTATCTCACGAAATGGTCCAGTCGCTTGGCCGCCTCGGTCGTGCGATTTGACACCGTTAGACTATTTCCTGTGGGGCTACGTCAAGTCTTTGGTCTATGCCAACAAGCCAGCGACGATTGATGAACTTCGTACGAATATAAAACGTGAAATTGCAGCAGTATCGGCCGATTTATGCTTGAAAACCGTCGAAAATTGGGTTCAGCGTCTGGACTTCTCCAAGCGTGCCTGTGGTGGCCATGCAAAAGAAATCGAGTTCCATACATAATGGCATCGAACGTACTTTCACAAGAATAAAGAATTTCATTGATATCCAAAACCGTTTTTGTTTTATTTAAAAAAAAAACTTTTGTAGCGCTCTTATTGAAAAAACCCGGTAGTTATAATGAGTAAGTAATTATAATTTTAACTCTGTTTTATATCCGCTAAGCTAACACGGGGGGATATTTATCGACGACGCTATCTTAGCAGCTATAGGCTACGTTGTTTAGTTGTATTTTTGATGCAAATTATTTCTTGAGCGTCTAGGAAAATACTAGGTGTATTTTCCTAGACGCTCAAGATAATAATATATTCCTATCAATTGAGATTTAACATCGATTGATGTCTTTATTTTTTTTTTAACAAAACCACTACTCGCTTTATAAAGCAACAAAAATAAAAAAACAGAATAATCAAAAATAAAATGAAATTTAATCCTTCTTCTTCTTCTTTTTTTTCATTTATCCTAAAATTTTGTATTCTTTATAATGAAAATGAATTGTAAGTGTTAACGTCTAGACATTTTTTAGGTTTATTTGAATTTTTTATTTTGCCTGTTCATTTGGTCAGGACTTGAATCAGATATTAAAGTAAAGGCATCAACAAGGTCATCGTTTGTGTGAGAATTAACCAATTTCTTCAAAATGCACTTAAAGCTTATGTTTTATTATATGTATATTTATTGAATATAAAAGGATAAGAAATCAAATGAAAAATGAGATTTTTACACTTTTGTAAATATATATTTATCTATGTAATATGACATTTCAATGATTTATGTTCGTTCTGTGAGATTACATATATACATACATACATATTACATATGTATTTGTTTTTTATTAGGAAGGGTTGATTTTTTTTTTTATTGGATTAAAGGGTTTATATTCTCTTTGATGTTCAAATAAAATTATAGTCATAGGAAATTTAGAAAATCTCAATGGAAAATATAAATAGGAGAAGGTTGAATTTCAGTAGATATTAAGGACGTTTGTAAGGGTTTTTAATTTTATGAAGTCTTACAATCTGATGGTGTTGAAAAATATTTCCAAAGCAGTTTTTTTTTTTTTAATGTATGTATGTATATGCGAATCAAATTTAAATAATTCCGTTACAAAAAATGTAAAGATTTCACTCATAGAGTAACTATGGGGACAGTATTTGAAGGATAAAACACAAACATGACTTTTATCTTTAAGATTCAAATTTTGTCTTCTATTGCTGCATTCAAAAAACTTCACAATATGTCTAAGAGACCATTATTGTACATTCTGAAGTACCAATATGTATATTCAATGTCACTTTCCACTTGGTACTCTTGTAGCACGCACGACGACGTGACTCACTCACCTTCTAACGCTTCTACGCACACACGACCTAATGCATTTGCACAACAATACTCAATCAAAGTGCCATCATCTATCTTAAAGTAGGTATTTGAGAAAAAAGGGGTATTTGGGCCTATTCGGCTGTCTAAAGATCTTTTACTAATTATAATTTTGGTATTTGGCATAGCAAAATCTGTTATGAACCATAACAACACCTTTGGTGTTGGTCTTCCCGATCTGTTGTCGGCAACAAATATACAAACTATCACTATAAATACAAATTTTAAAATTTAATTGTAAATTTTGTAATTCGCGAGTTTTAATTTATTTGTCAGCAATGAATTTTTTTTAGAACAGCTGGTTATGTCAACAGATTTTAGATCTGTTGCTAACATATTTCGTTTTCGAAGTTTCATTACAAAATTTTATAAAAGATCGAATATCTGAATACCAATTATAAAAAATCTTTTATGGTGAAAATCTTTTATGATTTATAAAGGAATATTCATAGCAGAATAAAAGATATAGCAGGATAGACCTAATTATTATACAGAACGATTTAAGCACACATTACACGATGGTTGATCAAGCTTGTTATTTGAAGGACGAAGCATGCAACGCACTACCTTACAAACGCACGCACGCCACAGCTTGACCCAAATATGGCAGTTTTGCAATGTCACCACATATTTTGTCAGTCGCAGTTTAACAAGTGTTTATAAGGTGGTTTTTTGAGTTGAAAGTAAAATATTTAGAGCCATTTTCTTTACTATTTGTCAATTTTCCGCAAACTCTCAAGTTGGCCAACTCTAGAGTTGAGTTGAGAGTTGAGTGACAAGTTGAAATTTGTTTTTCTTCACTCTTCTTCTTCTTCTTCTTCTTCTTCTTCTTCTTCTTCTTCTTCTTCTTCTTCTTCTTCTTCTTCTTCTTCTTCTTCTTCTTCTTCTTCTTCTTCTTCTTCTTCTTCTTCTTCTTCTTCTTCTTCTTCTTCTTCTTCTTCTTCTTCTTCTTCTTCTTCTTCTTCTTCTTCTTCTTCTTCTTCTTCTTCTTCTTCTTCTTCTTCTCGTTTTTAAAATCCTGCTTTTTATAATACTGTTTTTGTAATCCCGATTTATTTCAATCTCGCTTTTTATAATCCCGTTTCTTATAATCCCGTTTTTTACTATCCCACTTTTACAATCAAAACTAATTCACTCCTGCAAGCATTGAAAGCGAAAAGTATTTGAAAACACCTACTATGGTCTTATTTATGAACGTTGTCTAACTTTAGACAACTGTCCAACTTTGGAAAATGTGTTCAAAAACCTTGTTTATTGTTGTCTTATAGCTGTCTAACTTAGACACAAGAGTAGATTGTCTTAACCGTGTCATATTTATTTTTATTAAATAAAGTATATTTCCACAAATTTGAAAATAGTTAGACAGTGTCTAAGTAGACAAAAATTTAATAAAAAAATAAATACGTTTGAAAAATAGGAAATAGGATTTTATAAATGATTGGAATTTATAAAACAGTTCGGTCCGGGACTATATGGGAAGGGGTTTTAAATAGCGGTATTTTAAAAAAAGCGGGATTGTAAAAAACGGGATTTTAAAAACGGAACTAAAAAAGTGGGATATCGAACACAACTCGTCGAGGAAGTACTTTAATTGAATTGTAGGAACCTAACGAAACATTTACAAAAAAAAATAAATAAAGAGAAAAATTATCGGAAATAAAAAAAAACTTGATTGTTATTTTTTTTTTTCTTTAAAATATATAAAAAGCTGTGCAGCTGCTTTGTAGACAAGTACAAAATAGCACGTGTCGTACATATATCACTTTTTTAAAGCTGTTCTAACTGCAGTTTCAGTTGCAGTATTCTTTTGTATCAAACAGTTAAATCGAGCCATTGACGTGACAAATAAAATGTCCATTTCTTTTAGAAACCGCTAGCAGTTATTTTGCTCTCTAAGAAAGAGAATATTAAATTTCTAATTTCACGCCATCTGTTGTCCTCTGCTGTTAAGAATTTACTCTGATTATTATACTATTAAATTTATGTACAAAATAGATGTACTTTGTACATAGTTCATTTTCGCAGCAAACCACATCTATGAATATGATGTCAACGAAACGTCAATTTAAGTTTTTCTTTCCCAAACGTCATCACAGTCAATTCGATATTCCCTGAAAATATGCGCGTTCAAATTAAAACAAATTCATATACAGAATTAAATTTGAATTAAATTAACTTTCAACATCTTTCCTTTTCTTATACTGCAAATTTTCATTTATGAGCATTTTTCCGCCTCTTTAATTTTTCTAAGTTGTCTGGGAATTTTTCCATTTTATATTTCTTAATTTGTTATTTTTATCGATGTAGTTAGTCCTGGGCCTATGACCTGATGAAATATGAGTTTTTCCTTAAGAAATATCTTCCATAGGCATCACAATAAACAACTTGATTCATTTAATGATAAGAATAGAATGGATTTATTATTAATAAATTCTTCATTTGACATAATTTGCCTAGATAAAATGAAAAATATGTAAACTTTCTGGAAAATTATTTATTATTTATCTAAGAATTTGCAATTTTCTTTTTCCTAAAATTTATTTGAAAAATATTACTTACTTTTAACTAATAAGTCCTCCAGCATGTTTTTCAAAATTTAAATAAATTAATGCGAATGTCTTTCGGTTCATATAATGTATTTTGCCTTCAAATTAATGAAAATGAATGTGTACCTCTTGCGGTTTTACTTTAGGTTATTTTTTTAATTTAAAATAAAACGTAATTATATTGACTTACAGCAATACCCCACAAGATATACATAATAAGACTAATATACTAATTTACTATATGACCATCATGTATTTATGTAAACTACGTACAGGGTGTCCCACAAGTCATTGTTTTGTTTTATTGACAATATTATTTTCTTGGTTTTACTACATTTTGGGTCTTTAATTTAATTTTGCCACTGAAAATATTATATCCACAGAAAATGCCACTATATATACGCATATATTATTAATAGCCTTAATACGCCTCTGGTTGCTCTTGGTGATGTCGTTGATGCCAGACAACACGTGTTTATTCTGCCACTAACTTAATAAATGATCCTTTCTACAGTATATCGTATATTAAACATAACATGCATTCATTGCCATACTTGTATGTCAATCTTCGGTATTTAGCAAAATATACCTTCTGTTGAAAATGTATTACACTGGTATTTCTATTACAGTCATTCCTGGTTAAATTCGTCACATAAAAGTATAGGTCCTTTATTTAGGTTGGTATCTACTTTTATACCTAAGAAGAACAAAAAATTTAACTGTCATTTTTAAACATATTTGACATTTCTATAATTATTACAAATATGTATTTGAAAAAATCACTATTTCAACCACTTTTTTTTACCAATGTCATTGGACAATCACTTATCACCTAGCCGATTCCACCCCAGAGTCGATGTGACAAGTTACGAAGCTTTGAGACGTAAAATCTAACATAATGCTTCAGTCTGTGTGTAGTGTATTTACACCCACTGTACATCAAGCTAGAGTCTAAACAAGAAGATAGATTTGCTTATTTCTTTTAGCTCGTATATAGAGCACCTACATGCCATTTAAAAAATTCGTTTTGTTTTTCAAAAACGGATGTTACAGTTTTGATTAAACTTTAGAACTTATTATTTTCAACGTAATCAAAGATTTTCAGATTTTGGGCGAAAACTTCGAATAACAGAAATTTATATTTTCGTATACATTTTTGTTAATAACTTCATCAATTTTATTATAATTTTGTATGCTTAAATGTTTTCAGTTTTAAACATTTTTTAACTAGTGTCATACTATGACGCTGATTACACGAGTCTTTTTTTCGTTCGTTTCGTCTTTCGTGCTTTTGACAGCTTGGGTGAGGGGCGTAGAAATGTAGGAGGAAAGAAGTAACGAAAGCAGGAATGAAAATTTGAAGATTTTTTCTGGTTGAACATTGACGTTTATGGTTTGACAACAGGGTAGAGATGAGCGATAGCAAGTTGTCAGCAAAAATCGTAGTTGAGAGAAAAATCATCGATATCAGATATCGATTTTAAAATTAAATACATCGACTACAGAAAATTAAAAATATGCAAATAAAATCGTTTCTGTAAATCAAATGCAAAGAAAGCAACTTCAACTATGTGTGCTTTCTACAAAACTCATCATTCTTATAAATATTAAATATAAAAGTAAATTTTGCTTGGAAGGATTTTGGAAATCGATTATTTCATGGGAGAGGAATATAAATACTTTCCATGCTACAAAGGGTTTTGCAAGGTCTCAGCAAAGAGAGTGGCTTCCCCACTAGTTACTGGTTACAAATAAAGTATACACAATCATGTTAATATCTAACGGGTGATTTTTTAGCTGGTTTGGTTTTGGCAACACTGGTTTTGACAGCTGACGTGTGTTTAGTACCTTGTGTCACTGTCAAACAGCTTCAGTTTGGTTTGCAATTTAACCATGGATCGTCTTACAAATGAACAACGCTTGCAAATTATTGAATTTTACTATCAAAATTCGTGCTCGGTTCGAAATGTTCATCGCGCGCTGCCTCCATTTTATGGTCGGCATTCTCGACCTTCTGAGCAATCTATTCGGAAGATTGTGACAAAATTTCGCACCAAATTTACTTTGTTGGACATTAAACCACCAACACGTTTACGTACTGTGCGTAGTGAAGAAAATATTGCGGCCGTATCAGCTAGTGTGACAGAAGACCGCGAAATGTCGATTCGGCGCCGTTCCCAGCAGTTAGGCCTTTGTTACAGCACTACGTGGAAAATTTTGCGGAAGGATTTGGGCGTAAAGCCTTTTAAGATACAGCTGGTGCAAGAACTAAAGCCAGCCGACCTACCACAACGCCGAATTTTTGGTGAATAGGCTCTTGGAAAGCTGGCCGAGGATCCGCTTTTTTATCGAAAAATTGTGTTCAGCGATGAGGCTCATTTTTGGTTGAATGGGTACGTAAATAAGCAAAATTGCCGCATTTGGAGTGAAGATCAGCCAGAAGCATTGCAACAGCTACCAATGCATCCCGAAAAAGCCACTGTTTGGTGCGGTTTATGGGCCGGCGGCATTATTGGGCCATATTTCTTCAAAGATGATGCGAATCGCAGCGTTACTGTCAATGGTGAACGCTACCGAGCGATGATAACAAACTTTTTTTTGCCCGAAATGGAAGTTCTTGACTTGCATGATATGTGGTTTCAACAAGACGGTGCCACATGCCACACAGCACGCGAAACAATGGCGCAATTGCGAGGCGAGTTTGGTGAACAGTTAATTTCACGTTTCGGGCCGGTCAATTGGCCGCCTAGATCGTGCGATTTAACACCATTCGATTATTTTTTGTGGGGGTATGTCAAGGCTAATGTCTATAGGGACAAGCCCTCTTCGATTGACGCACTGGAAGCCAACATCCATGCATTCATTCGTGAGATACCGGCCGATATGTGTGAAAGAGTATGCCAAAATTGGACTCAGCGGATGGGCTACCTGAGACGCAGCCGCGGTCAACATTTGCATGAAATTATCTTTAAACATTAAATTGCAAGGTTCAAACTATCGATTCAAATAAATATTTCATTCATTTTTTCGAATTTTTTGTGTTTTTTTTTTTTTTAAAGTTCTAAACCTCTTAAAAAATCACCCATTACTTTCCTTTCTCTTTTCTGCTGTACACATTTTATAAAAAGTAATTCTTTGTATACAATTTTCGTTTTTAAAATTTAGAATTCATTTACGTGGTCATTTAAGATTTCATCCCGATGAAATGTTCACACCACGTAAATTTAAAAATGTACTCGATAAAACAATATGTGATGTGGAAATTTTTATTTCTTTTTACATGTTCTATAGGGCAAGTATTGGTTTCGTGTAAACATGGAGAAGTCTAAAAAAGTAGTTTTAACATACCATCCGTTGATTTATACGTCTGTGCACTATACGGTCCATCGAGATGGAGGTTAAACAGGTGGAACAGTTTGCTCCAAATATCGTATTGTGCACGTTCTGTAATTCTCGCATCGATAACATTGGTGGAGAAACGTTGAAAAATAAATTAAAACTCATGATTTGTTTCAATTTTCATTATTTCTCGACTAATTGAATCGATGTGAGTTACAGAACGGAGGCACAGATCATTTTAATGCAATTTCTTAGAGGAGAAAATCGATTAAATGAATCCTTAATTTGAAATTTTAATCATCAGAACCAGAGTCAGAACCTTTATTACAGATTTAACCTACAATAAACAAACGACTTTAAGTCAAAAACACGTTTTGATGTAAATTTAAAATTTTTTTGGCTATCAAAATAGAAAAGAAAGGAGTACATTGATTATGAAAAACATCGATATTTCAGGTTCGATAAATTTTCTCATCGATTTTAACAACGAAAAATTTTATCGCACATCCCTAAAATCAGAGGATTGTGCGAAGAACTTATAAACTTTTAATTTCGAGCTGTAAAACAATTTTTCACACTTAAATAAGCTGTACATATGAATAAGTAGTGATTAAAAAACATTTTTAATTATTACTTCTGTTTATTTTCCAATAAATCCACCGCAAAGTTTCTGAACATCAAAATAACGAAAGATTCTTCACGAATGTAAAAAAGAACCATGTAATCACGACGATACGTGCCTGTCAAAAAGACGAAAGACGAAACGAACGAAAAAACGAATCGTGTAATCAGCGTCTATATTTATTTTCTTAATAAACTTCAGCTGAAAACTCCTAAAAAAGTGACAGTTCGTGCCAAAGAAGTAGGCAAACATACAATTTTCACATTTTGAAATGTCAAAATGACATTTTGAGTTAGTTAATAATAAAAACTTAAAAAAAGCATTTTATAAAATTTTAAAAAGATAGCACGATAATGTTTAAAATTTGGAAAATGCTGTTTTTAATCTGGCATCATACTAAAAATGCTTTAAGCACAATGATTGTCTAAAATTTTGGACCATATCTTTGATTTATTAATGTATATCAGAATGGGCCAACCTATGGTCTAAGTGTGTCAAGCTTCTCTGCTGACAGCCGAGTAAACTTAACCTTGATCTATTACATTTTTCATGTTTTTTTTAGTGCTGAATCCAAATCTGAGGTTTACCACATCGGGTTCTTCAGAAAAAAATATTAATATATTAAAATTTATTATTATTATTATTATTTATTAAAACTATGCATAAATGTACAGTAAAATACTTAAAGCTACTAGCTACCAGGATTTAATTGGCATATTGGTGGAGGTAGGTTCTTTGTTGAGTAGGTGACTGTGGGTAAGTTGCGTGTGTCCGATTCTTGATCTGATGAAGCATTTATTCATGTTTGAAGTTGTATTTGTTGGATAAGTAGCAGTGTTGCGATTTTGGTTGATGGAAGAGTAGTGATGATTGTAGGAGTTGGCCAACTTAAGGATGTCCTTTTTGGTAGGTTGATATTGAGATATATCGATATTATTATTTTTGGAAACAATTTTGGCTTCACGATCTGCAAATTCATTACCTTTAATACCAATGTAACCTGGTACCCAGAAAAGTTTTAAACGGGCTCCATAGTTTGATGATGTTGACTGTAGTAGATTGTTTACATTTTGGATTGCAACTAGCGTAGAGAGACTATCCGTGCAAATCACCGTATTCTTCTTGGATTTTATAGCAATAACTGTAGCTTTTAAAATTACTAAGGCTTCAGCTGAATAGATTGAAAAATATGGTGGTAGTTTTTCAGCGGAATCGAGATGATTGTTTGTATCTGCGATTGCGAAACCCGTGCCATCTTCGCTCTTACAGCCATCAGTGAATAGAATCACTCAATTGTTTTCGATTTAGGTGTTTATCAATTCATAGAATAGTTGAAAATATTTTTCCTTCGGAGTTGTGTCTTTTTTATATCTGGAGAGTTTGGTATGGATTGAGTCACGCACAAGTAACCAGGGAGGATTCTTCTCTATTTCTAGGTTTTTAACCTTTGCATCAAGACCAATTTTTCTAGCAAATGATAGAGCGTTGTAGAAGACTGAGGGAGATTAGGGAATTTTGCGACGAATTTTTACAGCATCAGAGTGAAACGGGGAGCTGAAAGAATCGTAAATTTTTGCAACAAGTTATGAAGTAAGAATATCTCTTCTCTCTTCGATCTATGAAAAACCTCCTTCTGCAAGGATATTCTTTATTGAGCTGGTTCTAAAAGCTTTTAAGGGTGGATCTTATAGCTGCATGATAAGAGGAACAGAGAAATTGAAGATTGGATTTATCACACTTGCCATAAATAACTAAACCATAATCTATTTTAGCTAAGATAATCGATTTTGTTATACGTTACTACTAAGCAAAGCTATTTTTTGAAGATAAATATCTTACAATGTTTAACCTGGCAGCTAGTTTAATTTTTAATGCCAAACAGTGTTCCTTAAAACTAAATTTACAGTCAAATATAATTCCAAGAATGCTTAACTTATTAACATTAGCAATACAAAATATTGTTTATATCTATAACTGGACAAGAACAAGTTTGCTTTTGTTTAAAGAAATTAAAGCAACTGATAGGGTGCACCAAGAATTGATGCGTTCGAGAATTACTTTGAAAGTGGTTTGTGTGCGAGAGTTATCGTTGAATTTGGATAGTAAGTATACATACTAATACCTTTAAATTGTGTGATAATTTCACTTATATCATTATAAGCTATGATGAATATAACCACTCAGAGCTTGGGGAATGCCATTATTCAGGTTGTAGATGTCTGAATAAAAGTTATTTACTTTGGCTCTAAATTTTCTATTGATTATAGGAAGGATTTTATTGTTAGGCAATACCATGTACTTTCCTTTTGCAATGAAGGTCATTCATGGAAAATTTGGAGTTATAAGCAAAAACACAACCAAATAATTAAATTTTGGTGGATTCAGATTCAGCTCCCCAAAAACCATACATAATTAGAATCGAAGAAATTAAAATCTAGAGCCCCTTTTAAGCAGAAATGGAATGTTATAAAAAAAAAAGTGTGAGTGCCGGGACTCACGGTTAAGATGTGTAAACATCAAACTAAATATTCAAGTGCTAGTTTTACATCAAAAAACGCGGCGAGTTCGAACTGTCAACTAAATTTCACCCCAAACTAAACTCAATCTTTCGATTTAGTTTGAAGTAAAAACGAACGCACCCAATATTGAACGTAATTCAATATACATCAACGTATCGTAAAGTTTAAGATCACAACGTAATGTGTCACAGAAATTTCCACGTTTTTAGTTTACCCTACCGCCGCCGGCGGCATAGATATTTACACATCAAAAATAGTGTTTTAGTACTTTTGACTTTTCTTCACACTGTCTCCTTTCTAAAGTTAAGTACAGACGATTGTCAGATCATACAATATTGTCAGATCTGTCAGTGCTCTTACAATTAATTTATTCAAATACCTTTTAAATAAAACGGTTGTCGAATTATGTCCCAAAGTCTTACAATTTCAATGTCAGATGGTTGGCTGTCAATTCTCTGACAATGACGTTTCTGAAAATATCGTCAGTTCACACGGTTGGCAGATATTTGTTTACAAAAAATTGGTCGAACCGTTGACAGATATTGTCAGCCAAATTAAAAATTTTGTTCGTAGTGGTCAGTGCAATAATTTAATAAAACTGGAAAAAATACGTGTTGGAAAACACTGAAGCGCTACAAAAAAGGCGAAGTGTTTGGACGAAAGATTGGGTGACTAGTCGACTTCCTTTCCCATTATCATAAATTCGTAGGTATAACAAAAAACACGAATAATATTTAAAAACTTAAAACAACTTCGATTTTGCGTCCGCACAGATAGATATATGATAAGGAAGAAATTGTCAGCAATTGTCGGATGTCTTAAACGACGACATCTAACAATTTCAAACGAGTCTGACAATTTACTAATTGTCTGACAATAAAAAAAATTGTGTGTTCAGACTATTGTCACATAACTGAAAATTTCACTGTCAGATCGTCGCGTCGTCGTCTAACAATGGCTGACAATGACATTTCTGGTTAATATTGTCACACAAAATTGTAGGTTCACACGATTTTAAGACATTTAGGACAATTTTTCTACTGACAGATCTGACAATCGTCGAAAGGAAGTTCGTGTCATTAAGTCGTACATTTTTATATATGCTCCCTTAAAGCGGTTATGACTATCTTTTTAATAATTTTAAACATTTTGGCAATTAGGAAAATATGAATGGATTTAAAACGTTCTTTAACTATACACTGACAATAATATAGTTTCACATAAATGACTGAGCAGGAAATCAAATTAAACGGGAATTACTGTACTATATAATAATCCCTCTATACTATTTCTTCTATACAATTTAGTTATTCTGTGTGTGTGCTTCTACCTTCATTGGACGACAATAAGGTGATATGCTGTTGTAAATTGAGAAATTCGAATATACAACAACAAATTGTATCCCATTACTAAAGGCACATGCATGCTGATGCCTATTATTCATCCCGTACCTATAGATAGGACCTTACAAAATATCTAATCAAATTCGTAACTAACGCAAATGTTTGATCCACTAATGGGGCACTCATGTGCAAATAACACACCCCTCATCACATTTTAGGGTTGAATTTAATTTATTGACAAATAATATCACATACACATTATACAAAATACCTTTATACATACATATAGTGATGGTTTTCATGAATGCATAATGATACATAATTGAAGCTTCAGTGTCAGTGCGGGCGGCGGCACGGTAGCTTGTTTAGTGAATTTTAAAACTAATCTATGCTTAAATTTATACCTGATGTCGAAGGAATATGTGCATGTAAATTATCTACATAATTGGATCAGATATACAGAGCTTTTCTACATTCCGGTGCTGTCAATAATATTATGCAAGAAATTTAGACGAAATTAATTGAGCTTTGTGACGTTAAACTGAGTTTTTGCCTATACGGTCTTTTTTTTAATTTTCAAAAATAATGGCTTTAGATAAGGCATTCGAATGATTAAAATAAGCTTAGATAATATTTCTTCTAAAAGAATCAATATCAAGTTTAACATTTTTAAAGAGGGCTCGGTATTTTGTTGGTTTGATCTTATATTTTTAATGAAATGTTGAATTTTATCAACAACAAAAAAGAGGCCTGGCTTAGATATTGAATTCATATTTTAATATTTTACAAGAATATTTGCTATAACAAATTTTACAAAGTTTGGCATCACTTTTTTCTTCTTCTTAAAATAACAGCGAAAAAATACTTTTAGAAAATTCAACCTCAAGTTTGCGCCATTTAAAAAAAAAAACGCATGTACATGCTAATCTTCGTATATTTCAGATTTAAAAAGAAGTGTATTTCTGGATTATTATCACGAATCTTAATGCCCTGTTAGAACAGAGTTGCCCAGTAGATCATTAAAAAAATGCAGTATAGATTAGACCTTTCCGTAGTAGATTTTTCATTTAAAATTAAAAATACACAATTTATTGATTTCAACAACATTTATAATGTTTTTGAAAAACATGTATAAAAACTTGAAATCTTATATTAATTATTTTTGTGAATGATTTTACAGTTTGAGAGTATCTAGATATTTTTTGGAAAGACACAAATGCAGTAGATTATGATTTTTGGTAGTAAATTTATTATATTTTTTTTTTTCAGAAAATTCAGTAGATCTATTGTAATTGCAGCAAGAATACGTTCCCACTTTTCTGAAGTTTTTTTTTTAAATACAATTATTTTTTTTTTTGAAAATTTTAAAATTCAATTTTATTTTAACTTATTAGAAGCTTCAGTATAAAAATATAATTATTATTATGAGATAGTTGAAAATCAAAATAAAATTCACCACTGCGTCGCACAAACTTGCTCTTATGTACGATCACAATTTTAAAGTCTGAATAGTTTCGATCTATTCATCTATATAAAAATTTGAAAACATTTCTAAGAAAATAATTGGCAAGCATTTTTTTAGTATTAATTAATACGGAGTTCAAAAATTAATTTTGAAAAAAATGTTTAAAGATCCAAATTTTTTTTTTTTTTTTTGAAAATTTTGATATGCAATATTATCTAAACTTAAATTTCAATAAAATTGAAAATAATCGAAAACAAAAAAACTGGTTTTATGAGAGATACCATTTTTATTTGATAGATAATTTTAGTTCACATACAAATTTTCATCAAAAACGTAAGAGCCGCGTTTTTTAAGAAAAATGAGAATTTCCTTACCGGTTTTTAAACCCTTTTATGGGTGGTACCGTTATTTTTTATTTAAAATCTGCTAGATAATGTTAAAAAAAAACTGCTAAATACCAAGTTGACCGAGTCATTTTCAAATTATTAAGATCATACTTACAATACTTTTAAGATTTTGTGAAATATTTTCTATAAAAAAATTAGTCAAAATCAGATGAGCCGTTTTGAAGAAAATCGAAAATAAATTAAAATCAACATTTATCACCATTTTTCCGATTTTTTTATTAAATGGTAGCCTTTTTGTAAAAAAAAAATTAGTGATTTTTTTTTAAGTTGTGGGCACGTTTTTTTTTTTTTTTTTTTAAATAAGACTAACATAAATTGGTAAAAAAAATTTGTACGTCAGGTACAAATTTGATTATTTTTGGTCTTAAAAAAATTTAAAAAAATGTATCGGGGGAATGCCAAAAAAACGCTAGATACCAAGTTTAAAGAAAATCGATCCACTTGTTTGGCCGAAAGGACAAGATAGACAGACGGACAGAATTGGGACCCACTTTTTTCGATTCGCTATCATCCCAATTTAAACTTTGATCAAAATCTCAAGTTCAATTTTTTTACGAATCCATAATTTGACATGTACATATATAACGCAAGTAAAAATCGTTCTATAAAAGGTACTGCTAATAATGGCATAAAATACAAAAAATTGTATAATATTAATATTGAGCACAAAATAGATTTAATCAAAATCATAGGAATCGTTTTCGAGAAACATACGATTTTTTAATATTTAATTTAAATAATTTTTGCTGAACATCTGCTAGATAATATTAAAAAACAACTTGGACCCATGTTTAATAAAAATCGATCAAGATGTTTTCTAAACAAATTTAAGGCTTTTACAAAAAATATATTTTTTCAAAAATCCAAAAAAAAATTCAAAATTCTAGTAGATACACAATAATTCTATTCTATTTTTACTTATTAAAAAAAATCTCCATAACAATAAAAATCCATTGAATCGTTTTTGAGAAAAGCGAAAATTAAAAAAAATTGTTTTATTGTTTTATGGGCGAGCTACCATATTTTCATAAAAAGGCAGGTATCTATTTAAAATTTCTGATTTTTTTTTCAAATCTCTGGGGCCATTTTTGAGAAAAATAATATTTTGACAAAATGCTAAAAAAAATGTATGACCAGGTATGCCGTTATTTTTGGTCCCAACAAAATTTTTAAAAAATATGTCGGAGGATAGGTGTTCCTCTAAAATACTAGGTGCCAACTTTAAAGAAAATCAACCCACCTGTTAAGGCTGCAGCCGAACGGACAGACAGACTTCGACTTAGCTTGCATCGCAATGTAAATTTTGTTCAAAATCTCAGTTCGATTTTTTTGCCAATCCATAACTTGCCATAATAGTACCTAATAATACATAAATATCGCATAATAAACATAATCTAAGTTGATTAGGAGTCAAGGAAATCATATTTAGGCTCATTGTTTTAAAGATATTTTTATTCTAAAAAAACAAGTTCTTAAGATGGTGGCTTTCGCCTTACTCCTACCACAACAAAAAAAAATATATAATTATACCTAAACACATAATAAACATAAACATAATGTTGCCTAACGAAACATCGCTTTTTGTTTAATAAATTCACAAAATCACAAAATTTTTTTTTCAAAATCTATTAATGATTGCATGATTAATTTTTTGTATGAAAGTTTACATAATGTAAGCTACAACTTTTCACCCTCCTTAAAAAAAATTGAATGTCCTTTTCGAAAATGCTTAAGGCATACAAATATAGATTTTTACATAAATTCAGCTTTTTCGAAATTTTTTCATGGCCAAAGTTTTTGTCTAATCTTCCTAGGCTATTTTTTTTTTGTTTTGCTATAAATTACTTAAGTACTTCTAACATAAAAATAACGTAAAATTCACTGCATGAGCGTATGCCAATTATTCTATTCTTTGAACGAAATCAAAAGAAACCATTCCAAATATATATTCTAAGATGAATAAAAAAAAAGAAACAAAAAACTGGGGTGGAATTGTATAAGGTAATTTGCGATAAGTGAGAGTCACAATCAATCAATTCAGTCTATATGTAAGATGATATCACATTAGCTAAAGAGCTATCACTGCAAAAATATGATTGTTATTTTCCAACAAATTTGAAGTTTCTGCCGCAGTACGACTAGAGTTAGGTACCACCAGCCTACAAAAATTTTACAATTTTTTTTAGAGTTATTTTTTTAAACATAAACAAAAAAAACATTCCTGTAATCAAAAAAGTTTACTATATATTCCAGAAGATGTAGAAAATATAAGAATTTTATCGCAAAGACATTTGACCAATAGTTTAAGGTAAGGTGGGGTATGTGCATATCCGGGGTAAGTCGTAAGTGCATACCCTGCCTAACAAAGCTACAGTTTAATTGGACAAAATGTTTAATTTATTAAAACGGACGTTAAATATATTTTCTTTATAAAACAAGAAAAAATGGCAGCACTGGCAAATGTTTTTGTTTACATATTTTTGACATTTTGAAATCACTTTGTTTTTGGTTGCTGGCAAAGTCGGGTCTGGGAGAAGTTAACTCCGCTGATTTTTATTTTTTAAGGAAATTAAAAAAAAAAAGTGGTAAGTGTATTGTTTAAATGTTGTTTATAATATTAAGAATGTATTCAGTTTTGGTGATTTACCGATATAGATACGTTTTTGGCCATGGTATAAACTTGCCCCTTCAAATCACTATGAAAGGGGAAGTGCATAACTGAAGCCCAGGGTAAATGCATTTTTTGAATATGCACTTACCCCAGTATTATTAGATCGAATAAATAATACATTAAATCAAAATGTATTATTTATTCGATTTTTTTTTTTTTTTACTAATTTTATTTTTAAGGGCTTGGAGCCGTGTGAAAAAGTTTGTAACTTTTGATTAAATAAAGATATCTTTAAACTAAAAACTCTTTTTAATAGACAAAATACTCCTTATTTATTATCCTTTACAGCAAATAATTCATGCAACAAACAAAAAAGATTTCCTCCATGGTATGCACTTACCCCAAATCAGTGGGAAAGTGCATACCATGAGTCTTTTTTTGTTTTTTATATATGGAAATATTTGAAAATCAACAAATTGGCTTTTAAACTAACCGTAAACAAAACTTCAAGGCAACACCATCGGTTAGTATCGATTTTAAGAACTGAGTTTTTGACATGGGTTTAAAACTGAACTTTTGATTTTATGGGCCGCACTTTCCCCACCTTACCTTATAAGAAATATTTGAAAAACTCAATATGACAATCATATTTTTGATAAATGTCATTGGAAAGTATTCCACTGAATTGATTTGAATCACCTTACAAAAACAAAAAACTCAATTGGAATCACATAAATGACACTATGGTTGATGTGACAATCACTACTTATTACCTTAGCCGTTTCCACCCCTTATTAATCCAGAATATTCGGGTTCATAAAGACATGAATACTCATTCTGTAATTTTCTGAAAATTTCGAATGACTACAGAAACACACTTTCGCGTTTTGTTAAGTTAATGGTCTCGGGAGCAAAATTTGCTGCTAACTTTTGTTATTAATAGAATTAACCTAAATATTATGAAAATTTGGCTTAATTGGTGAAGAATTTATTAATGAGCATATTTAGGAGCTCAGCAAAACATGCCCAGCATCATGACCTATTTGATTGTCAGTTAGTTAATATCTACTCTCATTTCTGAATGCTTGCTTGGTGTTAAGAAATATAAGACAAAATATAAAATAAAAACGCTAGTTTGATCTTTTGCTGAATTATGTCAACTAGAGTGTACATTTAAGTAACTTATGGTACCTACTAAAGCTAAAATTTGTACCCGCCATAAAATGTCTTCTGCAATTTAAATAATGAGCGTTCTCCGTTGCTTTCAAAAAGATGTCACTCGTCACTGGAATTGCTCCATACCAACATTAAGCATATATGATAAGTGCAGGGCCGCATTAATTCGATATTCGGGTAGTGTTTTTATTTTTTTTTTTTTTTTTTTTTATGCATAACTTAATTTATTGCATGGAATAGGAAAAATACATATATAGGATAGGTACCTACATTTGATAGTATGTGCTAATATAAAATATTATACATAGTTTAAGTTTCATTGTCTACTTTGCCTTGAAACCCCTCACTTCTGTTTGTGTTAATAATTAGTGTTTTTTTTTTTTTTGGTATTGCAGATCAGCAATTCATCGAACAGAACTATATTTTGTCTTCTTATATACTTAAATTTAAAGATTATCTATTATGCATTAATAACTATAACATTTTTAACTGATTTCCGTCTTTTTTTGTAACTTTAAATAGGTAAAAAGTAAACGTGCACTATTTGTAGAATTCTGTCCTCAGTATGGCCAGCCCTGTATATAGATGCATTTAATATATGCAATAAGATTCTGAAACTAAAAACTTTTCTAATTTATAAAGTTTCGTTGAAAATCCCCAGCGGCGGCGGTAGCGGTGACAGTGGTGATGGTGATGGTGGTGGCTGAGATAGCAGAGTTAAACGATTGCCTTTTATGAACTAACTAAAAGGAGATTTACACCCACCCATTTTCAGGCACTTGCATAATGAAGAAAATTCGCCTTACACACGGAACTGAGTGTTAATGAAAAAAAGGTAATTTATGTTCATATATGTATTATGTATGTATATGATATGAAGATGACGGTGACGATGAGGATGACGTACGCTCCAGAATGTACATAAAGTCGGATGTGATTGATTGTCTACTTTTTTTTTTATTTAGGTAAACATGGCTTCAAGCCTTCAAGAATGTTCTCATTATTATGGCATTTTGTTAAAATACTTGGAAGCTTTTTGGAAGTTTTAAGAATCTTAATGCCATTGTTAGAAGAAAACTGGGACACAATTTTACTTTAAATAAGTTTAATTAAAAACAAAAAGAATACCTACACAATTCAAACGAAGGTGTTTGATATTAGGTTTTAGGTGGAGCTTAAGTGGCTTAGCCTTAGAGTTATTAAGATTAACGTTATTAAATATATTTTCATAATTTAAAAAATAAATTTAATAAAGCTTAAAACGTTTTTTTTTTTATCTTTTTT
Organism: Epistrophe eligans; assembly: GCA_951394125.1. Taxonomy (NCBI): domain Eukaryota; kingdom Metazoa; phylum Arthropoda; class Insecta; order Diptera; family Syrphidae; genus Epistrophe; species Epistrophe eligans. The sequence continues at coordinate 56,762,991 of OX596029.1, forward strand.
TAAAAATAAAACAAAATGTCAGATAAAATCTCATTTTTGAAATAAATACAAATCTAGATACAAAATTAAAATCGTAAGAGTGTTTATCAGTAGCGTATACCTACACACATGTATATGTAGGGACCACACCAAACATGTGTATTTTTTTTTTTATATTTTCAAAGGTAAGGAAACTATAAACCATGAAAAAAGTGAATAATTTTTTAAAATTAAAAAAAAAATGAAAACAAATTTGTAGTCAAACACTAAATAGATGCTAAAATTATTTTTTTCCAAAACTATTCACTAAAACGATCTGATTTAAAAACAAATTTTAAAAAAGGCTGGGTGCGACCCACACTGGTAACTTTCCATTGGTACCCGTGGCAACTGGACACCCAATGTTATTTTGTTATAAGGAAATTCCTAATTCAAAATTTCTAAATTAAACCAATTTTTAAAAAAAATTACCCCTCCACCCTAAACGAGGGGAAATAGAAATTAAAAAGGGGCTAATTCAAAATCTACAAAGATCTTACCAAATGTTCAATATGCGATCAAATGAAAACCCACGTTTGGGCGTATTATATTTTTCAACTATATTTAAGTTGTATTTTTGGCAAATGTTTTTGTTAAAAAAAAAAACTATCAATTTAATTTTTTTACAAACCCCACCAATTTATAGTTACCTATAGCATTGTGTGTGAAATAAAATTATTCCGGAGTCGATAGCTTTGTTTGTTTTCGAGATTTTCGAGTCGAAAAACATTTTTAAAAGCTGGGTTTTTTAATAAGAGCGCTACAAAAGTTTTTTTTTTTAAATAAAACAAAAACGGTTTTGGATATCAATGAAATTCTTTATTCCTTTGAAAGTACGTTCGATGTTATTATGTATGGAACTCGATTTCTTTTGCATGGCCACCATGGGCACGCTTGCAGAAGTCCAGACGCTGAACCTAATTTTCGACGGTTTTCAAGCATAAATCGGCCGATACTGCTGCAATTTCACGTTCTATATTCGTACGAAGTTCATCAATCGTCGCTGGGTTGTTGGCATAGACCATAGACTTGACGTAGCCCCACAGGAAATAGTCTAACGACGTCAAATCGCACAACCGAGGCGGCCAAGCGACTGGACCATTTCGTGAGATAACACGTTCTCCAAACTTGGTTTCCAATAAATTGATTGTAACATTCGCTGTGTGGCTTGTGGCGCCGTCCTGTTAGAACCACATGTCCTCCAAGTCCATATCATCCAATTGGGGCCAAAAATATTCGGTTATCATTGAACGGTAGCGATCCCCATTCACAGTAACGTGCCGGTCTTGATCATCACGGAAGAAGTACGGCCCAATGACGCCGCCGGCCCATAAACCACACCAAACCGTAATTTTTTCGGCATGCAATGATGACTCATGGAGTACGTGTGGATTGCTGCCTGACCAATACCGCATATTTTGTTTATTGACGAAGCCATTCAGCCAGAAATGAGCCTCATCGCTGAAGATGATTTTTCGATGAAAATCCGAATCATTTTCAAGTTGTTGCTCAGCCCAATTCACGAACATACGACGCTTCTCGTAGTCAAGCAGCTTCAGTTTTTGCGTCAATTTAATCTTGTTAGGATGTAGGCCAAGATCTTTTCGCAAAATTCGCCACAACGCCGTCACAGAGATGCCCAACGCTTGAGAACGACGTGTGAGAGACACATTTGGGCTTTCTGCAACTGAAGCCTCAGCGGCAGCAATATTCTCGACACTACGGGTACTTCTTTGCCTCACTGGCACGGGAACATTTTGTACTGTGCCTGTGGATTCAAATTTTTCTACTAGACGCTCAATTGTTGATCTGCTAGGACGATTATGACGACCATAAATTGGACGTAGCGCTCTTAACGTTGAGGCCACTGACTCCGAATTTCGGTAGTAAATTTTAATAATTTCGACTCGTTGTTGGCTCGTATATCTTATCCATCATGAAATGGCAAACCTTACTGAAGAGAAATGCCAAAGAGCGGCAAAAAATATGGCGTCGTTTGCTGTCCCTGTTGCTCTACTTTTGTAGCGTCCCTGTTGAAAAACCCATTATTTTGAAAAAAAAAAAAAAATATATTTTTTTTTAGTGGTTTCAGTTTGAAAATTTGTCGATTAAAAAAAAAACTGTCGATTGAATAATTCTACAAACCCTATCAGTTATTGACTACGTCACTATTTATAGAATAAAATTGGCCCGGCTTCTAATCTAGTATTTGTTTTCAAAATATTCAAGCCGAAAAACGTTTTTCAACAATTTTTAGTATTTTCTTGTAGTTTTTTTGCTTTAAAAAAAACCGTCGATTGTTTTTTTTTAATTTATATCAGTAACAAAATATGGCATCGTGTAAAGATTAAAATTTTCCCGATGTTTGTTTACTGAAACAAGTTTTTCACAAAATTTTAGCATGTTTGATCTAAAAAAAAAGGGCCCCCTGATTTTTTTTAAATTCTTTTCAATTCTTTATTACGTCATTATGTGTAGAATAAAATTAATCTAAAGTCGATGGCATTTTTTGTTCTAGAAATATTCGAGATGAAACATTTTTTCAAACTTAATTTTTAAATTGCTGTATAGTAAAAAAAACCGCTAATTGAATTTTTTCGGAACCCATTCTGCACTTTGTGATGTTATTATCTGTAAAATACAATTTATTTGAGGTCGATATCTCTTTTCGTTCTCGAGATACAGTGAACGATAGAAAGGCTCAGGAACGAACGAACGTACATACACAACACACACAACAGACATACAGACATCTCTCTAAAAAATAATGGATTCGGATTCCTGGGACCTCGAAACAACGAGAAATGTCAAAATTTTCTGGCTTTAAAAAGGTATAACACTATATTGTAAATGTTGCCATTGAATCTTTTTTTTTTTTATTTCAAGTCGTTTTTTTTTAGAAATTTGCCCTTTCCAACCTACACGCCCTAGTTTTTTTTTTTTGTCATACTAGGTATATGGAAAGTTATAAATTCGGAAAAAAAATCGAACCCGAACATTACTCTGATGACGAAGTCGAAAAAAGTGGGTTCGAAGTGCTGTCCGTCTCCGTCTGCCTGTCTATCCGTTCGGTCGCAAACCTAAACGGGTCGATCGATTTTCTTCAAACTTGATACCTAACGTAGGTATTGGTGGCATTCCAATGAAATGTAAATTTCATTTTTTAGGAACAAAGCTCACAGTACAAATTTAAGTAATTAATAATAATCTTATTTTACTAAAAAATGTGTCCACAACTTTTTTTTTAAAGAAAGCTACATTTTTATTTACAAATATTTAAGTTACGTTTTTAAAGAACATTTTTTTCAAAAAATAGTTATAAATGGCATTTCCTATAGACCCATATAATAATTTTCAATTTCTTCATTTTGCTAAATTTTTAAAACTCTTGTATACCATTTTTTTTGGAATTGTAAACTTAAAACTTAATAATTCGAAAACTACACAATCGATTTTTGTTAAACTTGGTACACAGCAGTTTTTTAATATTATCGAGCAGATTTTAAACAATTATTCTTATAACCAAAAAATAATGTTACCTTCCATACAAGTGTTTAAAAACTTATAAGGAAAATCTAATGTTTCTCGAACACGACTCCTAGGATTTTGACAAAATTTTGCTTTGTTAACTTATATCAGCACGATCAACTGTATTATTCGAACAAATTTAACATTAATCTATTATAAACGGTATCTCTCATGGAACCATTTTTCCGTTTATCTCAATATTTTAATTAAATTTTTTATACAATTAGAGCTTCTAATAAGTTCAAATAATATTGCATATATATAAAAATTTATTTTGAATTAAAAAGACTTCCTGTGTACAAATTTGATTAAAATCGGTTAAGCTATTCATGAGAAATTATTTTTTTAAATTTTAAAAATCGAGAATTTTCTTCCTCAGAAAACAATCCTAATTTTTTTTAATTTCTTTGGAAATGATTTTTTTTTTTGTTGATGATTTAAAATTAAGTCAATTAGATTCAGTTGGTTCACTTCAGTATTTTATTTATTTTATAATATTTTTTCTTGATAAAAATGTCTTATTTTTAATTAAAACCCTATTTTCAATGCTTCTTTAAACTTTATGATAAAATCGTTCTATGAACTCCATTTCTATTAAAAAGAAATACTAATTTAATTATTAAGTTTGAATGCTTCAAAAATATAAAATGAAAGTTAAGTTTGTCAACTTACTGATACAATTGCTTGTTCCAAAACTTTTGAATTAAAAAACACCCCATTTGAAATTCTATGGGACAGAAAAAAAAATTAAACCCTTTCCAAAATTTTCTGGTGAGTTTTAAATAAGTTTCACAAAACTGGAAATACAAAAAAAAAAAAAAATACCACAGAAAGTAATGTTTTTTTTTTGTTTTTAATTTGTCAAAAAAAAAAACTTCCTCCATTAAAGTTAACCACAATTCTGTATAATCTATGTAAACCTACCTATAACCAGGGAAGATTGTGGAGTAATTTTCAAATTTATACAAAACAGTATTCCTTATATGTACTTCTATACCTCTACGGCGCGGCGCGTCTCGGCGGCGGCAGCGTCATGTTAATTGTTGAAAAGAGTGAGCGATTAAGTTCTTAAAAGTCGTCGGTAATCCCAAAAGTCTTATATACATACATACATAAGTCCTTTCAAACTCAGCTAACTTTTTACATAAAATTAATTTGGAAATTTTCCAATTTACCTAAATCCTTTCAAAAAATAAATTGTCCCAGCAGACACACATAAAAGTTGTTTCCTAGGTTCACACAATATTATAATTCGCATATCAATCTTAAGGCTCTAAGGAACATCATTCTAGATACTTATATCTTTAGGAGCTTGTATAAAATTTATATTTATCATATTATCTTATCACATATGCGTTAACTTTTTTTAATAAATTTGCCCCAAGCGTGAACACACGTTGAGTAACATACATGAAATTGAAAAAAATAAATCAAGGACACATTTAATAGGCGTTAAAATTTTTGGAAAGTTTAAATAGTTTGACAATGCTGGATAGCACAGTGTGGCATTTGCATTACATAAATATAATTCTTTTTCAAATATAAGGTACATACATAGACGTTGATAATTAAATATTATTTTTTAATCACTTCTTGATATGTGCAGCTTATTTAAGTGTGAAAAATTGTTTTACAGTTCGAAATTAAAAGTTCAAAAGTTCTTCGCACAGTTCTCTGATTTTAGGGATGGATGATTAAAAATTGGTGAAAAAATTTATCGAACCTGAAACATTGATGTTTTTCAAAATCGATGCATTTCTTTCTTTTACGTTTAAATTTACATCAAAACGTGTTATTGAGTTAGGGCCGTTTGTTAATAGTAGGTTAAATCTGTAAGAATGAATGGTCCTGATAATTATTATTATGAAGGAATCCATAATCTTTATCATTACTATTATATAGAGACGAAGCAATATTTTATGTCCGGCGTAAACTCAGAAAGTATCAAATTGATTTACTTGAAACAAATTTTATAATATTCTTTATATTTATAAGATTGTTTAAGACTATTTTTTGTTTTTCTAATTTGTTTATTTAATCAGAATATTATTTTTTTTTTTAATTTTCATCGACTTTTTCTTTGAGGTTGACACACATTTTCACTTATACGTCAAAACATTTTGCATACTTAACAAAAATAGAGATTGTTTTATAAAGTCAATATTTAAATGCAAATTTTAAGCCCTAAATCTTTTCTTAATTATCTACATACAAGCTTTCTGTGCAATTGAACTGTTCACTGTAGTTCCTTGGGTACCAATATCGCATATTTTGTTTGTTAACATATCTAGCAATATGGAAATGTGCTTCGTCACTGAATAAAATGTTTCCAAGCGTAAGTGCTGTCCGAAAACGTTCCAGCATTGTTCTTGCGAAGGATTCTCGCAAAGGATAGTAATTTTCGTTGAGATACTGAACAATTTGCATTTTGTACGGGTGGAGCTTTAATTTCTTTTTCAAAATAACATGCACTGTTAAATTTTGTATTCCTGTGGAGGCCGCAATCTTCCTTATCGATTTATGTACGTGGATTTCGAATAATTTCATTTCGAACTTGAGACACATATTCTGGCGTTGTTGCTGACGTTGATGGTTCAGGAATAGGTCTATTGACCATTGTGCCTTCTTGCCTGATTCTTTGTACCCACGACCAGATAAGTTGCGTGCTCGGCCCATCACTTAGTCGTCGAATATTAAAATGAGTACAAAAAGCGGGACGCGCACGTACCAATGATTCACCGCACTTCAAATATTGATCCACCGCAAACGCGCGGTGAGCTTCCGACCAGTGACTCATGGCAACTATAACAATTCCGCAAATCCTGCGCTTTGAATGATACCCTTCCTGCTTACCTCAACCCGCTAGTATTTCGATAATAGCAAATTAAAGTTGAAAAATTCCCGCTGGGCACCCTTTGTTAAATCTACGATCTACCATTTTACCAAAACAAGTTTTATATTAAACATTATCATAAAATTATTATCTGATTTTAAAATATCTCATTGTCTGTTTAACCGGTCTAAATTATATATTTTATATAAGAGCTTTTAACAAGTTTAAAAACATTGCAAATCAAAATTTGAATTTAAAAAATGTTTGATTTTTTTTTGAAAATTAGAAATTTCATTGTTTATCGATTTTTTTTCAAAGATAATTTCTACATTAATAAATACTAAAAATTAGTTTTTCTTAAAATTATTTACAAAATATACGTTAAAAAAAAAATTATTAGAAAAAACCGCTCCAGCGATTTAAAAAAAAAAATTCATAAATTAAAATTTGTTAAATAAATCAGATGTTGTCCATGGCGTTGGTGTAAAAACAAATACAGAATTAGTTTTTAGTATAAATTTCTTGCGAAAATAAAAAAGAAAAAAAAAGAAAAATTTAAACTCGATGTTTTTGAAGAACAATAAAAGTATTTTTAAAGATTCAAAATAAATTTCGGCGGGTAAAGTATTTTAAATTTTGTGTAGAGAAATTAATTTGTGAAGCATTACCTCTAACATAAGGAAAAATATGTTTTTTGCACTTTTATAGATTAAAATATCTCGAAAACCAAAGTCAATGAAGAAATTATGAGGTCATTCAAAAGCCATTTGTTCTTACTATTTTTGTACATTTAATTTCAATGGCAGGGAAAATAAAATACATTTTGACATAGAAAGCCTTAATTATCTTCCTTTCCTACAAACATCTGTACACCAAGTAAGAGTGTAGGGGCTCTATTACACTATTTTTTTTTTCGGTTTGCCATTCGTTAGATTGGACGATCGGTGGTGTAGAAAAATGTAGAAAGAAATAAATAAATGAAAATTAACGTTTATGGTTTGGCCACCGACAAACAGATGGCAGCGAAAATCGTGGTTTAGGTAAAAAAAAATTTCGAAATCGACTTTTAAATAAATCAAATACAAAGGAATCGTGTTTTCAGGGCCCTTTTTCATAAAAATTGACAGGTGACAATTCTACAAATTTGTCACACTTGTCTGACAAATCTGTATTTCAAAAAAAAATGGACAGGTGATAAATTTGTCAGAAAAATACAATGACAAATTTGTCATGAAAATTTTGTCACTGTCATATACTGACACATTTGTCATTGTCATACCTACCTATACTTAATTTATCGTGACAATTTTGTCATTGTATAATTTTGAAATTTATAATTAATTTTTTCAATGTTAGAAGTAACAGAACGCTGTTACTCTTTCAATTTAAAAATGTCAAAAAAAAAAAAGTTTGCAAAATCGTGTTTCATTATTAAAAAGAGAAGTGCATAGAAGTAGGGTTTTTAGCGTCTAGAGAGTAATTGCTCTTTGTGGGATGCTATAAATGTGCAGCAATTCTCGATAAAATATAATCCGCGGCTGTTTATCTGACACGAAATTTTTCTCTAAATTGTAGGCCAATTAACGATTCGAAATCATTATTTATTCACTGTTTACAATTTTGAGGGCGCCGGCGATGTATTACACCGAGATCAAACTGAGAATCGTCATCACTTTCACTTTCACTTAAAAATGTATCGTGTAGATCAACTACTGTATCTTCACTGTCAACACTTGATCGTAACTGAGTTTCCTGTCGCAATTGTCAATTAAATACTGACAACTATGTAAATTGTATTTTTTTTTTCATTTCATAAAAGAATTGTCAGTACAAATTTGTCGAAAAATTCCTGACAATTATGAAAAAAAACTTGACAATTCATTGTGATGACAATTACTTTATGAAACGAAAGGTGACAATTGTCGGGTATTTTCCGACAATTCTACAAATTTGTCAAATTATTTATTGAACAGATTTTGACAATTGTCAAGTTGTAAATTAACAAATTGTCAGCTTTCACCTGTCACCTGTCGCAATTGTCAATATTTATAAAATAGGGCCGAGGTTCTAAGTCAGTAAAGCCACCATAACCCACGAAGTGTCGTACCATTAATCTATTAACTTATTTATTATTTTTATTATAGAAATCCCTAACATTTTATTTAATAAAAAATATCTATCCTATCCTTCTATTCCTTCTAACATTGCTTAATTTATAAGATCCTAGGTCTTACTGGCGTATATATGTTTGTGTTTGTTGTTTTGTTTAAATTTTGTATGATTTCTCATTGGACAGGTTCAAGTAAACTTTAAATATTTAAAAGAGTAAGTCTTTCGTTGGTAAAAGGGTATAAAAAAAAATCTTTTTTTTATTGAGGTTATGAGTATTGGATTTGCATGTTAACATCTCTTAGTTATTACTCCCCAAAGAATGTTTTGTGTGCCACAACAACGAAAACAAACAAGTTTAAATTGTTTTATTTGGTTTGTGTGGTATTGTTATGGCATACACTACCAGAATTTAGGTATGCCTGCTTTAAATGCCTCACAGTTTTGCTTTGTGCTTGCATTGCATTTTAAACATTTGAGTGTAAAACATCATAAAAAATTAACATCAAAATTTAAATGCTTTTTACAAAAGGATACATATAAACCAATGGAGAGAAACCAGCAACAATAAAAATCCTGTCTTTTATGGAAATTTATTCTAATTAATATGATACAATGCTAAATTGTATATAACCAACTTAACGATTCTATTTTACTAAAAGGCTTTCGTTATAAAAAAAAATATTAAATAAAGGACAATTCATAAAATTCATCACACAGAAAATGTTTCAAAAAGCATCTTTTTATAATAATACACTAAAATACCAAAAAGCCATGCATACATAATTTTAAAACAAAAACGCGTATTACAGCACTTTTTTACTGAAACTGTCTACTGCTCATTATTATTAATTTTTTTATGTACAATAAATTAAATTTATTTGTTTTATTTTTTTTAATTTTGGTTACCTAAGGATTTTTTTATAAGGTATCTAATGAAATTGTATAAATTTATAAATTGTCCAATGGGGCGTATGCGTAATGTTTTTTTTTTGTGAAACATTTCATTAAATTTTCAACCTTTTATCAGCTCCCAAAAATAAGGAAATGGCCAAAAACACAGCAGGTAAATTGGAATGAAACATACTTATACGCCTGGGGAGCAGAGGCACAGAAAATTCCATACGAAATTATAGGTTAATTGAAAATATCTCTAACAAAAGATTTTAGCAAGTAAGTTTCTGCCGCGAGATCAAATCAAAAAACTATACATACTTTACTTGGTGTTTCGCTGTGGTCTTACTAGTTTTGTTGAATTTGTTTTGTGGTGTCTATACCGTCAATGTTGGAGCTGGGTGTTGGATGCGATCACACCAGTTTTGTTCTACAGGGTGGGCCAAATACAAGTTTCTTTTTAAAAATACAATAAAATGATCAAAATTAAATTTTGTCCATGTATTATGGCTTTATTAGTAAGAGCAAATATTCCCATTAATTATGGAATACAACGTCATTCAAGTGGCTGTCTGGGTTGGCTTCGCGGTAGCGCATTTTATCACACCAATTTTCCAAGACCTTGTTGATGGTTTCGGGCTTTAGCTCAAGGATTGCTTGGATGATATTGGCCTTAAGTGTTTGAATCGTTTCTGGATTGTTGGCATAATATCAGACCTTCACGTTTCCCCATACAAAAAAAATTCGAAGGGGTCAAATCGCAGCTCCGAGGCGGCCAATTGATATCGCCAAGATGGCTGAAAACAAAAGATCGATTGTGTCATGGGCTGTGTGGCATGGCGCGCCATCCTGCATGAACCAGAGGTTGTTCAAATCCATGTCTTATTTTACCAAAAAAAAAAAAGTCGGTTAACATGGCTCTGTAACGCCCATCGTTGACCGAAACATTTTTCCCAGCCTCATTTTCGAAGAAAAATGGTCCAATGATGCCTCCACTTCACAATCCACATTCTCGTCTGTGCGCCCCATACGACCACTCAGAGCTTGCAAAATACCGCAATCATGTTTCAATGTAAGAACAGTGTTACTCGATGATAGTTTTCAACACGAATTTTCATGTTGCAATCAGCATAAAATTTTGAATGCTTACAAGGTAACAGAATAGCTGATAAAAGTCACGTGATTTTTGTTGCCTTGTAAGCATTAAAAAATTTGTGCTGAATGCAACATGAAAATTAAAGAAGAATCGCTGAAGCGCAGATGAACTGTAAGTGTTCTTGCAGTAAGCGAGTTGTTCAAGTAACGATGCAAGTATTTTTATAACGACAGCGTGGTGAAATAAAAAGACGTTCGTTTCATTTGGAGATACTTTTATTATTTTTGATCTTAAGAATACTCTTATTATTTAATTTTTGAAAATAAGCTTTAGTATAAAAAAAAAACAAATTGAAGTATTATTTCATTTTTGAAAAAAAAAAAATAAATATTGTCAAAACACATCGGGGTCTTATTTCATTTATTTTTTTCATTTCGTTAGGGCCTTATTGCATGTTGCATAATTTCACTATGAAAAATGGCCCCAACTGTGTGGCCTTATTTCATTTAAACTTTTGGGGTCTTATTTCTGTGTATTTTCGGTGTATTTTCGTGGGGCCAGTTTGACGTTTAAAATAAAAACGAAACAAAAAGTAAGTTTATTTTTATAATCACCCTTATTCCGTAAGGCGTTTTATGAAAACATCAGTAAAACGACAGGGTTATAACGACAGTAATATATAATGTATAATGTGTAAGATTCGCAGCATGCGATTCTTTTGAGGTAACTTTTAACCACTTTTTCGCACATTTCGGGCGGTATCTCAGCCATAACTTGAGTAATGTTGGTTTTTAATGCGTCTAGAATTCGGGGATTATTTGCGTAAACACGATCTTTTGCGTAGCCCCACAGAAAAAAATCTTACGTTGTCAAATCGCATGATCTTGGTGGCCAAAACGTGAAATTACGCGACCAGGAAACTTCTCATGCAATAAAGCCATAATTGGTAATGTTGTGTGGCTTGTTGCCCCGTCTTTTCGGAACCACATATCGTCCAAGTCATGATCTTTAATCGCCAGCCAAAAAAAATCGGTTAGCATTCGACCATACACGATAAATTGCTGCGACCGCCACCGCCGCCGGGAAATCGATAAATTCGGATCATCAGTGACACTTACACTTACAGCAGCAATTTTTTCGACTGAGCGTGCATTACGATGATGCACAGGCCTTACGACATCAGTAAAGCTTCCACTCTGTTCAAATTTCTTCACAATTTTACGATTATGACGACCATAATCATCACGTAATGCGCGAAAAGTAGCTATGTTTAAATCATCACTTTTGTAGTAAGTTTTAATAATTTTAACGCGTTTTTCGATTGTTAAGCGATCCATTATCGTAAATGGCGAACATTCAACTAATATTATGACACTTCAAATGACAGCTGAGTTTGAAAGGTGTCAACTGCCAGCACTACCAACTTGAAACCACGAAATGAATGACCCGTTACTACCTACATATAAACCCACTCCAAAAATTTGATGTCTAGCACTTGAACTATAGGTTGTTTATATCCCGTTTTTAAATGTGCTCGCATTGCATAAATTATACGTTCAAAAATCTTTGCTTTATTAGAAGATAAATACACATACATAAATACTACATTGGTGAGGCATTGTATGCTAAGTTGAAAGAATACATTTTTCCCTTAGTGCATATTCTCATATCTCAAGTTTCAAATCTAGTTTTGTGGGATAATATAATTTTTTTTTGTTCTTTCAAAGATGAATTTTTTTTATACAAACTCATCAGTTTGAATATTTGTATTTTATTAATTTTTAATGATTATACCTTCATCAAATTACTTATATTGATACAATTATATCATCATTAAAATGTCCGTCATAATATGCTGTTTTTATCTTGTGAATTACAATCAATATATACATTAAGCAATATAATCTCGCTAATGACCAGTTATAGTCCACTAATCACTGTAATAAACAACTTTCTCATGTTACAAAAGCAAAAGTTTGTCCATGCGAAACTGTTGATTATTTATCCACTGATTCTACAATATCATTATTGAGTTGCAGTCTGGAGTTTTTTTTGTTTAGTACAATAATAACATAAAATGCCTTAACTGACAAGCATTAAAACCAACCATCCTCAGATAATATTGCTGATGATGTCGACCAAATAACGCCTCCACAACTTTTGTTCCTGTGGTTGGTTGTGTGAAACCACTACGATACATATACAATACATATACCCTTGTGGATAATAATGATGAGATGTTAACATGCAAATCCAATACTCATAAGCTCAAATAAATGTTTATTCATATGTATTTATTGTATGCCTTGTGTAGGCGCCTTAATCTCTTGTTTTATGCAGACCGATAACATAATCCTTTAATTTTGTTTAACTGTGTAAAATTTAAAGTTCCGAAATTAGTCTGAATTAAATAGTTGATCAATATGCTCAACATTTTAAGCATTTAGTTTGGATGTGTCACTGTGTGTAGTAAAATGTCATTTGTGTTTAAAACAATTTCAAAATAATTTGTCTAGGTTTTTTGCATTAAAATGTTATTTTGGTTACTAATGCTGCTATTGATCTCACAAAATCGAGAGTTTCCTGTTCATATTGATGAAGGTCAAAGTCTTCTCATCTGACTTATTCACCTCCAAAAAAAACAACAATATGGACAAATAAAACCAATATTAATAAAATCCACAAAACTAAACGTAACCGCAAATAAATTTAATATGACAGCTGACAATTATGTTGATGAACACGTCCAGACTCGAAAAATATTGTTTAGTCGAAACAACTTTGTTGATTTATATCCATTTGAATCAGGTTGGTTTCGGGTCGGACAAATTTGTTTGGCACTGACTATCAGCACGTCTACACTTGCTCAACATTAGCCGCGTTTTATTTTCTACGGATCTGGATCAGGATCATCCCATAAAAATAAAACAATACGGATCCTAATGACAACAATGTTTTTTTTATTTTTTCTTTATACTACAGTTTGTACTCCCTAACGACTGAAGAGCCGTCTACCCGCCAGAGTAAAAACTTATTAGAGACAGTTGTTTACGTTGAAACTATAATTAAGTACAAATTACCATCAGTCCAATGTGATATACGTGCTTCTGTTGAAAGGGCAATTGATTCATTACTCCCAACACATACATCAGAAGATTTAAAAATACAAACAAATGTGATAAATAGTTTAAAAAACAAAAATGTTTTGCACGTAAAAGCCGACAAAAGTAATAATGTTGTTGTTATTAACAAACCTGATTATGAAGAAAGAGTGCGTGTTTTGATAACTGAAAAGCCCGCTTAAAACAATGATACGCGAGACAGTTGCACTTCGCTAAAAAATTAAAAAAGTTTTCCGTGAACGCGTTGGTAGAACGCTAGTGGTGTCGAATACTACTTTGCCAAAACTTTATGCTCTCCCTAAAACGCACAAAGAAGGAAAGAAAATGCGTCCGATCGTTTCCAATGTAAATGCACCAACATATAAAATAGCGAAGTGGTTGGTAAAAGAATTAAAACAATTACCACAGTTGGAAAGCTTATCCGTTAAAAACTCATTTGAATTTGTGGAAAAAATACGTGGTCTAGAGATTAATCCTGATGAAAAATTAGTTAGCTTTGACGTATGTTTCTTATTCCCAAGTATTCCAGTCGATAAAGCGTTGGAAATACTTAAAAATAATCTCGATAATATCGATTGTGAAACTGACAAAAAACTTATTTACTTGGAAACTGCAAAACTATGTATGAAGCAAAACTTTTTTCAATTCCGGCATAAAAATTTATAAAGTGGAAATAGGAACAAACATGGCAAACCCGCTAAGTTCACATATAGCTGAATTGTTCATGGCTAATTTCGAAATGGTTCTAAAACGGAAAAATCAGCTTCCACGGTTCTGGGTACGTTATGTGGATGACGTTTGTGCAATTGTTAAAACGGAAAAAGTTCTTGAGACTTTAAATGTTTTTAAATGGCGAATTTAAATCCATAAATTTTACGTGCGAACCAGAAAATAACGGAAGATTACCATTTTTGGATCTGGAGTTGCAGCGTGTAGGTAACTTACTTGAAATAGGAGTGTATCATAAGCCTACCAGCACAATGCGTACAATCATCAGCGATTCGTATTGCCCAATTTAGCACAAAATGGCTGCGTATCACTCGATGGTCCACAGATTATGCCGTTTACCACTTTCAGTTTCAAACTATAAAAAAGTATGAGCGCATAAAAGAAATTGCTCGAATTAACGGATATAGTATAGAAATGGTTGAAAGATTCATTAATAAGCATTCCAAAAAAGTGAAAAATTGGAAATACACTACCCTTTTCTCACAGAGTGTATCAAACCAAGAAAAGAACCAACGCGTGTCTATGACTTTTGCTCCAAAAATTACTAATAAATTGAAAAAAGTTTTTGACGACCATTAACTAGAAATAGTTTACAGAAGTGATAAAAAATTAAGTAATTTGTTAGGTTCGGCAAAAGATAAATCGAAAAATTAGAAAAATCAGGAATTTATGCAATTCAATGTAACGAATGTAACAAAGTTTATTATGGACAAACAAAACGTAGCATAAAAGAACGATATAATGAGCACATACAATGTATAAAACTTAACCAACCAAATAAGTCGGCTTTAGCTTATCACTCTATAGTCGAAAGACACGAATTTGTAAGCACGAGTAAAGAAAACATAAAGCTTTTAAAGCAAGTGAACGATGCTCGTAGACTCGATGCGTATGAAGTTTATTATATACAGAAAGACAAAAATGCACTAAATTTAGATAACGGCAACATTAATTCTAATTTGTTCAGTCGTATACATCAGTAGCAGTCGTTGCTCTTATTATTTATGTATATACGTTTATGTTGTGTTGTATAATTTGCAAGCAGTTATGACGTCAAATCAAAACTGCTGATGATGTGACGCCGGTCGTCTCGAAATGCATACAAGTAAGCTTTCAATTATTTATTTTTAATTTGTTGCGTTAAAATTAATAATTGAAACCGACTCGTTGTGTGATCATTAAAGTGTTTTGATTTTTATTATGTTTTCTAATAATTATTCACGGATCACACGCCGTTCAACATAATGAATAATCTTTATTCAAACTGTGTATTAAAAACTTGTTTTCGGATTCTTAAAATAGATCCAGATACAGAGCAGGATCCAAAGTTGTTGTTGTATTACGTATTAAAAGATGATGAAAAATTTACCCGATTTGCCATTCCAGCATAGTTGAGGAACATTAGAAATGAAGAAAGCTTTATGTATTTATGTATGTACATTGAATGTCAAATTTAAATGTTGAGCAACTTTTCTGAACATAGGTACCAACATCATAACTTTCCTAAAAAGGGTCAAATACATGTGGTTTAAAAAATTATTGTTTTGTATTAAATTTTTGTTTCTATTAAATACGCAATTTAATAAGGTTTTTTCATATATAGTTTTATGTGACTGTGCAATAATATAATACAAAAAATGTAGTCCGATATTCTAGCTAAATTTTAAGACCTTAATGAACGGATTATTAGAACCGAAGTTATAAGCAAGCCAAACCAAACACAATGTATCTTTACAATTATTATACCGACTACAAATGTAGCCGCCGGCTTTAATAATCATCAAAAACATACCCATTTTTTTCCTACGAACATTTTTCCTTTTTTTCTGTCCGTTTTATCATCTTCTTCGTTTTCTGTTTCCTCAAACTAGTAACAACAAAGCATGAACGAAATAATTTTGTTTATTTTGTTTAGTTTGTTTATTTTTTTTATTTTGTTGATTTTGTTTATTTTGTTTATTCCCCTCACGTTTCGCCCCCTTTGTCTACTAGGCGTTTCATATTTTTTTGATTTTTTTATATTGTATGCCTCCGTTTAAACATTTCTAATGTTAAAATAATAAAATATAAATCAAAATTTATAAAATTAAAACGAAAAAGTATTTTTTCAAGACCAAAAAGTCAAGTTAAAGGTATTAAATTAAAATTTTGCATGCAAAAATATATTTACGAAAAACACTTGAAAATTTGTATAGCATTATCTAACAGAGAGCTTTTAGAAATGCTTTTAGGTTCAACTTTACATGCTAGTAAAGTATCATGCGACGAATATTTTAAGTGAAAAAAAGCATCATTAAAGAAAAGTATTTTACGAGAAAAGTATCATGCGAGAAAAGTATCCTGCGAGAAATATATCATGCGAGAAAAATATCATACGAGAAAATCCAATACACATCAACGTATCGTAACGTGTTACAACACAACGTAATGTGCTACAGAAATTTCCAGGTTTTAGTTTACCCTACTGCCGCGCCGGCATAGACGTTTACACATAAAAAAAAGCGAAAAATTAAGCTGCAGCTTCAATTTTTTAATTTCTTCTTATTTCCATTTATTATGAGTTATCTATAACCTCTTTAAAATTGAGTGTTGAATCCAATCTTAAAATTTCATGAATTCAATAATATAATAATTTAGTAATTTTTAGTAATTTTTCTGCTGGTAAATTTAAATTAATTTTGTTTGTTCTTAGAATATATGTACATTTTCAACACACGCGTACATTATGTGTTTTCTAATTATCTATGTACGTAATTACTTCCTTCAGAAAATGTTAACAAACTTGCAAAACCGTAGCTTTGAAGTGAATTTCTTTTTTTTTTTTTTTGGCGTAAAAAATATAAAACCTTTTACCATCAATATGCTGCTTAAACCACCTGATAGGAAAAACTTTTTCAATTTCATAAAAGTCGATTGTTATTCTTGCTTTTGTTTTTTGTTGTTGTTTTTCTTTCCAGAATATTACAAATAGTTTAAGTAATCATCTCACTCCTTGGGGGCGGCAGCGCGGCGCAGCACGGCATATAGCTGTTTGTTGCTACTTCCATTGATTCAATTATGATCTTAACCTTTTCGGAAGTGCACTGCTATATTGAAAATACCATGATGTTCAAGTATCGTTAAATCTTATATTATATAGAAAAGGTAATACGTATACGTATTTGTATGCTTTATTTTGTATAGATGCATTTATAAATAGTAAGGGGTAAAGTTTTAAAAATCCCCACAGTTTGTTTTTATGGGGGGGGGGGGACTTTAAAATTATGCTGCAATACACTTTATTCCGAAAAATCTATGTTTCTTGTGTTTCCACCCTTGGAGATGTATTTCTGAACGCATCCAGCATTTGTCATTCCTCAAATCCGGATTTAATGCCATAAATGACTTACGGCCATATTATTCACTCAATTCATCCAGATTAAAACTTAAATCCGGATGTAAATTATACAAATTAAATATAAATGCATCCGGACTTAAGTTTTAATCTGGATGTATCGAGTAAATAATATGGCGGTTACTGATAAAAAAAACAGGAGTTTTCTAAATTTTAATCTGACATAAAATCTATTTTCATCTAGAGAAAGGATTTCATTAAATTTAAATATTACATACATATTACTATCACTGAATTTTTTTTTACTTGATGTTCCGTTTTACAATGTTTTGAAAAGAAACTTACTGTGTTTACTTATTTTCTATGGATTTCTTCCTAATAGGGCAGAGTTCACATCCAACGACATCTTCATCAACATGCGTTCGTCGTGTCGTTAGATTTTTGTAATGCGAACACCAGTCGAACTAGCTCTGTAGTTCAATTTTTTTTTAATAATAACTGTAGTAAATGTGAACAGTAGTCAAACGAATCAAAAATTTCAATTTTACGTCTTCTTTCAATTTTGTTCGTAAGATTAAAAGAGAATGGCTTGGAATGTAAACAAAAAAATAAAACGAGAGAGGAAACAAATGAAATTAATGCGCTAGTATTGGTACAAATAATGAGCTGTGCGCCATGTTCGTTCCTTGAAAATGTATTTCGTGTTGGTACGACAATCGTTGAATGTGAACGACTTGGGTGGGGCGCAATGTCGCGTCGTCGTTGAATGTGAACCTCCCTAATATCAGCCATTCAACTTTTGTACTGAACATTTCAGATTCCGTATGTTAAAAATTGTTTAGGTATAATACAGGCGCGTTCAGAAAAATGGGATCTCAGAGATTTTTTTTCCTCAGAGTTTTGACAGCAAAACTCAAAAATTTTGCTGAGGACTGAGGAGTAACATAACTCCTCAGTCCTCATTTAACTAAGAATGTTGAAATCTCCGAGATCATGAGGGAACATAAGGATTTTGGAAAGGTTCTGGTAGACATAACCAAAAAAAAGGTTTGGAAACACTGCTCTAAACCATCTCCAGTGAATGTGTGCAGACCCAAAGTTAACCGCCGAATCCGAAAAACTAAATGCATCTTCCGTAAGTTTCACCATCAAAAACCCCTTTGCTTACATTGTTGTATTTGTAATTTCATTTTGTGCGTCTATGAAAAGCCGTTAAATCCAATCCAACAACAATATAAAAAAGCGGTGTGTAAATCCCTAATGTCTGTGTAATCCCTAATGCAAATTAAAATGGCTACTAGCATTCACATCTTTAAAATTCATTGATACTCTTTGAGAATTTGGTTGCAAGTGGCAATTTCCGTGCAAAAAAAAACTGTTATTTAGAGTTAATGTGTTAAATAAATTTCACAAAAACAACAATATCACACTTCATTGGGTATCGGGTCACGTTGGTATCAAGAGAATGAGGAAGCAGATTCTTTAACCAAAATAGGAACAACGACACCCACCATTTGAAGACCCTCAGTCCTATTGCAAAATCGGGAAAAACGTGACTTAAAACAAAATGAATAAAATAAACGACTGAATCCAACGAACTAAGTCTTTTAAGTTTAAAACTATAATGTGCATAGATATCGCAAATTAATGGTTCCTTACGCTATAATATAAGCTATGAATTATGATATAACGTGTTAGAGAGAAATTGTGAAAAAGTCGAAAGTACGGGTTACTAATGACTCGTGCTATGTCGTCGCGTTGTGTGTAAGTAATTGGTTGTAATATTTTTTAATTTACAGATTGGTAAATAAATGTATCAAAATTAATGCTTGGGATGATAAAACTTGGATAGTGCGATACTACCCAATGCTTTGGAGTTTATAAACGGTGTTACTTTAACAGTCAACGAAGAGAACAACACCCAAAGAACATCAAATCCTTTTGATTTCAACAACAAAGTGCAACTGCACAGTACACTCATAGCCAGGCCTGTCTTTCATGACAGAATTTTACAGCGAAAATGGCAATCTGTCAAAATTTGAGGAGTGGGGATGAAATTCTCTCAAAGAGAAGTGAATCTGTCCGAAAATACACGAACGCGTTGAACCAAAATATTTGCCACTTTTATAACGTCAACAAAAAGTAAACAAAGGCAAAAAAGTAAACAAAGCAAAAACATTGAAATTTTCATCAAAATTACATATTCTTTATTAAATTTTATTACAAAAAAACTAAATTTTTCGTTATAAATATTAACAAATAGAAAATACACACTTAAGAGGAACATCACGTATTTTTGTTTTTTTTTAATCCAAAATTCGATGAACAAAATTTAGCGAGCACAACACTGACTAAAAAAACCCACACACACACGAGTACACTTCGAAAGTTTCTATATTTAATTAATTAATTTGTTTTTTATGAAATAATTAATTTTTTTTCATTAAAATGATTTTATTTTATTTTATTTCATTCGAAAACAAAAAATCACTTGCAAAAATGATCAACACAACAAAAAGTAAACAAGAGCCATTTTGTATTTTTGTTGTTGTTCTTATTTGTTATCAAATTGGCTTCTGACAGAACACAGAACTTACCAGTTTGTGCCCGAAGAAATTTCTCGGGTAAAAACTGGCAAGAATGGGAAATAATTTTCTCCCTTTTGAGCGCTCTCTCCTGCCAGAAATTACACGAAATTTGCGTACGCGAACACGTTCGGACTAAATCTGGTAGAAAATGGTAGTTTTGGGTAGTTTCTGGCGAGTACGCGAACGAACCTAAGGTCTCCTGATTTAACTGTTACTGCGAGTTTGATTTAAATGTCGATAATTGTTGTGTAAATAGCTATGCCAATTTTGCAATATTGCTCGGAAGATATGAAGATGGTTTCTCCGCCATTTTGAATGAATTTTCTTTCATTTTAAAATTAAGTTGAAGATATGAGAAATTAAGTGAGTACCAACAAGAATCTATGCCAGTGGTAGAGTAAACTAAAAACGTGGAAATTTCTGTAGCACTTTACGTTGTGCTGTAACACGTTGCGATACATTGATACATATTGGATATTAGAGTCTATAACCAAGAAGGTTTCAATAACAATTATTGTATCAGCTAAAGTAGGAACAACCTAAGAATAAAACAAAATTCAACACTTGACATTGTAACCTCAGAATACAAAAATGCCTCAATAATTTTGTTTTAAATTCAGCATAATATTACATTATTACTATGCAGCTTTTTTTCAAATTAAATCAATAAATTTAATTTACATAAAATTTTGTGTCGATCTATAGCAACTTTGTTTCATGAATTGAAATTAGATTCACCTACATACATACATATATGGTAAATGTATAACCAAATTTCACATGAATTATTGCAAAACAATTGCACCCACACTTTGTGAGTGTTTGTGCCTTTCAAATAAATAAAAAAAAAAAAATATTTACATAATTTTTCATGACCAATGATGTAAATTCTATCATGTACCAACCAACACATTATGTGCAAACAATACATATACACAAAGATAAGTTGCACGAATGTTATAAATTCATCCCGAGGCACTTATTAAAGATCTGGAATCGAAAATAATATATTTCTTGTGCTCAACACGCCCATCTCATATGCATATCCAATTATTATCCATATCCTGCTCGCTTGCTACTGCTTTCAAGGATGATGCGACGCACCCCCATATAGCTATACCGCGAACAGTCATCCGACGTCGACATGGTTTGTTTTTAAATGCAGCTATGACCTCACACGCTCGAGAATGTAATTTCTCATCGCGTTCACAATTAATTCTGGCTGGATAATTACTGTAAATGGCAGAGGGTCCGCCTCACAAAACCTGACTAAAATACTCATGACCACAACATCCAACAATAGCGCACTAAGAGTTAAAACAAAAAAGACAATTGTAAAGGGCGTCAAAATTGGGGGCCAAAAATTAAAAATAAAATTCAAGTTTTCTCAAAATTTAATTCGAAAAAAAATCTACATATAAAAATTGAAGGTTTTGAATGAAGTGTGCTTTCAGATTATTAATATATTTGAAATATTTGGCATCCTTAACCCTTGTTTAATTTTATTTAATTGGGTTTTTGCTCATAACTGGCTTGGCAATAAATGAAGAACAAGTTCGTGAGAACAGATTAATCGTTTAAATAAATTTGTTTTTGTTCAAGAATTCGTAAAAAAAACTGATGTTTGACGATAGGAGATGAGTCTTTCGTGCATTCAACAAAAAGTAAAAAAAAGTGTGAGTGCTGAACTGTCAACCAAATTTCAATCCAAACTCAACTCGATCTTTCGATTAATTTTGAGATACGAAGGAACGTACCCAATATTGAACGTATCCACTATACATCATTGTATCGTAACGTGTAACAGCACAACGCAATGTGCTACAGAAATTTCCAAGTTTGTAGTTTACCCTACCGCCGCCGCCGCGCTGGCATAGATGTTTACACAACAAAAAGTTTATTATTCGGATTCTAAGGCCTTCTGAACATTAATCGGTCTAGTCATAGATGCGTACAAGATTCGCCATGCAGTGACGATTCCACTACTGCTAGCCTTCTGCACATGAAGCTTCATGTTATAAATAAAACACTGAACATTTTCAATTGATTTCACAAAATTTTAGTATTTGACATTGACATTTCACCAAAATGTTTAGTTAATACATCAAACTAGTACGCCTTGCGACTGACAGTGCTGTACGCCCTGCAATTTGCAGCTTGTGTGATACGACGAATAAGTGCAGCTTACGCTAAGTGTGCGGTGAAATACACGTGAGCTACATACAATCTGCACATAAGCAGCAAATAATTGAAGTACGCGTCTATGCTTTGTATAGAGAAGGCCTGCTTAAACAGAACGCGGTGCGGCGGGACGGTCAGAACGCGCCGCTGCCCTCCACGTTCTGATACGTCAAAGAGAACGCGGTCAGCTTTCGGCGTTCTATTAACCCAGTTCATTATTGAATGATCTAATAGGCACGAGATCAAGCCAAGTCGGCAAATTTCTTCCTTTTGCTCTTGATTTATGTTGTTCGTCTTGTCCATCTAGTCACGTCGAGTGTACTTTCACCAAACAAACAACGGAAATGCTGTTTTGATTTTTCTAACAAGAATTCACAAAATAAGAGTTTTTGTTAATATTTCGTATTTTTTTTAGTCTGGAACCAGCTCCAAGAAATTAACATTCAACAAAATGCAAAGAGCATAGAGTGATGGAATAATTTTGCTTGTTTTGTTTTTTTTTTTTTTTTTCTGTTTTGACGTTTGACCGTCGCGTTCTTTGTAAAAATCTACAACTTCAATTTGACCGTGCGTCGGTCGCGTTCCATTTTTAACCGCTGACTTTGACCGCGTTCTGTTTGAACAACAACGTATAATTCTATAGAAGACAGGGAACGCAACGGGCAGAATTGTTTCCCGTCCCGCCGGACCGCGTTCTGTTTGACCAGGCCTTAATTCATTCAATGTTATTATCTGCTTCCGACGGACTGTTCTGAAGGTACATATGTCAAAATCTTACGAACAAATAAATGTTCTGAAATTTCAAAAATTTGATTATGAAAAATTATTATTTTCAAATCTATTACATAACTAAAACAATTTGATTTAAAAGAATTAAAGAATTTAAAAAAAATGGATTGATGATTTTAAAAAAATATGAAATATGTTATTGTAAGTGTTACCGTTGATTCTTAAGCCGGATCCACACTTATCTCGTGTGGTATGTTTTGGAGCAGTGTGTCGATATCGCTTCAATCTATTTAATATGCGTAGAGCCATATTTGTCTCGTGTGATGTGCTGTTGTGTGGTGTATTGTGTCACATAAATCTTTTACCAATTGTGCCATACCCACGCTTTGTCGTAGACATATTTTTCTGTGTGAAAGATAAGAGTGTGTTCGGAGAACAGAATAAGTAAATAGCGAAATAATAAATGAAAGCTTGCAAAACAAAATTCTGATTACTGTGCACACTGCACAGTAAATGACACAATACATCAAATCACTCCACAACACACCACACGAGGTAGGTGTGACTCCGGCTTTAATGATTTTTGTTTCTATTTTGTGTGGATTTTTTTAGAAGATTTCCCCTGCCGCAATAAACAGGAGGAAACAGACAAAAACCAGGTGATATATTTTTTTAAATATACCACAAATGAGGTGAAATCTCTGCGACCTTGTTAAAAAACATTAACAAAAAAAATATATAAAAATTTAGGACTGACCAATTAACTTGACTTTTTTATGAGGATTAACTGAGCAAGTTCAGTTTTTTCCAATATTTGACAACCATAAATGAGGTGCTTACAATATGTAGGTACGACCTTGCAAAAAACTTTAAAAATTTATTAAAAAAAACCTTAACTGATCTATAACTGAAACTAGCTGATCTTTATGAGGATTGAGTGAGCTTATATTATTTTTTTGCAAGGAAAATACTTCGTGTTGTAAAATGAACTCGAATAAACTGAGATCGGATTTGCGTTTTGGATATCAAAAACCTTGGGCAAAGTCTTGGTCTCAGCTAATTTTTGTTCTAACGCCATCTTCCAAGAACTTTTGGTTAGAATGAATCTAAAAAAAATCCTTCTTTGTTGAATTTAGTAAAACAAAATCTTTAATCCGCACCTGATTTCAACAATCTCCTTAACCACAACGCACATCCTTCCATAACAGCTACTTTTTTTATGGCATTCTACGACTTTACGTTATACCTAAATTATAGATAGGTATACGTTTTTTGTTTCAAATATTATTTAAAAAAAAAAATAAGTACATTAAATTTTAAATGTAAATTCATAACTGGGAACACGCATTTTGCACACATTAATTGGTGAGTTGGTTTTGTTGAATCCTTTAAGTCTATCAGAAAGGCAGGATTGGTGTGCCTGTATACTGTGTACTGTGCAGTGCAATTTATACGTATACAGACTAGTTAAATAATTCAGAACTTTCACCGCAACACCATCTTTCAGATTTCATTACAAGCCATGGAAATGAGTTTTGTGGGTTGTTGTCGGTTGGGTGACTTTATTTTTCAACTCTCACCACTTTTACAGTTTGTTACTACCATGCAAAACCTTGAACAATATTAATAATGCGTTGTGACGGCTATTGCATTGGTGTACTCGTAATTAGAAACCAAAACCACCATAACTTCCTTGACGGTTTTTGCTTCATTTCTCATTCTCTTTTGTTCCTGTTGCATTTCCGGACATTGTTTTTTTTTATTTTCTTGAGTATGGGGTTAAGTTAAATCCTCGCACATAAAAGGTGGTTTGTTGAAGTTTAAAATAAAGTATAGGGGAAGACTTTACAAAATTCGAAATAAAATTTTAAAGCACCCTAGTTAAGTTATATTGGGTGATTGGCATAAGGTGTGAATAAAAGCTATAGAGCGTGTTGGTTGGGTCGAGACAAGAACAAAATCGTGTGGCAGAAGGGGGGAGGGTCTCTTTCCGTTCGTTTAGTCGAGATGGAAATTTTCTAAAAATTATTTTAAAACTAAAAAAAAAAAAAAATATTAAAAAACAACGCTAACACTAACACTACCATACTATACCTTCCTTTAGAGCCAGAAATCTCTTCTTTTAAATAAAGTTGTTTATAAGTGAAGAGTATTTGAAAAATGAATTTTCAAACTCAAAATTTTGATGAAAAAATATATCAAACTATTTTTTTTTAATTTTAAGTAATAAAGTAGTATTTTTGTTTTCAAAATTCAAAAGTTTTATTAATTTTAAGTCAAAAACAGAAAACCGTATGCTCAAATGTTTTGTACTTTTTGGAAAAATTGAAAACAACTAAATCTATTTAACTATAGTTTTTTTTTAGTAAAATATGATCTTTAAAGCAACTTAAACAACGAAGTGAAGTAAAATTGAGGGAAACTCATTTTTTTTATTTTCAATTTTCTAACATTTTGAACATAAAATGCACAACTGTTTTAATTTGATAGTAATAATAGAATATGTGATTAATTCTTGTGCAAATTGACTCTATATCATACTCTCCCCGCATCCAGCTTTACGTCGTATAAACAGTGAGCTATGTATGGGGGGGGCATGCCCCTGCAACCCCCCTGCTTGGGCTCGCTATAGGATTTGGGGTAGGTGCAAGGTTGGATGTATGCAAAGTTTCTTTTGCAAATGAAAAATTAATTAAATTAAAATAGTAGTTTTGGTAATTTCCAATTTTCTCGAAAACTAGAAGACATAAAATCATCTAGTTTTCAATTCTGCAAATTGGTAATTTACAATTTTCTCGAAAACTAGAAGACATAAAATCATCTAGTTTTCAGTTTTTGATTAAGAATTAATAAGAGCAACGAATTGTAAGAAAAAAGAAATAATATAAAATCTAAAAGTATTGAAAAATTTTACTTTAACCATTTTTTTATGTTTTTTTTCCCAAATTTTTAGTTTGAAGATCGTTTTTTCAAAAACTATGCATAGATTTCACTTGATTTAAAAACTGGCTAATAGAACAGAGTATTGGCTTTAAAAAATGGTGTAATATTTAATTGTAGATATTACCGTTATTTTTTAATCATTTTTTTCCATCTTTAGTACTTTTTTCATGAAATTGCCCCTCCCGCCCAAACGGGGGGAGATAGACCCCCCCTTCCATAGTAAAAAATGCTTGTATTAAAGTGTTCTACAAAAAACCGTTATCATTTCTTGTCGCCACGGTTATCATACTCTCCCCCTCTACTATCTGACTCTCTAGCCTTTATACCACCAGTCTTTATTCCTTAGCTCATACAGAAACAGTTTTTTTTCGAAAGTCGAGATTCTTCATAATGACTACATATGTAGCTTAATTATGAAGTCAGCCTGAGACTTGAGAGTGTTCGTTAGGAGTTTTGGAAGACCAGTTTCCAAGTATATACAATAATTTGGTGTATATTTTGCGGTAGGTTAAATAGTTTTTTTTCAGAAATTTCCTTTGGAGTAATTCTATTTCCTCGTACTCATCTGCACCCCATACTTGAGAGGCGTAGCAAAGGGTTAATTTGACAACTGAATTAAATATTTTGTGTTTTGCGGATAAAGCGATTCTTTTGTTTGAAAATAACATTTTTCCAAGTTAGGTTAATTAAGCTTTGTGAGCTATTGCTTTTTTCGGTTAGGTGCTTCTTGAAACTAAAAGTTGAATTAATCCTCACACCTAGATATTTAACCTCTTTTACGGTTTCGAGCAGTTGTCCGTCATAATACCACCGTCTCTCATTATGTGCTCTTGAATGCCTCTCGAAGACCATCATTTTCGATTTTTCTGTATTAATATTGATAGATCACATCTCTTGCAATAGCTTGATAAACGATTTATCATTAACTGCATCTGCTCAGTCGATTCAGAGAGTATGACAAGGTCATCTGCATAGAGTAACACATTGACTTGAGAACCCGCAATTCTGACTCCACCAGGTAGATCATCTACTACGTTGTTTAAAAAGAGCGAGAATAATAATGCACTGAGAAGACACCCTTGTTTCACACCAGAATTAGTACCGAACCACTCCGAGTACATTGTACCATCCCAAACTACTGCATTAGTATTCGTATACATTTCTCTGATCACTTTGATGAACTTTGACGATATACCAAGTTGCGACATTTTGTAGAAAAGAGCATCTCGTTTAATAAGGTCGAAGGCAGCTTTGAAATCAACAAAGAAAGAGTATACTTATTTATTCCTGGCTTAGAACGCTTTAACAATAGATGTAAGAATAAATATTTGATCAATCGTAGAGTAATTCTTTCTAAAGCCCGCTTGAAGTTCACACAGAATGTATTTCCTTTCAACCCATTTCTCAAGTCTTCCAACTATGACACCACAGAAAATTATTGTTATTGTATTCATGAAAGTAATTCCTCTATAATTTTCTACAACGTCTAACGGATAAATATTGTAGTGAAATGTAGTGTAGTGAAATGTATAGCTAATACTGCGCGAAAATTAAACCAATCTTCAATAACTTATATAAGCTCAATTAAGCTTGTATAAGGTGAAATAAAACGAACACCCAGAATCGGTTCTCTATACGTTAAAAACGTACTTACTCTTGTAATTTCAAGATTGATCAAAATTGTGAGTTCGATTTCTTACCAATGCAAAAATTGGCTTTAAATCACCAGTCAAATTTTTAAAGCAATGATTTTAAGTATTTATAAAGATACAAGGTGAAGGTCGTCTCCGTATAGCATGTATCTACCATAAATATGCACATATTTGTGATATCATAAAATATGAATTAAGCTACAAAAATATTAGAGGTTCTTCAGAGCAAACACATACATACCTAATTTATATTAAATTCCAAAAACATAAAAAATAAGGTATTTTATATCTCGTTCATATTTAGCATTTCAAATTGGTCGATAAATAATAAAAGTCTTCAATAAAATATTTTCAACGCTATAAATTGTTTTACCATGATTGTGTATTTATTTTTGCTCACTAGGCAACGAATGATTATCATTTATCGTGGAAAATTAATCTATTGAAAATCTGTTTCAGCAGCAGCTATTAAATAAATACCTTCTGCCATCATCCATTAAATTACTATAAATAAAATTCATTCTACTGTTATCAACGATTAAGGATGGCTTCTCTTGCTTAACACATTTTAGTTCAATGCATCCCAGTCAAGTGTGCAATTCATCAAATTTTATGATCTTGTTTACTGCCTGCCTGGACAAGAGACTATTGGAAAATATACTTCTTCTCAGAAAGAGGGGATGAGGATACTCGTATCGTAGCGTTTACTATGACTTAAGGTAGGCATAAATATAAGGCATAATAATTTAATTTTAATCGTTGTGTATTATGGCGTTGTAAGCAGGGGTAAGCGGTGTAGGAATTATGTAATTGCAAATTGGATTGTTAACATATTAAAAATTAAAATCTCGCATTTAAATATTTTTTTTTTAATTGGCTCGTGCGAATGTATAAAATAATTTCATTATTTTCAAAATTTATATTATTTATAACACAATGCACCCGAAAAAA
This sequence comes from Epistrophe eligans, assembly GCA_951394125.1. Lineage (NCBI taxonomy): Eukaryota > Metazoa > Arthropoda > Insecta > Diptera > Syrphidae > Epistrophe > Epistrophe eligans. The sequence continues at coordinate 56,791,698 of OX596029.1, forward strand.
AAATCATAAAAGTATCAAAGAAAATAAAATAAAATGCACGAGTCGCACAAACTTTCTCTTACGTAATCACACTGTAGTTTGATTTTGAATATATCAGAAAAAAGGGTAATTTTAAGGTGATGGAAATTCTGATTTAAGTATTTGACAGCACCGAGTTAGTAACTATGTTTTCTTTAGAAAATCTCTTCTGCGAAAAAAATTTAAGAAACGCAGCAGGTTTCTTATTGATTCTTATTTATTGGGTTTTTCAGCAGGGACGCTACAAAAGTAGAGAAACAGGGACAGCAAACGACGCCATATTTCTTGCCGCTCTTTTGACATTTCTCTTCAGTGAGGTTTGCCATTTCATGATGGAAAGATATACGAGCCAACAACGAGTCGAAATTATTAAAATTTACTACCGAAATTCGGAGTCAGTGGCCTAAACGTTAAGAGCGGATTTTCATTGAAAAATCATCTTCAGCGATGAGGCTCATTTCTGGCTGAATGGCTTCGTCAATAAACAAAATATGCGGTATTGGTCAGGCAACAATCCACACGTACTCCATGAGTCATCATTGCATCCCGAAAAAATTACGGTTTGGTGTGGTTTATGGGCCGGCGGCGTCATTAGGCCGTACTTCTTCCGTGATGATCAAGACCGGCACGTTACTGTGAATGGGGATCGCTACCGTTCAATGATAACCGAATATTTTTGACCCCAATTGGATGATATGGACTTGGAGGACATGTGGTTCCAACAGGACAGCGCCAAAAGCCACACAGCGAATGTCACAATCAATTTATTGGAAACCAAGTTTGGAGAACGTGTTATCTCACGAAATGGTCCAGTCGCTTGGCCGCCTCGGTCGTGCGATTTGAGGCCGTTAGACTATTTCCTGTGGGGCTACGTCAAGTCTATGGTCTATGCCAACAAGCCAGCGACGATTGATGAACTTCGTACGAATATCGAACGTGAAATTGCAGCAGTATCGGCCGATTTATGCTTGAAAACCGTCGAAAATTGGGTTCAGCGTCTGGACTTCTGCAAGCGTGCCCGTGGTGGCCATGCAAAAGAAATCGAGTTCCATACATAATGGCATCGAACGTACTTTCACAGGAATAAAGAATTTCATTGATATCCAAAACCGTTTTTGTTTTATTTAAAAAAACTTTTGTAGCGCTCTTATTGAAAAACCCGATATTAGATTAATAAATATATTAATTCGTGAATTAATTCTTCACAACAGGGGTTTATTTGCATGTGTGCCTTCAATGTCTACTACTTTATGAAATTTGGAAAAGAAAATTATTCTGGAAGTCTGGAAACATTACTCGGAGCAGCAAAAAGCCCCTTGGAGTATTAGGACAAAAAGGGTCGGTCTGCAAAAGGGTTGCTTTAAATGTCCAAACAAAAGCGAGATAGAAATCCACAATAATGGGCGCATCATACGATTTCCTTGTATTCGCTTGTTTTCACAACTATACCTACCCCACCAATACATTTAACAACTATTTGTAAACATATAACCTTCTGCTCCAGAAGAAAGTCGTTCATTTTGATTGCAATTTGCTTTTGTATTAAACAATTCTCTCTAAATAGAAGCCTTGGCTAAGGCTATAAAGATACCTAATTTAAGGAAATTACTGTTCCGAGTAATGTTTTGCCTCTGAAGCAAATAGCAATTAAAAGCTACACTACTGGCACTGTTTATGTACATAAAGATTAGGTAGGTAAAATACTTCTTTGATTTTATTATGGTGAATTTTGGAAAAAAAGATCAAGAAAGGACTTGGTGACATTCAACAACAAAAACTGACTGTTTGGTGTGCTTTCTGGGTTGGTGGAATAATTGGTCCGTACTTCTTTAAAAACGATGCTAGCCAGAACGTTACAGTCAATGGTGACCGCTATAGAGCCATTATTACTGACTCTTTCGTTCATCAATTGAACAACCATGATGTGCAGGAGCTGTGGTTTCAACAAGACGGCGCAACATGTCACACAGCTCGTGCCACAATTAATTTATTGAAGGAAACGTTTGGTAACCGCATAGTTTCACATTACGGACCCGTGAATTGGCCTCCAAGATCGTGCGATTTAACGCCGCTTGACTATTTTCTGTAGAGATATGTGAAGTCGCAAGTCTACGCCGATAAGCCTGAAACAATTGACCACTTGGAGGACAACATTCGCCTCGTTATTGTCGATATACGGCTACAAATGTTTGAAAAAGTCATCGAAAATTGGACCTCCAGATTTGACTACGTCCGAGCCAGAAATGCCAGAAATCATATTTAAATTATAATGCCAGAAGATTATCTTTCGAATAAAGTAAATTTCAAGTTAATTTAAAAAAATCATCTTTGTTTTATTCCATTTCAAAGTTCTATACCTCTAAAAAAAAACACCCTTTATTTAATTTATTATTGTGGAGTTAAAAAATATATTTTTTAAAAATTTAAAACCTACATATTTTCGAAATATTTTTTTTTTAAATCCAATATTTGTTTTTTTTTTTTGTAAAAATGTTGATATGCAATATTATGTATACTTATAAGAAGCTCCGGTGTAAAATATTTCATTAAAACCGGTTCAACAGATAATTTGACGTTAGAAAACCAACAAAATAGTTTTATGAGAGATACCGTTAATAACAGAGTAATTAAAGATTTGTTCCAATCATATGCCGTTTTCAAATTATTAAGTTTACAAAATTAAAAAAAAAAACAAAAAAAAAATTTGAATCAAAAAAAAAATAATATAATTTTGGTATACAATTTTTTAAAATAATCTTCATAAAAAATGATGAAAATCAGTTCAATCGGTTTTGACAAAATCGAAAATCAAAAGAATCGTCCTATGTGAGATGCCATTTGTAATCACGTTTTGGTTTTTTTTCCTTTTTTTTATAAATACATTATAGCGTTTATTTAAAAAAAAATTACTAAATTTCGTTTAAAAAATGTTGTGGACAGACAAATTTGTACGGCATTTACCGTTATTTTTAGTCTTAAAAAAATGAAAAACGTGTCGAGGGAATACCCAACGCTAGATATAAGAATATCGAATACTCCGCTTAGGCTGTAGTCGAACAGACATACAGACAGACAGACACACCGGGCGACAGAATTGCGAGATTCACTTTTTTCACTTTTTACGCTATCAACGTAATCAAAATTTCTATTTTTTGTGACCTTCCATAACTATAGGTATAGTCCAGTAACTTTGTCGTCTCATAGGAGGAAAACCTAGCCTCAAATCCGGTAGTTCTGCGTTTTTGCTGAGTTGTTTATGATGTTGGCCTTATGAATAAACCAAGTTTTCGACCTCGATCGCCGAACGCATCATGGTAAAAAAAAAAAAACAAATTTTACGCGCTTTCTATTTTAGTTCCGTTCTAAGATTTCAAGCTGAATAAATTTTCTTTAATTTAAGCCAATATCCGTCTTTGTTACCCCAATAGCTTCCAAATGAATAAAGTTATTTTAGTTAAATTTATTTTCAATTTCAAAACTTTGAAAGTTTTACGACGCGACGCACATTCAGATTGTTAATTAAAAACAGTTTTTACACAATGCATAGAAATATGAAAGTGGCTATTTATTAAGATGAAAAAATTGAGTTTAAACTTTTTTTTTTCACTATTAAAGAAAATTAATTGCTCTTTCATTACGTGATAGATTTAACTGGCTGGGCTGGATTGGGAAGTCTACCATGCCTATTAATTCGCACTGCTACTTTTTTCTTGTCAATATTATGACTGCGGGTGAGTCGAACACCGTCAAAACTAACAAATAACTGGAACAACTGCAATCGCAAAATATCCTTAAAAGAAAGTTAAACTACTCTTTTCTTCAGGAAATTTTAATAATTTATTTTAATATAATATATTTAATTAATTTAATATTCAACATAAAGCTATTCCATACAATATATATATATTTCTTTTTTTAGTCAATAATGTATATATTTATATAATGTATAATGTATATGAATGTATAGATTTCTTCAATATCAGTAAACTATCCCATATTCGTATGGAATAGGGATCAATTAAATAAAAATTTAAGAAAATACCTAATTGTATTGAAATGGTAACAATGAAAATGGTTTATTTGTTTCATACTTGTTGCTAATACATATATTTAAAAATACAATTTAAATATTTAAGTCATTTTGTTCACTGTAATTGTTTTATTTTCATCTAGAGTAACATGTTTTGCTTCATTTTTTTTTTTTTTGTAAAACATTTTTTTTTATTTTGTTGTAGTAATTAAAACAAATAAATGGTTGGTAATATGGTTGGATTTGTTTTCACTGTCAAAACATAAATCGTTTACTTCCATTTAAAAATTTGTATAATGTATAATATAATATTCTTGTATTTACAAAATTATTTTAGTTTTATTAGTTAAATATTGGTACCATTATTTCTTTTGTTCTCTAGTAGGTATTACATAATAATTTTATTCTCAATAGGATTTTTATTTTTTTTTAATTATTTTATTTTTTTACTTTTGCAACAATTTTCAATATTTAAGTATGTAAAATCATTTTTTAAGATTCTACAAATATTTCGTTCTATCTTCTATGTTTTTTTTTTTTCTTTTTTCTTTAATTCCAAATGTATTTTAATATTTTTGCTAATTTTTAATACAAATACATCAACAGTAACTGCGTTTTAAATTCTATAATTATAAGTTTAACTGCACATTGTGTTTTATGGATTCATTGCATGGAAATCGTTGAATATTAATTTATATTGTGTGTGTTTTTAAAATAAGTAAAATTAATAAACGAGTGCACAATATAATATGTAAAAGGAAAAATAACAAGCAAGCAAATAAAAGTTATATAAATTGAAGTCTCATGTATAAAAGAGATGATAACGAACTTTTTATGGCCCGAATTGGAAGATATGGATGTGGACGATATGTGGTTTCAACAGGACAGTGCCACTTGCCACACAGCTAACGAAACAATGGCTCTTTTGCCCGACAAATTCAATGGCCGTGTTATCTCACGTGGTGGCGATGTCAATTGGCCGCCAAGATCATATGTGATTTGACACCGTTGGACTTCTTTCTTTGGGGTTATTTGAAAGAAAAGGTGTACATCGATAAGCCAGCAACAATTCAAGAGCTACAGGATGAGATAATTCGGCACATTAACGGCATAGAACCTCAATTATGCCTCAGCGTCATCGAAAATTTGGACCATCGGATGGAGGTGTGCCGCCGAGGTCGCGGCGGCCATTTGGCCGATATTTTGTTCCATACATAATTTAACCATATAAATATTATCATAATAAAAAGGAATGACAATAATTTCCTACATAATTTGTGTTTTGTTCAAAATCAATATCGGCCCTTAAAATTTAACCACCCTTTATAACACTAATGTTTTCGCGCGAGCGTCTAACATTGCGTCATGAAGAGTACCAATATTTTTATGAAAATATCTATAAGATGATTAAACAGTTTGTACCTTCTTACCATCGCGATCGTACCATATTTTATGCAAGTGGTGCGGGAGATGACTTTTTAAAACACTTTATTTAACATTTGAGTGTTAGACGTGGTAACAATATATAAAAATAATTTTTTTCAGACAAATTTGACAGTTCCATTAAATTCGTTCATACTTTCAATTTTACTTATGTTAATATTAAGTACGTTAGTGTGGGATGGCTTTAAGAAGCATACACCAACTTGTCTTTAACATTTGGGCGGATGAAAGTATGCCCGATAAATTGAAACCATGGTATAGTGTGTCTCATCTACAAGAAATAAGATGATCTAAATTGTTCCAACTGCAAAGGGATAAGTAGGCGTAAGGAGGTCGACTTTAAAATTGTGTCGAATTAACTCTAATTAAAACCTTCTGCTTACAATGTCGACCACTATCAATATAATTAATTGTTGAGGCCAGATAAATCAATCGCCGCGATAGTCGACCAAATTTTCACACTCCTGTATATTTTGGAAAGAACACGAAATTTCAGGTGGAAATTCGCATATATATCGTGAAAAGAGATGAATTATATAAAAGTCATTTTATTTCTGCATCCGAAACCTTGATGGCAAAAAATGTCTAAAGCAAAGTGAGGAAGCGTTTTAGCAAAGTTATTTTAAAATTAACTGCGAAGTTGCATATATGTATATATTATTGGAATTTTTTTTTTGTTACTTAAAATTATCACACAAAAATTATATTCATGTAAATAGAAAATCTTATTCACCGTGTAGTAGAAAAAAATCTTATAAACTATTTTATTTTAACACAATAATTATAGAAAATTAAAAATAATCAAAAAATATGTATATAAGATAAAAAGTGTATGTAGGTATTTCTTTGGCACCATTATAAGATACAAATAATAAATCTATATTTGAGTTGGAATGCAATTTAATTTTTTGTTGTATACAGATCACAATAGTATAACCATTAAAAAAAAAAACAAAGAATTTCAAATTCAAGAGAAGATTTTTTTTTTTAATTTGAAAATAGACTCTAGCCGATATGTCTTCTGTAATTTTTTTTGTTTTTTTGTTCATTATGGAATTATGACCTATGTATGTAATTTTGTATTTTATTTTAAAATAAATTCTCATATAAATTGACAGTTAGTTCTGATTTGCTTTTTTATTTAAATTCTTGTAACTGACAAAAATTGTGAAGTTTAATCTTTTATTATTTCAAAAATGTATATTAAACTTGTATTTCTAGACAAAATTTTGGAAGCCCTTTGCTAAGGTTAAAAACTATTTAAAAAAAAATCTACAAAATTATTAGATTCTAATATTGATTTGAAAAGGCTTCCTTTGTATTTTATCAACATTTTTTTTTACAACCTTTTTTTCTTTTTTTTATTATTCCGAACTGTTGGCATTAATTTAATTATTTTAAACGAAATGAAATGGAAGTGGAATTTTCAAATATAATCTATTAAGAGTTAATAAACTCTGGTCTGGTGTGTGAAAAAAATTGAAATCAAGTGTCAAAATTAAAAAAAAAAAACAACGAAACTTTGATATTTAATTTCACTTTTTTTGGATTGGTGTAAAAAAGTGAAATTAAATATCAAAATTTACAGTTAGTCCCAAAATTGAGCCTAAACTCATATGAAAGTAAGTATGTAATTACTTTTAATATTTAATATGCGACGTTTTTTTCTTACGAATACAGAAGAAAACATTACTTTAAACAATACAAAAAAATTTAATATAAAAAAAAAACTTAATTATTGCAAAATTTCATCGCACATAATTGAGCGTACACCCTGTATTTATGGCTTGTTAAATCGAACAGAAAAAAAAATATACCACTACTTTTACTTGTTTCTAAATGAATTTGATTGCACTGTCCGTCGCGAATTTCTCGTCACGAAAATTTATTCATTTCTTCGTTTTGAAAAAAGAAAACTAACCGACATTGCTACAAGACAATTAATTAATAAAATTGCATTTAAATTATAAATCTTTACGGGAAATTGGTGAAATCGTGTGGCGAACACATTCAACAGTGCAAAAAATAATAAACAAATATCGGTATGAAGGTACGATCCAAAATAAACCTGGAATAGGACGCAAAAAATCTTTTCTCAGCCAGATGAACCAGTAATTTTAAGAAAACTCAAATAAAACTCCAAAATGAGTGTACCAAAGCTGGCGGCTGTTGTGAAGGAATGGTTGCTATATAATGACAGAAACCAGCATAAGACTCGACCTCAGTCACCGGACCTCAATCCCATTGATTATTTGTGGGAAGAAATCAAGCGAAGGCTACAGAACTGCAACCCAAGCTACAAAAATCAATTGAAAGCGAAGGTCACCGAAATTTGGAAGAATATACCCCCGTCTTTCACCAAAAAACTTTTCGAATCGATGCCGCGGCGATTACAGGCTGTGATAACGGCTAAAAGTGGTTTAATTATCTGAGTCATCAAAACGAATATTTTTGTATGAGAACAAAATGGCGGCCATTGGCATGGAATTTAGTTTGTTTGCCTATAAATGACTTGAAATTAAGTTTTATTTTTTTATTTAATTTTATTTCATAAAGAGGAAAAATTTTTCATATGAGTTTTTTTTTATTTGTATGTGGTATGGCCTATTAGTTTTTGTTTTTTATGCTTGCCCAAAAGCTGAAAGGGTAGTAATGGCATTTTGTAACAGTGATGGACTTGTTTGCTGTGATGACTTTAAAAATCGAGTATTTTTTTACCAAGTTAAATGTCTTCAACGACGAAACTAAACCAACATAATATTTGCCAAAATAGTTATAAATACACACAAAGTTTTCTCCAGATTAATTGAAGAAGCTTCATTCGACTACTCGAAATAAAAACTTTTGGTAAAAATCTCACATGATCAAAAGTTAAACGTTTCGACTTGGAGAAATGATAATATTATAAGCGATTGGATGTTAATACCTAAACGACTATCTGGTTCACTATTTTGTATTAGTTGAAAACCACACACGCCCTTGAATCATTTTAATAGAAATTGTTTTATAATGATCAGTTGCTAATAAACGAGAAATAATTACTCGAAACAAAAAATTTAATAATGTTAACACAAAAAATCAATCGATGGCAATATCAAAAATTAATTGCCCCGTTTTAGGTTAATATTATATTTTTCTAAAACAGTATCTGTTTTTTTTTAAGAGAAGTAAAAAAAAAAAAGTATTATTTCCATTCCATTTCGTCTAATAACTACTTACTAATGATTTTTTTTTCCAAAAAACTGTTAACGACCTAAAATTGTTTCTTTTTCTATTGTTTTAATTCTATTTTTTTTTTTTTTCATTCTAAGAAATTTCTATCAAAAAATTTGAGCTTTAAACACTCTCAGACTAGATGTTAATACAATACGATAAGTTAAAGTGTGTGTGTTTCTTTTGTAATTTTTGTATATTACTAATCATTTTTTTTTTCTTTTGTTTTAACAATAAATTTATGTGTAGACTTTAATATAGAATAAATAAAAAATATAATTTTAGAAATAAGTGGTTTGTTTGGTTCTTCGGGTTTTAAAAATAAATAAATGTATAATACTTGTAATACTAATCGTAGAATTTAATTTAATTTAGGTATAGAGAGACTGGATGTATCAAATCCTACGGTACTGCGCAAAATTTTCTTATTGGTTCACTTTTTTTTAATTGAGTTTGTATCTAAACATAGTCACCTGGGTTAATTTACAAGCGCGCATTATTGTTGGGTGTAGCTGATAGAGCCATTTTTGAGAGCGTAGCTAAGGAACGTTTGGGGTTCATACCATCAGGTTCATAAAATAGCTTTCTGAAACTAATAAAGGAATTTGTATTCCTTGATTGTTTTTTGTGTATACATTTTAAAATAAACTTACAATTTTCTTATTCCAGATTCAGATGATTTTTTCCAAGGTGCATCATCTGGTTCATAGGGAAGCGGACCTTGTACTGGAGCATCATATCCTAGGGGTCTAAAGTTTGGGAAAAAACAAAACAAAAATTATAACAAAAAAAAACATCTTGAAAAGTTTTTGACTTTTCTTACGGTTCACATTGATCCTCTTTTTTGTCATCTTCTTCAGGTTCTATTATGCTCTCATCTGGTTTCAAATTTTTTAGCTCTTCATTTAGATTATCAATTGTTGTAAGTAATTCATCTCGTTCGTTCATTATTTCTTTGAGTTCTGATGTTGTGTAGCGAGGTCGATTTGGGTCATTGTCGTCTTGCGATTTGACCAAATCTTCATTTTCTTTTTCGGCAATTCCCAAGCGCTTGCGTAGTTGCATTATATCACGGTGTTGATCTTGTAGTTGTGCTAAGAAATCTGCACGTTCTTCGCAAAGAGTTTTAACTTGAACTTGAAGTTGTTTATGACGGCGACGTGTCTCACGGCCAGAGTTCTTGAGTCGATCCATTTGAATATTTAACTACAAAAATCAAAAAAGGTATATGGTTTTACCAGGGTATTAAAAACAATAGGAGGGATACTATCAAGGCAAGTAAAGTTCTGTCTGTATATTTTTGTTTATAGAGGGCCAAGTTCGAGTCCCAGCTGGGAAAAAAGTTTTTCAATTAAAGTTGAACATTAAATGACTAAGCATCACTGAAAAGAAGTCCGATGATCGGCCTGGCAGTCGTGAAATAGCTATGACTCTGGCCTATAAAAATCTTGGTGGTAGCTCATCCAAGTGTTTTTGTTTCATTCAAACCTTTAATATTAATATGATGGTGCGAAAGCTTGGCAGCCTTGCTGCAAGTGTGTTATCAAACAAAATCTGTTGCTATTTAATACTAACTGTGTTTCAATTCAAATTCATTAAACTTTTAAGACTAGTTTTAAAAATAGTTTTTTTTAATTTAATATTATGTACCAATATGTATTATATTAAATTTTATTATAATCATATTTATCAATGTATATAACCAACTTTTTACTTATTAACTTTTTGTTTTTAGTTCTCTAGTCTAATTGAAGTTACTAATGATCTCTAACTGATGTTAAATAAATAATAAATAAAGATTTTTTAAACCATTTTCATGGATTGTTCAAGTGGTCAGTCATTTTTTTTTTTTTTTTGTTATACATATACCCTAATCAAATCAAAAATTAATTAAACTCCATTATTTAATTGAAAAATTTATACACCTACCTATCTTAAATAAGTATAAGATTATATTTTTACGCCACAATAATTGATTTAATTTTAAGAAGAACCGAATTAAGAATCCAAGTTTTAGTTGAATTTTAAGTACAAATTAAAGATTATTGTTTGGTGAAAAACTTAACAATAGGATGTTTTATAAAAAATTGTAAAAATTTTCAGTTATAAAAAATTTCAGTTTCAGGTTGCCTGAAAAATTTGGCAACCTTGCTTACTTACATTTTCAATATCCAAATATTTTTCCTGTAATTCTCGATCCCTTTTCTTTAGCTCATCACGCTGCTTGTAAATTTGCTCCTTGAGTCGCTGCAGTACTTGTGTGTCAGATAAAGTCGTTGTTAACTCATTATTAGTAACTGACATAAAACTTTCGGTTAAGCTGGCACCCAGACCAGATGATTGTGCAGACGCCGACTGAAGATCTTGTGTCTGTTTAACTAAGCGCTTGTTCTCTTCCTGAAGACTGCTTACCAATTCAACCAGCTCATTGGTTTCCCCACGCCATTGTTCTTCAATAACTTCCAATTCCTAATAATTTAAAAAATAATTGAAAACCATACCTATTAACAATACTCTTATTTAATTACTGATTTTTTAATTACCTTATCAAATCTCTTGCGGAATTCAGCCTTTTCGTTTTTTTCACTCTCCAACTGTGATATTTTGTCAGTCAACTCTTGAATAGCGGCGTTTTCTCGCTCATTTTTTGTGGCTAAAGCTTCCAACAGCTCAAGTGTATTAATAATTTTCGGCATCAGCCCTGTGACAGCATCAGAACCAAATTGATCGATAATTTTCTCATATTCTTTTCCAATATCAGATGCTAAATCATAGACATCAACGACTCCAATATCGTCAACTGCGTCCAAAACCATTTCACCCATTTCATTGAGATGAAATCCTGGCATCAGTGTTTGTTTCCACCTAATTGAGTTAATTTTGACAAAAGTTTTCTTCAAACAAATAAAGTTTGACCAACGATGTTTTTTTTTTTATTTTGTGTACAATAGTTTTTTTCGTGCACTTTATATAGCCCGATGCGCGAGGAGTCTTTCGTGGTTTTTCTCGATAAAAAAAAACTTAGCAGTTTTGGTGGTATTGAACGGATTAAGTTATTAAGCAATTTAATGGAATTTTCAACGATTTTTTTTATTTTTTAAACGAATGTTTTATACCTGAGAAGAGTTTTTTTTTAAATAACCTTCGACACCGCAGTAACAAATTGTTGACAGCTCACAGATGACTAATAATAAATAATGCTTGTTTGGTAACTTTTTTTTCTACAAGTTTTTAAAAAATGAGTTTTTTTCCTACGCGTTTTGACACAAATTTGTGCAAATTCTTAGGAAATTTCACATTTACAAACCGACCTATTTATTTGGTATTGCCATATTGAACGATTAAATTTTCTGGTTTTTTTTTTAGTACTTAAGAGTTGGCTTACACATAGGAGAAGTGGAATCATTTAGCTTTTTTAGACACTAGGGAATTTATATCACCCAGGAACCAGGAATATTGGCGGCGGCAAAGTAAAATGGTCGTGAAAAAAGAAAATATTCATGTCGATTATTATTAATCGACATGATTATGTCGATAAAGCAGTTCGAACTCTGAAAATCGAAGTAGTTCACCGCCACAGCGTGTGAGGAAATTATAGTTCGCGAAACTATTGTATGTGTATAGTTTATTGTTTTTTAAGGCAATACATTTTTTTCTCCGTTAGTTGTAAATTTATTTTGTAATAATTGTCTTAAAAAAATTAAATCTAAACAGAAAAAACTGTTTGGGCCCCTTTTCGAAGTCAAGGAAATAATAACGGGTGATTTTTAAGCTGGTTTGGTTTTGGCAACACTGGTTTTGACAGCTGACGTGTGTTTAGTACCTTGTGTCACTGTCAAACAGCTTCAGTTTGGTTTGCAATTTAACCATGGATCGTCTTACAAATGAACAACGCTTGCAAATTATTGAATTTTACTATCAAAATTCGTGCTCGGTTCGAAATGTTGTTTATCGAAAAATTGTGTTCAGCGATGAGGCTCATTTTTGGTTGAATGGGTACGTAAATAAGCAAAATTGCCGCATTTGGAGTGAAGATCAGCCAGAAGCATTGCAACAGCTACCAATGCATCCCGAAAAAGCCACTGTTTGGTGCGGTTTATGGGCCGGCGGCATTATTGGGCCATATTTCTTCAAAGATGATGCGAATCGCAGCGTTACTGTCAATGGTGAACGCTACCGAGCGATGATAACAAACTTTTTTTTGCCCGAAATGGAAGTTCTTGACTTGCATGATATGTGGTTTCAACAAGACGGTGCCACATGCCACACAGCACGCGAAACAATGGCGCAATTGCGAGGCGAGTTTGGTGAACAGTTAATTTCACGTTTCGGGCCGGTCAATTGGCCGCCTAGATCGTGCGATTTGACACCATTAGATTATTTTTTGTGGGGGTATGTCAAGGCTAATGTCTATAGGGACAAGCCCGCTTCGATTGACGCACTGGAAGCCAACATCCATGCATTCATTCGTGAGATACCGGCCGATATATGTGAAAGAGTATGCCAAAATTGGACTCAGCGGATGGGCTACCTGAGACGCAGCCGCGGTCAACATTTGCATGAAATTATCTTTAAACATTAAATTGCAAGGTTCAAACTATCGATTCAAATAAATATTTCATTCATTTTTTCGAATTTTTTGTGTTTTTTTTTTTTTTAAAGTTCTAAACCTCTTAAAAAATCACCCGTTATTAAAGCAAAGGGACCAAAATACAGTTTGGCATGAAAATTAGTACGTCGACACATGGATAGATATCTCTTATATCGAGAATTATAACTGAACTAGCCGCTTCCTTGACACGACACACTCAATTTTCGTAAAAATTTTCGCAACCAGGTGTCGTTAGCGTATGTTTGTATTTTCTCAATTTTGTACTTTTTGCAAAAAGTTTAGAATGTAGTTATGCCTTAAGTCCCCTTTCACACGAGGAAACTTATAGTCGTATTTATTAGATTTCCTTAGAACACTCTTAGAATACGTTTATAAATAAGAAAATATCCAACTATTAAAAGAAATTAAAAGAAAACGTACGGGGGACAAAGTTGCTGATGTTGAAATAATTGCACAGTTATCGGCTCTTTCTTGTTTGTGCTTTTTCTTATTGTTTAAGACAAAGGTGGAGTAAAGAGTGTGAAGAGATGTTTTCTTCTCATTTAACAAAAATTGCAGCTATTCTCAGCATTTAAAAGCACATTTGCAACCGAAAGGAGATCAAAAGAGAAACGTTGTTAAAATTTGCAGTCGTCTAAATTTTCTTTGGAATAGATTTATAAATACTTTTTATCGATAGTTTGTATGAAAACTCCATTTTGGTTGCGCGGAATGCGGAATTCCGTATTGTGACTTTTTACCTATACTGTTTGCAATGGATTTTGACAGTCTAGTTCATCTTTTTTTGCTGCTGTCAGTCAACAAGCGAAAATTTGTTCGTTATCGTTTTTCCCGTATTTCAAGCTAAAGCTAAAGTGATTATTGATATTTTTTTTCTTTTCACGACTTCACGTTCGTTTGGTTTTGCTAGTGTTGTTATCTGTTATTTTATCAATTGCAAAAGTACAAAAAAACAAATAAATTTCGTGCAATATCTCGTATTGTTTTAGGGTGCAAATTAAAAAAAAAAAAACAACTTTTCCCGCAGACGAAAGTAGAAAGGGTGTGCCAGAAACGAGAACCAAAGACTGCCAAGTTACTTTTTTCCTTCTGTGCGTTTTTTCACGCAACTCTCGGTATTTACGCGATCTTTCAATAAATCCAAATAGATTATCTATTAGATTTCGATTAAAATTAAAATCATTTGGAAACAAAAATTATAAAACGCGATGTTAAAAATTGATACAAACGTCGAAAACAAAAATCCTTCAATCATGGAACCAATGGAGTCGCTGACTTTCATTAAAGTAAGTTTGGGTTTTTATTTTGCCTCCCTCATCTCGGCTGCCCGTCCTTGTTCACCCAATTCTGGATGTTTTTGGTTTTTGTTTGTGAATTGTGATTATTGGAAGTCAAAATTATTATTATGTAAATTAATGTATGTACGTTTATGTAGTTTACAACTGAAAAACAAATCTAGATACAAAACAAACAAATTCCATTGTCCTTAAATAACTTGTCTATAATTGAATGTTTATTTTAAAATGAAAGAAAATGGTGGGTTGTTGTTTAACAAAGGGAAAAATATTGTTTTCTTAGCAAAAAGAAAACGCAAGTTATTGAAATTTGTTTCAAGGCAAATGATAAGCATTTTAAATTATTCATTTCTATCAATAAATTCGAAACGCAATTAAAATCAACTGATCCGCCGGGGTCGCATAGAAACGTTTTGTAAGTGCACCACATGGAGAGATTTAGATAAAATTGCAACAAAGAACTTTGAAACGTTCAAATGACTAATCACCAGCTCCTGTTTGCTATAAATTAATATCGTTACATCAGTCTTAAGTTTCGTTTCGTTTCGTTTCTTTATTTCTTTAATTGATTTTCAAGAATTGCTTTGATATACTGTACAAACAGACATAGATACCTATTTTAAAAAATATTGAACTCCTTTAGCATCTTTATTTGAAACAACGCCGATATAAGCTGAAAAGCTTAAACTTTAACCGGGTTCTGGAACAATGTGGCATTTACAGAAATTTTTACTGGTCAGGCAAACATCAGATCTTAATATACCTACCTAGTTCAATTCGGAAAAGAGTCAACCTTCCGTTGGAAGGTGAAAAGAGTAATATATTACCAAAGTATATTTCTGAATCTAATCGCATATGTAAAGTTTGATTAACTTCATCAAATTTATGGAGATGTGACACTTTTAGATATAGATCTCGAAAGAATCTAAACAAGCAAATTATTTTCTTTAAATTTTAATCTGACTGTTTTTGTCTGAATTCTTTCAATGCATAAAAGTTGGATACTCGTTATAATATCAGCTTACTGTCGAAGATTCGGAGACAAGTTGAAAACCGAAAAAAAGTAGCCAATTTTCTTTTTCATCATAATGTTTTATGAAGATCGAGGTTACATTCATTTGATTGTTTTTTTGGTTTTCTTTTTTCGACCTTTTTTCTACATAGCCATGTTTGTTTTGGTACGTCGAGTTGGTTTGGGTACTCTTCCTCTTGCGTGTGGCAACTGACACGCTATCTTCATCTAATAATCCGCCCCTTAGGGTCGGACACAAAATTTGGTGTTGCCCTTTCCGGGTTCCAAGAATTTTAAATTCCTCTTTGAGTCGTCTTTCCCGCTCCCAAAACATTTTGAACTTTTACTCCCCAAAACAAAATTTCTTTTGATATGTTTCTGAAGGTGAAGCGATATCGCAGTCCAAATTTACAGATCTTAGAATAGAAATCCGCAGCTAAGCTTATTGGAAATCATATTGAATTGAATTGATGAGGCTTTGATATTTTTTTATTTTATTTACATACGTGCATTGCGAGATGGTTTCATTGCCTTCACATTTAGTCCAAACAACTTTCGCTGTTTAAAGAATATTTTTGGAAATAAGATCGATTAGCGTTTTCTAAAATTACCGATTTCACCTGGAAAACCTGGTCAAAAGCTTCTCTGTAAGCTCTCTACCAAGTATGGAAAAATCAGCCTTCTAATAATTCGATCCTATGTGAATGTGTTAGTTCTTCAAAAATTGAATCAAGAAGCCTCTTCTAATAAAGAATTTTGAGAAGCTCAGAACCACCGAAATACAATAAGTTAAAAAAAAAAAAACGATTTTACAACTTCTGAAATCTTTTTAACACGAACGCGATGAACATTATGTGATTTTTTTGTCCCTTCCTTTTGATAAGATTTGATGTGTAAATGTACTCAAATGTACTTATGTTTAATGACATTTGTTTGGCTTAATAATTGTATTTGGATGCAAAACGAAAATATTTTACTGAGAACAAAAGTTTTTTTTTTGTACATACAAATATTAATTTTCATTTTCAATCCTTTAATTTATTTCAACAGGGACCATTAAGCACTATACTCTGTTCAACAAAAATTGTCATTGTACAGGGAAGATAGGACGTTTGCCTTTCCTCTGTTTGCATTGGCTTGCATAAACATGTCCCTTTTAAAAGCGCTCACAGGGTTTCCGTTATTTGTAAATAAATATGTAGTTGACACAATACTAATAATTACAAACAATATTATTTCACTTTTCTTCTAATAGATCAAAAGCCAACAAAAAACTGCATTTTACAGGATTCTCCAGAAAAAAAAATTAAAAGGGGAAAAACAAAACGACAACACACAACATACTCAAATTCATAAAATTTGTTCTCAAAAGCTTCAAATCCCGAAAGCTCCTTAATAAAATCCACTGGATAAGCTCTTTGCTTGCAATTGATAAAGATAATGATAACTCTGTTGAGATTTAGATTACGATTACGACCGCACGATCGTATCGACAGTATCCTATTTCCTATTAGAAGTGTGATACAACGATCACGTTGGGGTCAGAGATTATGAATTATAAATATTGGAAAGCTCGGCTGTTTGCTCTGGTTTGGTTTTGGAGGGTTGAACGTACGAGAGATTCCTATCTTTATAACTCACTAGCAAACCCGGGCTCGCGTTGCTTCGCAAAATACCCTTATGTAGGTATATTATATTATTTAAAAAAAAAATTTATTTGTCTAAGTTTTGAGAAAAATCAATCCCCTTTTTTAAAAAAAATAATTTGTACGTACATAATGTACATATTTTATTATTTTGTTAGGTAGGATCATGTTCGACAGACGAACAGAATGTTTATACCCCCTTTTTTTCATTTCTTTATCATCGTAACGATGCCGTGTTCGATTGCTATTTCCCGTTCAATTTTTTTTAATTGATTGCCCTCAAAATTCTTCAGTAGGTATGCAGAAAAAAAACAAATATATGTACGTTACGAACCTAACTACTGCGCTACGCTGTTAAAAAAAAAAAAAGAGCCAACAACTAAGTGGAATCAGGAAGTTTAGCAAAAACGGAAAAATATGTCGGGGGAAGAGTAAATCCAAAATCGACTCAACTTCAACATTTTTTCTTTTATTATTATTGGTTCGCTTCCACTCAAATTTTTGTTTGTATCTCAAGTCGATTGATAGACACACACACAACAACATCCACTTTTTCATGTTTTCCGTCTCACATTTTTTGACGAATCCATTAATTGCCCTACTCCTATTATAGTTCTTACAGGTATGTACAATTATATCGCACGTCAGTTAAAACAGTGAACAGTTCAATGGCACAGAGAGGAATTGAGTGGACAGAAAAAAAGCAAATAGAAAAAGGAGGAAGAGAAAATGCAAAAACATCGGAATGATAATGAAGTGGAACAAAGCAGCGACCGCTTGTGATTGCGCATAAAACCAATCCTTGCGTTCGAGGAACTATCAGATAGGCTATCCACCTATCCCAAAAATTTTCAGATACGTTGGATTGTTGTTGCATCAGCTGTTTTGTCACAAGCAATTACAACAACACAAACCTATCCGGATAGCTTTAGATTGATCCCTGAACGCGACCAATTTTTAAATTAAAAAATACAAAAAGTTGTAATTTTAAAATTTGTTTAAGTACATATTTCTTAGCTTGTAGGTGTTATTAAGAAAAGATTTAGGCCTTACAATTTGCGTTTAAATATTGACTTTTTGAAACCATATCTATTATTTAAAGTATCCAAAAGGTTTTCACGTATAAGTGAAAATGTATGTCAACCTCAAAGAAAAAGTTGACAAAAATTAAAAAAAAATAATATTCAGATTAAATAAACAAATTAGAAAAATAAAAACTAGTCTTAAACAATCTTATAAGATATAAATATAAAGAATATTATAAAATTTGTTTCAAGTAAATCAATATAATACTTTCTGACTTTACACCGGACATAAAATATTGCTTCGACTTTATATAATAGTAATGATAATCTCTGGTTTGGGTGTACTTTTTGCGATGAATTACAACAACAATTCTTTTACGTAAGTCAGTGGCTTGCTCTTTTTTTCAGTGGCATTTGTCCCAGCTTAGTGTCGTGAGGGTGCATCAGGCACCAGTGCTTTGGAAAAAGCTCGCCCATAACCCCAGTACTGACTATTTTTGTTCAACAGAGTATATAAGAATTGCTTATACTTATGTCTAGCCCAACATTTTGGGCTTAGATATCAGATGATATTGGTGCTATGGGTGTAGTGTTTGACTGCTAACTAAGACTTTAAAGGTTTGCGTTCGTGCTCCACTCTCAGCAGCATTCTGTGCCACCTGTGGAATTATATGAGATATTAAACACTTTATTTTCTCTTCCCACTGTGTCTTATTTCGTAACCTTCTATTCCTTCGTATTAGTGCCGCACAATTCAGGTTTTATTTAAAAGATATTAGGTCTTGGAGGCAATTAAAATTATTAAGTGCATAGAATATGTAGAAAACTGTTTTTTTTTTTTTTAACAAATGGCATAATTTTCCATGTAGTACATATGTACATAATATACGTACATAAAGAATATTGCAAGTAAAAAATGCAATAAAACTCTGTTGCACAAAAAAAAAAAAACGTAAAAAAAATGTTCCATATTCATAGGTCAAAATATTAATTTCTATTTCTTACCAATTTTAATTATTATATTAAAGTTTGTTTATGAAACTAACAAATTTAACCCAATTGTATTTAAGTATAAACGTTAGAACCAATTGATACCAAAGAAATCCGATTTGTTTTTAAAAGTCAATTGTACATGTAATTCGGTGATGCAATGTAGTTAGGTATTATCTTTTTTTTTATGGAAAAAATCATCAAGTAAACAAAGAGACAAATACCTTTTAATTTACACTTGACAGTTATTTATAAGTGTAAAAGCTCGTTCTTCTGCAATCACTCCGTTTGACTTCGTTATTTATAATTAATAATAAAATGCACTGTTATCATCTTTATCACTAAGATAATTTAAGATTTAATAAGTACTCATTTTAATAACTCCAATGTGACGTTTTTTGTTCGAACAAAGAAGCTCACTAGATGATCAGTGAGAGGAAACTCTTGCTGTTATATATTGTTTAAACATTGTTTGGTGCTGTAGAAACTTAACAGAACTACAAGTGTGACGAATAGTCTGGTCTGGCTGATTAATGCAATGTTTTGACGGTCGGGTCGTACCTATTATTATTTTATCAATTTGACAGATCAACTAGTTTAAGTATTGGTGCTACAATAGTATCGCTGCATCTGCAGCGACAGTAAATACTACGAAAGCTTTGCTGCGTAACTGAACAAAGAAAATTGATCGTGAGTGAAAAGAATTCTCGTCAGCATACCTAGGCAATGGCTTTTCTCATTCCAATATCAGAGGTAGAACTTTAATCAAAATCTAAATATATGTAACTCAAAATAATGTCGAAGTTACTAAGTAAATAAATTTACTTTAATAAAAAAAAACAACCAAAATGTTTGGACATAATTATTGTTCCGTTGACGTTCAGTAAATTTTCCTTTGGAATTGAAGCCGAAAAGCTACATTTTGCATCTTTTATTAAGTACAAATAAGAAATGTCCCGGAATTTATTTGATGTGTGTATGTTGTCAAGGCCCTGAGTCATTAGAACATTGTGACTCAACCTGCTGCAATTTTTTTTACTAAAAGAACAAAGTAGTCTTGGGAACATGAAATTTATTGAATTACATACAAAACAATAAATTAACAGACGCGAAAAATGTATTCGCATTCGCACATAGTAAAATATAATTTAACTATTATTCCAATGTTCAATAGCAATGGTGAAAGTGATTTATTATTTATTCCACAGTATGCCGACAACATTGTTTGTTAAAAAGTTCCCCCGGAAAACTGTGCGATATAATTATAGGCACAATTTGTTTTTATTTGCTACATTCATACAACGATGCCAGTATTAAATTATTTATTTTGTTAATACAAATTCTACATTAGGGTGGTCATTTTGTAAATTTTTGAATTTTAATGATCAAAGGGTTGGACAAAAATTAAAAAAATATATTTTTCTATATTAAAATCAACAAAATAGAGCAAAAAAGGACTTTACTTTATTTAAGTATAACGTACATATACATAGGTATATGTGTGATAAAAAAAATATTTTTTGGAATTAACGGCCACCCCAACATACTGAATCTTTTTGTAAACAACACTTTGATATGTAAATTGAAATAAATAAAATTAAAATACATATTTTTTGAAAGCTATGCAATTATATTATACAAGCAGCAAAAAAAGGCTTATGAATTATTATATGAATTCAACAATTCGTTCTGTTGAATAATTTTTTTTTTTTTTTTGAAAAATCTACATATTGTTAACCGTTGGTAAAAATTAAAATTTAGTTTTGACATATAAATATATTGAATCATTTATTCCAATAAAAACATTATAAATAAATAACATTTTAAAGAATCTATTCTTTAATGAGTCATTAATAACAAACAAATTAAGGTCAGATTTTGGTGGTAGATGTGTGTTACCGGCAAATAATGCAATTACGGTAAATTGGCTTAGTACCTTTTCTTATTATTAACAACTTCAATGACCCCTTTAAAACCGATAAATGCATCTCTACATTCATTAATTTTTTTTTTTAAAGAGAACATTAACAACGCCACATGAATGATTTTTAATTGGAAACAAATTTAAAAAGTATAAATTGCATTATTTTTTAAAAAATTCAAAATTTATACTGAGTCCTTTGGGGCTAATTTTACGGAACAAACATTTTCCAGGTTATTTTGAAAAAAATTACTTTAAAAACAAAAAATCATTTTTTTTTCAAAGTTTTGAGGTTGAAAATTATTTTGTCATTTTGATGTGCCAGATCAGAATTTCTCTATTACGTTAGGTTTTAAAGATATTCCCTTTTAAAAATAAAAATAAAAGGTGTTTTTTTTTAGAGGTATAGAACTTTGAAATGGAATAAAACATCAAAGATGATTTTTTTAAATTAACATGAAATTTATATTATAATTTAAATATGATTTCTGGCATATGACCGCCACGGCTGGGTCGGACGTAGTCTAATCTGGAGGTCAAATTTTCGATGACTTTTTCCAACATTTGTGGCCGTATATCGGCAATAACGTGGCGAATGTTGTCCTCCAAGTGGTCAATCGTTCCAGGCTTATCGGCGTAGACTTGCGACTTCACATATCTCTACAGAAAATAGTCAAGCGGCGTTAAATCGCACGATCTTGGAGGCCAATTCATGGGTCCGTAACGTGCAACTATGCGGTTACCAAACGTTTCCTTCAATAAATCAATTGTGGCACGAGCTGTGTGACATGTTGCGCCGTCTTGTTGAAACCACAGCTCCTGCACATCATGCTTGTTCAATTGATTAACGAAAAAGTCAGTAATCATGGCTCAGCGGTCAGCATTGACTGTAACGTTCTAGCCAGCATCGTTTTTAAAGAAGTAGGGACCAATTATTCCACCAACCCCTAGAGCACACCAAACAGGCAGTTCTTTTTTTTTTCAGCAAAGTTTGTAAAGATTTCTGAAATTAATCTTTAACTTTTAAATCTTCCCATTAAATTTTTTTCCCCTCTGACAAATTCTTATTTGTTTTCTTTCCTTTCCCTAACATTGCATAAAATATACAGACATCGTTTACTGGTCAGCATGATTTTTGTTAACCGTAAGCTGTGATTTAAGCTAAACTATCCTTCGTTAAAAAAAAAGAACCAAAAGATTTTTTTCGAAAGTTGTTTTTGGAACATTTAGATTTTTTTTTAAACCTGATGTGTTATAATAATTCTACTTTTAATTTATTGCTCCTTTCTTATAAAATATTAGTGTAGCAAAAAAATTAATTACTTTTTCTCAATAACCTGATTCGAATTCAGCATGCCTTTAGAAGAGTATATATGGCTTTCTTAGCAAAAAAAAAACATACAGAAAAGCTAACTATGTTACATTAAATCTTTAAGGCTATATTCTAAATATTTAAAATAATAATTATTTTCTTTTCAGGAGGAAGCCATACGACCAGATCTAGTAAGTGGCACTGATTTCAGATCAATACCATTTATTAATACCGTATCAGAGCACACATATGATTCGTCAGACAATAATCTCCGTCGGTCCTTTCTCCTTATGGACGAACAAGAAAATCTTCAAGTTTCAACCCCAGAATTATTTTGCAAGAAACTTCGTTGTTCGGATAATGATAAGATCAAAGTAATTTCAATTTTTGGAAACACAGGCGATGGCAAATCCCATACAATGAACAATGCGTTTTTTTGTGGAGCTGAAGTTTTTAAAACGTCATCAGAACAGAACTCTTGCACCATAGGTGTGTATGCTGCCATGCAACAACAACTTGGTGTTCTTTGTCTGGATACCGAAGGACTTTTAGGTATTACTGCAAAAAGCAACCGACGAATGAGAATGTTACTTAAGGTTTGAATTTTCTAAAACTAATCAGCCCTTATTAGTTTCACTATTGTTTTTTGTCTCTTTTAGATATTGGCTATATCGGATATTGTTATTTATCGAACACGTTCGGAAAGACTACACAGTGACATGTTTGACTTTTTAGGAACAGCTTCAAAAGCATTTTGTTCGCATTTTGCCCAAGCTCTACAGTCTCTTGCTATTCCCGGAACAGCTCAAGCTCTAGGACCAGCAGTCATTGTTTTTCATGAGACAAGGCACACAAAGCCCTTAGATAGTTGTGAGTATACACAAAAAATATTTGTTTTCCATATCCTTGTTTCTTAAACTATAATGTATTTACCTCAACTTGTTTAAAGTCTTGTTCCTTAAATTTGTTTGTACTAACCTGTGTTACCGCAGCTCTCAGAAGGCTTCAAAACCCTCAGTTTCCGCATTAAAAATACTCACTGAGAAAAGAATCCAAAAATATATGTTTTTATAATCTCCATTCAAAAAAGGAGCGTTGAGACATTTTTCAATCGTAGGACAAGCCTATTTATTTTCATCTACTATTGACCTTATTTTAACGTTGATTAGCAGTTAAGAATTTTATGAATGAAAACATGGTTTATCTGTTACAAATTGTATCAACGTCTTTATCAATTTGCCCTTGACTTAAAAACAATTATTTTTCATATAAAATGCTGATAACTTGGTTTTGCAAAGATAAGAAAACAAGCATATTCTTGAGATTATTCGCGGTATATTTCCATATTCTATTTTGAAGCATATTCTTCTGTAAAATTACTTCTATCTATCCATTCATTGGTAACCAAAAAGTAAGTTTTTGATTTGTTTTCATTTTAGCTGTTGAAGAAAGTGCAGAAGATAAACTTCGTCAGGGATTTGCTCGCCAAAATATTGAAACAAATGCATTCAGCTCATTGCGTTATGTTGGAATTAAAACCCCCGATGATCGTTCAACAGATTTTTCGAAAATAATTGCAGCAATTCAAATGGAAATTGAAAATACTGCTGTGCGATCTCCTCGCCAGCCAAGTGTAGTTTTCAAGGCAATGAAGGCCCTTAATTCGAAGTTCTCAGGTGAGATTGTGGAAAAGACAATCAATCCGTTTCCGGAACAGTATTTCACATGTACAGTTCATTGTGAGTCGTGCAGCCGACGTTGTCAACGTTCTATGGGTCATGTTGTTGATGGAGAAAATCATCAAAATACGGCGCCCTGCAACTATCAACACCAGTTTGAAAACAAAGTTCTATTGTGTCAACAGTGCTACAAGAATGGAAGAGAGGTTATATTTGGAAATATTTTAAACAAAAAAAAAAAAAGTAAAAATTTGATTGCTTTTATATTCTAGGTTGTTGTTACAATAGGTGCTCAGGGACACAACGAAAATTCTTTGTTTGGCTATGCCAAATATGCATGGAAAGGATCAATCATTGAATGTCCAAATTGTGGCGAGATTTATAGAGAGCGTCAGTATTGGTATGGCAACAAGCCACCAGAAGCTATGGCTGTTAGGTACTTAGGTTTTGTTAACAAAAAAAATTAATTAATTAATTTTTAAACAAAAATGTTTTAACACTTACTAACAGGTCAGAAATCGTTCATTTCTGGAAAGGAGGTAATGTGCCCGTTAAAGGGCCTGTACACTCTGCACAAATGGTACTTGATGGAGTTTCATACATAGCAGAAGCGATCAGTAGTATAGGCTCGAAACCGACAAAAGCTTTAAGTGACTTGCTTGCTGATACTGTGGCACCAAGCTATTGGAAACCAAATGCAGAAATAACGGTAAGTTATATGGTTCATAAATTAAAATTCAACGATAACTGTTGAATTGGCAAATGATTTATATCTCAAGTTATTTCTAAGGCTATATGAGTTTCTATGGCTATAAAATCTATATTTACAGATTCAAAAAATATAATATAATAATATGACTATCCAACCCACTAGTATGTCCTCGTTTGCATTTTCATGTTTTATTTTTCAAAGAAAGAATAAGCAAAGTTATTTGTCTATGTAATTGAAAAAGAGTGGGAAAGTAGTTTCTTTCTTAAACTATTCACCCTTATTGCGAAGTTCAACTATCAACCGATTGACGGTTGATAGTTGAATTAAAAACCGGTATTGTGAAAATGAATTGATAAAATATTGTGCTATTGTGAATGCCTTCAAAATATTTCTATTATTTTGAATGGGAGTGTGCGTGTGACAGATGTTTTTTTTTTTTGAGGAACGTACAAAGAAAATCAATAAAATTAAAAACAAAACTATTTTGACAAAAAAAGGTCACGTAAAAGGAAATAAATTAAAAACGAAATACAAAATGACTTCAACTGAACTTTTTTTTTATGAAAATGAGGAGTTGAATGATTGCGCTATCGTTTAAATGGCAAGAATGCAAAGAAGTTTGAGGGATGCATCCAATCCTTTGGAATTGGAAAGCCAAATGTTTTTTAGACTTTTGGAAATAAAAAAATTAAAAATTTTACCACTTATTTAATTTAACAATATTGACGGTCACAATACCATTTAATAAAATTGATTGATAAATTTCAATTATTAATTGATAGTTGATCTTCGCAATAAGAGTCATTATTTTATATTTCTATAAAGTTGCAATTTGTAATTAAGCTCTCTTAAAGCATGACATATGAAGTTTAACTACAACTTTTTTGAATGATTTTCAAATGAAAGTTTATTTATCTGTAACTTATAGACCCAAATTATGTCTTATATTGGAAACATTACAGAAAGGGTTTAAAAATTATTTTGAACAATTTTCAATAGGTGGCGTTGCGAAGCGTGGCATTTTAAGAACATTTCAACAAAAAGAACATGTGTACATAGAGAAAATTAAACATGTTTTTTTTTAGCACTGTCATGAATGCAGAAAAAATTTTGAAAAGACTGGACTTCGCAAGCATCATTGTCGTGGATGTGGTGAAGGATTTTGCAACGCTTGCAGTCAACATAAATTACCAGTTCCAGCACGTGGTTGGAATGATCCAGTGCGTGTATGCAACGACTGCCGACAAGAACTCAACAAAAATCAAGACTCGGTCCCAGGCAAGTATTTCTTTTTACACAATTTTAAATTAGGTTCTCATAGTAGACATTTTTATTTAATAAAACTTCAGAAAAACCAAGAGATAACTTATGTTATACTACTAATAATACAGGGCCCCCAAATGAAGATGGAGACATATTTGTGAGAAAATATAGTGAAACAATCTACAATACAATAAGTAGTGTCACGTCTGTACTAGAGTATCCTAAAGGCAAGTCAAACTTTGTTAATTTAAATGGATAGTTAAAAAGATCAATTTTTTTTCTAAACAGATCTAATAAAAGATACAGCTCGCCCTTCTTATTGGGTACCTGATTCCGAATCACCAGCCTGTTCGATTTGTAAAGTTCAATTTGGTACTGCTGAAGAGCTACTACAAAATGCCATGACTCCGACCAAAAACGATTCTAACCGCACTTCAAAGGAAGTTGGTGACTGCTGGCGCCATCATTGTCGAGCATGTGGACAAGCAGTTTGTGGAAATTGCTCAGCAACACGTCGACCCGTACCTGAAAGGGGATGGACGTCCGATGTTCGTGTCTGTGATGCATGTTCTTGTGAAGGAAAGTCGAAATTTGATTAAATTTTGTTTCATTTTTTTAATTATTTGTTTATCCACTTGGAATAGTTATTCAATTGATATGTTAAGGTTTCATTTTCTGAAGGCGAAGCACACTGATTTTTTTTTTTTTTTTTTTTGTTATTTCCGAAGTATGCTAAAATGTGATATTGAAAATAAAAACATACTCGTAAACAAGTGCACTAAACCTAGAAAAGAAAATACAAATATTATAATATAAATATGTGAAGAAAATAAGTAAATATTTACTAATAATACTAAGCACGTCGTTTGCGCAGTTTTGTTTTAAATAAATATTATTTTATTTTTTAATTTTTATATAATCTACTTGAAAATAAAATTTAATCCATTTATTGCGGTTATAAAATGTTGTTCTTTATTTTATCAAGTTTCTCTATCTGTTATCCCAGTTTGGTTATATTTTTGTTTAATATTTCATTGCAAAATAATTATTTTCAAAAGGAATAAGAAGCTGGTATAAGCTCATGATTCGCGGTTGTATAGGAATGTTGTATTGTTGTACCTCTAAGATAATAATGTTCTATGGATATATCCTTTCAAAATAATCGGGATTTGTTAGAACTTTAAGTTGCCTCCGAGCCTATTTTTCAAACGAGACTTTAATTTTTACTTCCGAACCCGGAAATCCTTCCAAACTTCTAATTTATTTTTTACAATATCTAATTCAATATTTATTGAATAATTAATACATTATAATTATACCTTTAAGATCATTGTATTGCTCTTGGATATAAGAAAAGATGTCCTATTGTTATTTGTTTCAGATTTATAATTTAATTTTTTTTTCTTTATAGGCTCTTTTAAATAAAATTTTCAATATTGGAGCAAATTAAGTGCTATAAAATTAAGCTTTAAGGTATGTTCTAAAAATATCTGATAATAATATTTTTAAAAATAGGCAGTTCCTAATTTGGTGCGTTCGTTTGTTTTCGATTCATTTGAACTAAAATTAGAACTGCCTTTTTTCGATTGTTCAATTAACAGCCTACATCCTAGGCTTTACCAAAAGATAAGAATCAATTGAACTTATACATAAATGAATTTGCTGTTAGCAAACATTTTTACTATAGTTGCCGATAAATAACAGAACTTTGATACTAATCTTGGAAGATTTTCGGATGAAAACATAAATTCTATAAATTTTACGATGATGTTTACTTAAAGTAAATGAATAAATTCATAGTAACCTGATATTTCTTTATATATTCTTTATTTTTATACGGATAAATCGCCAAAAAACGCAAACATTGCATAAATAAAATAATTTTCATTTGTAACCTTTCTATTATAAATTCCTTATTCTATTGAAATAAAACACATACATAATATAAAAAATATATATCATATCTCTATCTATCTGTAGAATATAACAAATTATTCTCAGAACGAAGCAAGACATGAAAAAAAGAATAATTGGATGCTCTAACAAATTTTATACGTATTAACTACGTTCATCACTTTGTGTCGGTTACTAAACGTACTTTTGTATATCACAATATTATCCGAAATAGCCCTTAAGGGTTCAGCAAAAACATTTGCCTCGTTTTTATCGAAAACTTCTAAATCTCCATTAGCGGTACTGTTACTGATAGTGCTTGCATTGCCATCACTGGTGTCTATGTTAGCAGCAGCCAATTGGGATTCGGCTACAGCCTTAAATACGGCTATAATGTAATCATCGTCTGCTTTCATTGCATTTAGAAGGTCTGCAGTGTATTGCAAAAATAGTCGCTGAGCCATTGTTGATAAAACATTTTCTGTGAAAAGATATAAGTAAATTATTTTATTTCCTCACAACAACAATCTGTTTTTAACGGAAATCCCTTAATACTTTTGCAGTTCAATGCAAGTGAAAGAAAATAATACTAAATACTTGAAAAATGATTTCTAGAACAAAAACGGGACTACCAGAACGAAAAAGTTCACAGAGTGAAAATGTTTCAAATTTCGTAGGTACTGGGAGCAAATACTTTAATTTAGATTCAGAAGAATTTTTATTTGGAATTATAAAACTCCGATAAAGTTCATTGTTTCAGTCTAAAATTTTTTCAAACCTTAAAATTTTGTATTCACCGTAATTTTAAAAGCTATTGTGAGTTTCGCCCGGACGATATTTTGTTTGTCTACTAAAAATAATTGAAAATTGAGGCTATTGACAGCAATACATTCCACCTGAAATGAATGTTTACAATAACGGGAGTTTTTCGAACATAACATTTGGGTGAAACTCAAAATAGGCGAAAAGTGAAATGTCAAATTTTCCGGGTGGAATGTTGTTCGGGTGAAATTCACAATAAGGCTGATTGGTTTTTATTTAATTTAAAAAAAAAATTGTTATATTCACCTCAAGGTTTTGCGACGGAGCAAATATTTATCAAAAGTGTATGTATTGCTTACCTATTCCAAGATCCTCCTTAGGTAAACTTAAGACTACCTTTGTCGTGTTATCTCTGACATCGAAATCTTCATCCATGAGCATTGATAACATCAGACTAATAAATTCCTTGACAAACTTTAATTTTTTCTTCTCAATTGCAGTAGGGAAATGAACAGCAATGTGTGCTAAAATATTCGATGCTTTTAATCTGGAAACAAAAATTCGATATTGTTTAAATTTATTTATAATCAAAAACCACAACACCACTAACCTTAAACAGTCCGGATTCCATGATTGTGTTATTTCAATCAAATACTCCAAACAAAGTTGTGAGGTTTTGAATTCAATACCCTTTTTTAGCACCAAACGTTCAACACATAGTGTTAATGGACTTTTTACATCTCCTGGATGTTTTTTTGACTCTTTAATTAGTTGAGTCAGAGTGAAATCAAATATATCTAGTTGACTTAATGCTGCGTATGCTTTCATTGCACATTCCGGATAAAATTTTGGTGTTTGAGTGACTTCTTTAAGCGTTGAATGGAGTTTTTTGCTAGTTTTCAATTCTTTATGCAATTGATCAAGCATATCATCTGGTAATACTTTCATAAATGCAATTTCAGCATCTGAAATTTCGTATTCTTCTAGGTCTTCGGTTAGGGAACGATTTTTATTTAAAACTAAAATAATTATATTAAGGCAAGTTTCTGCCTGTTCGAGGTAGACGCTTTCATGTGTGATAGGAGGAGAGAGTAAAAAGTCGGATAAGGCTCCAAATGGCAAAGTCAGTCGTAGCATATGTAAATTGTAGATGTATAATGATTTACGAAAAACGGGATAGTAAAACGAAAGCTCACGTGTGTAAAAATGTTTTTGTTGAGTGAAATGTAAAAGGTTTTGTATGGTCTCTTGGGGAAGTTTGAGATTTTTCGTTCTGAAAGTAAAACAAAAAAATAAATAAATCTTTCTATAAAAATAGTTTATATAAAACTAGCAAAATCCCCGCCCGCTTCGCAGGGCGTTAAAAAAAATTGTTTTTTTTTTATTTGTTTTGCAGCGAATGTGTTGAAATTTTTTATAATTTTTTTTTTGTCCTAAACCTTCTACCCTTTACCCTCTTTAATTAAAAACAAAAATTAAGAAAATCGGTCAACCGGTTTGGCTGGTTAGCGAACGTACACAAAACCAAACTTTAATTTATATATATAGATTTGTGTTTTTAAATGAAAAAGTTTAACATTCTGAAGTGTCTAATTTTTTTTTTAATTTTTGTATAAAGAAAGACGAAGTACAAAAATATAATTATGTAATATGTTATTTCCCTTAAAAAGCCATTACGACTCAGTCGATTTTTATATTATTAACAGTACCTCTCATAGAACCTTTCTTATTATTTTTAACTATCTCATCTTAGTTTAAACGCTTTTAATTATTCCTTTTTCGTGACCTTTATTTCTTAATTCAATATATTTGAATCCTATTTCTGTGGGCTTCAGGTCTTTCTTTCTTTATCTACTTTTTGACAGAATGTAAGTATTATATATATATTTAGTAGAAATAAATATTAATTTTTAAAAAATTTTAGAGACCCTGAAGAAGTACTTAAACAAGTACGAAACGTCGTCTATCAAAAAGTAGATAAAGAAAGAAAGACCTGAAGCCCACAGAAATAGGATTCAAATATATTGAATTAAACGCTTTTATTTAATTTTTGTATACAATACAGACAAACATATTCATTATCACCTCCATGGTGAGACAAATTTAAGATTAATAAAATTATTTAGTTCCTTCCATGATTTTCCAAAATTTCAAAGCAATCTAGGAAAACTGTAATTACCAAAGGGTTGTTCAGGTTTTCTTTGATACTTTTGAATTGTTAAAAAACTTTTCTTTTTTTTTAGAGGTCTTATTATCTAACTCTAGGTATCCATATTTTTATAACCATCCTTCAGTAAAGTACTAATAAATATGATTTAAAGAAACGTTTTTTAAATTCAAATTTTTTACAAGCCAAACTTAACCACAAATCTAAATATAAAAAATGCAACTGTAAATTCAACAGTACCTACAAACAAAGAGAATTCAACAAATTCGAAACTTCAAAGGTCCCCAACAACAAAATTTCAAAAAACTAAATCCAGAATTAAAAAAAAAACTAATAATCCCATAATATTTTTTCTTTTCTTTAAATTCTCAATTAACGGCTTTATAAACTTACCCGCTCAAAATCTCAGTAAAAATATCCAACATTACTTTTAAAATGACCGCATTATTAATTTTAGTTTTCGAATGAAAAGTAACCACAGTTAAGCATATATCGCCAATAAGCTCAACTTCTTGTGTTTTTAGAGCTTTGATAAGGAAGAGAATCTGTTGAATAGCTTATTAATAACATATTTTTTCTCACAAATTTTATAATGGTTCACCTGAAGCAAATGACCATGCAGGACATTTAAATTAATTGTTTTTGGGTCATCAGCTGAAATCTTTAATAAAAACTCATTAGATTGTATCAGTAATATTATATCCCATACTTACCAAAACTTCAGCACACTTTCTTAAAATAGCAACTGGTATTGAATCAACTGAAATCAGTGCAATTATAGCTTTTGCTGCCAAGTATCTTGTTTGCATTTCAGGGCATCCAGAACAGTTTGATATGTATGGAATGAATTCAGAAAGCTAAAAGCAACTTATGAAAAGATCACAAAACAAAAATCATATCTATTAAAATTTACTTTCAAATTTGACTCGGTTCCTTCCAATGCCGATGGATACAATCGACTTAGCATCAATAATAATGGATGCAACTTATCAGCCTTTTCATGACGTAATATTAACGAACTAGCTTTACGCAATTCATCCAAAAAGAAATCATACAACTTAGGATATCGCAAGAAAAAAATTCTTCCAGTCATTTTGTTGCGTATGCTTAAATTATCTGAGTCTCGGGTTCTTTGAACTCCAAATATTCGTGTAATTAAAGCAGAAAATAATAAAGTCGCTGAATTTTTTTCGGACCACGTAGATGCTTCATAGCCACGTATAGCGCACATGACTCCAGCGCTAGCAAACTCGCCGATTGTCTCATTCAGATCAGTGCATCGAAATAAAGCTCTTAATATATTCAATGCGTGACTTCTAGCCTCTGTGCTCTTTTCGGGATTTCCACATAGCTGCATAAGTTGTTGCATGCAGAAATAAAGAGATCTTGTTGTTCCAACCTGAAGTTCTGCCGTAATCAATGCTTGTACCATAAACGGAACTCCAGCACTTCGACGAGTGGCACATATTTTTTCATTAATCTGTTCGTCCCGGGAGATGATTGATAACAGGTCTCGCAACCACGTCATTGGAAGAATATTCAGGTCATGACTTTCGACTCGCCACAGTCGGGCACATAGCTTCGAAAATCCCACATAAGCTTGTTCGAAGGCTCCACGATGTTTTGTCTCCGAAAGAAGCAACTTAAAATGTTCCCCAATCTCTAGAATTTGTTCTTTAGTGACCAGAAAATTTTCTGTCGCTTTGCTATATTGAATAGGCGATCGAAGCACAACCTCTCCGAGTATCAAAGAAACTTCTTTGACCGTTCTCCAAGCGCAAAGAAGCACCATTTGTGGAGTGGTTTTAAGACTATCCTGACTTCTTTGTTTGGACTTAGATGATAGTATTTTACGCGGCGTTTTGCCTTGGTTTTCAACTCCTCGAAACTGCTCCGGCAGCTCACTGAAATCATTTGGCAAGTGCCCTTCGGGTGAAGAATTATTCACAACTGGTCCCACAACAGTTGTGAGTTCTTTGCAGATGACTATTACTTCAGCTATAAGTATGCGCCATCCGATATCTTTTGAAAATCCCTGAAAGTCCAATCGTTTAAGAAGATGTTTAACAGCAAAAAGTACTCCATACAAAGGGTTTGACTTTGCTGCTAACAAAATTGATTCCTTTCCTAAACGAAGCCCATCTTTGAGAATATTCAAAGCCCAACGCAGGGCTGCATAATGCACTGGGCAAAAGCTAGTAAGCTCAAATGGCCCAAAGGCATCTGGACTGCCTTTATTACAAAAGAATTCTAAACGGTATGCCCCCGTCACAGAGTCTGCTGGTCGCACGCTCACTAACAATTCTTTGATTTGTTTTATTGATTCCTTTTCAAAGACCTTGCATCCTTTTTTGTCTTCAATAAGTTTAAGAATCGACACGGAAATCTCTTTGTTGGCTTCATAAGTGTCATTTATTACTTCTGTCAACGTTTGGATGGTGTTTTTCGGCAGAAATTCATCTAAATTAAGTTCGCAGTTTACTAAAATGCGCACACAATTTTCAAGCAACTGCAGGGATATGGAACGACGACTAAAATTAGCTCCTTGAAAGAGATTTTCTACTAGTATTTTAATGAAATCCATAAGAAACTTTGTGTACATTTGTTTCTCTGCACCGGAATTATCTTTTAGTACCTTTACTAAATTTAGTTCACACCGAATCAGAGCCTTACCTAAAAGTGAAAGTGTTTTTTGTCTAAAAGCTGGACTCTGACAATTTGAATTGTACTCCAGAAATAGTAAGATAGACTCACACTCGAGCGCAGTCAGAAGCTCTGTAGTTTTGTGTGTTTCAACAAGCAGCCGTAGGGCCATAATACGTGTATCGTCACACTTAGAAAGAATCGAATACAAGAGATTCTTCGAAAAACCATTGAGAATTTCACTAAAATTATCCATTTTTATTCCACTTTTACGAACTGCCCATAGAGCTGATAACTTTGTACTTATTGGAATTTCACTGGTATGTTCAATGATATGTTGTACAATACGAGGTTCACACTTGACTGCCTTAACTAGAAGTACTTCGACATCTGGAAGCCTTGAATCGTTTTTTGCAGCAATATCTAGTAAATATGTAATCCAAAGATCCTTCCATGCTTCAAAATCAATTTCATTGTGGCTGGAAGCCATTAATCCTTCAAATAGATTATTTACTATAAAATCTCTTCCAAGATTTTCAGCAAACATTATACTAAAGAGTTCCTTGCAGTTTTTTATGATTTCTTCACTTCCTAGTATTGATACTGCTTGAAGCAAAACTATACACTTCATTGACAATGATAGCCTTTCTGAGTTGCATGCGTCGAAAATTTTTTGTAGAAGGTAGCTAAATGAGATCTTCTTACTCAAGGCAATTACATTTCTTAGAAGATCCCTACATAGGTGTCTTACACTGTCCATGTGGTGTTCCAAATAACAGAATGCAAAGATTAAAAGCTTTCTCAAAATTAACTTTGTATCTTCGCTCATTTCGTTACTTCGCAAATCAAAATTTAAAAGTATTTTTGAAATCTGAAAAAGGGATCTTGCTGCACACAGTAAAATATTGGGTACAGTTGAATTCGCATTGGCCATGTCATCGATTTTTGTGCAGATATCTCGAATATCTTTCGAAAGTTGAGTAAAATCATGATAGTCAAATGTGTTGACGATACCAACACAGAGTACAATTTCGTTAGAACTTTTACATAATTTAACTTCATGGATGAAGCTTTCATAACTGGAGCAAATTTTAGCAATATATGCCATAAGTATGCCCGAGTTGGTACGTGGATCCATAGGAATTTCATCATCTTTAATTATTTGCTTACACACAGTATTCAAATTTTTGAGTTGCTCTAAGTGATTAAGTTTTAAGTTTTCGGGAAACTCTTGGGCGCACGAAAGTATGAGTCTAATTGAATTGTGAACATAAAGATAGTATTCGTTTCGAACTGATGGTGAACTGAGGACACTGAAATTATAAAATATTATTAATAAAAAATATTCCTGAATAAAACTACATTATGTATAAATATTTTATTTTTTTTTTCTAAAAATGATTTACAAAAAATATGCCCAATGAAGCAAAAAGAAATGATCATTTCACTAAACAATCAGCCATAATTTTTTTTTTTAAATATAATCGATTCTAATCTTCAATGTACCTATAATAGTAAAAGAAAATTGTTATAGACTTGTGGACTTCCAAATCCTCAACAAATGGGAAAAGTATAGAGATGATATGTAATAGCACTGGGTTACATATTATATAACAAAAAAAAATAGTGAAAGGTACAGAAACTACTGCAATGGGGAAGAAAGGTACAAAGGTACAGAAATTACTACTGGGGAAGAGAATGTTATAAGCTTGCAGTTTTCTTTCAAAGTAAAATTTGCAATGACCACTAAGGAGGCAGAAGGCTCAAGGACAAACAATCCTAGAAAACCATGTTTTTCACATGGACAACTGTATGTAACCTGCTCACATAATTATTTCCATGCATATGATGGAAAACAAAAAATGTGGTTTAACCGAAAAGTTTTAACATAAATTAAGCTTGAAAAATTTGACTTGGTTAGTAACTTTATTATATAGGTATATACAAAATATACCTTATACGATATAGCTAACAAAAAAAATCAAATTTTAATGAAAACAAAAATCGATTTAAAATATTGGATATTAATTTTTTGAATG
Source organism: Epistrophe eligans (assembly GCA_951394125.1). Taxonomy (NCBI): domain Eukaryota; kingdom Metazoa; phylum Arthropoda; class Insecta; order Diptera; family Syrphidae; genus Epistrophe; species Epistrophe eligans. The sequence continues at coordinate 56,827,373 of OX596029.1, forward strand.
TATAGTGAACTAAAATTATTAAATATAAGTAGATTTACCTCAATTCTGTTAAATACCGTTGCACAGAACTACACAAAAAGGGAAAAACGAGTTGGATTTTCGTTTCCAGGGCTTTTAGACCGCAGCCAAAGTTCTCAAAACAGCCAGCTATTGAACATACACTTAGATTCCATTTAGAACTTTCAGTTGATGCCTTAGAATCATCCACTAAGCGAGACAGTGTGTCTGCAAGAGATTCAACAATTGTATTTTCATCGATACCTCCCGTTTCTAGACGGGCTGCTGTTATTAAGAGCCTTAAAAATTATTAAGAAGAAATGAAATATTATAGAACCCCAAGCAAAAATCAATAACTTACTTCGATATTTGATTCCTTACTGGATGCTTGTGTGGAGTATAGAAATAAAGGTCTGTAAGAAATCGCAATGAACTGGAATCTTTGCCAATGTTTTTGAAAATCTGCAAGAAAATGATCAGTTCAAAAAAAAAAATTTGGATTCTGAGCAAATTCAATTTAAAGGTTCAAGCTACACACGTTTTTAACAACAGCCACTTGATCAGGTATTGAGGTTGAGTTTTTTAATTGCAAACAATAGCTTTCTTCGCCTTAAATCCAAACAAAAAAAATAAAAACTATGTTATAAAATATTATTAAAAAAATTGATTTTGTATACTTTTTTCATAGTGTTTCGGTAAGCGCACGAGGGAGGAGCGCATTTCGGAATTTTTCCTCGCATTTTCGCCGGTTTTTACTGTTGATACTCGTAAATTTAGTGAATTCATTTTAAATGACAGTTTATTTGTTAAGATTAAGAACTAGAACTAGCTATTTCATGAATTAAAATGGTACTTTTAACAATATTTGTTTTTTTTTCTTTTTATGAAACCAAAGAAGGTCGATTCAACGCACACCGCCTTGTTTTTATTTTTTTTTTAAGAATTTTTTTTTTTGACATGTGTGTTGACTGACAGCTTATGTGTCATTTTGGCGGGTGTTTTTGTTGACCTAGCTGCTGTTAAAAAGAAGCAGGTAGATGAAAGGAAAATGGCGTGTGTAAACAAAAAGTTATAGGGTTACCTTTCTCCGTATTTAAAATGAAATTAGTACAGTAAGGAGGAAATTCTTTTCTTAACAGCTTGAACACAACACACACGATCCAAGCCGCGACCGCTTTGAGAAGTCAGTCAGGCCAACTGAGGAAAATCTTTGAGAGCTCAGATATTTTTTAAGTGAGACAAAAAATCTCACCTAAGCGCTGAGATTTCTGAGACTAAGGGCGGTATTTACCGAACGCACATAACTTAAGATAAGAGCCTCATAAGTCATAAACCTATTCACAATAAAGGCTCTCCCAAACCAACGCCAAACATTCGGACCGAACGACGACAAAACTCTCGGCTCTCGGCATTGAAATTATTTGCTTGTATTATATCATTATAAAATAGAAATGAAAACCAGAAAATAATAGATAACAGACAGATATAAAGCTATTATAGTCCGGAATGGGTGAATGAACGTGGATAAAAATATAGTAACTTTAATCGGAGTAGCTTTTTGTCAAATTACGGTTTAATATAGTTTAAATTTCAACAATATTTCAAGCATATATTAGAAGCCTGTGGCGTGATGGTTTGTCCATAGGACATAGGTAGTGAGGTCTTTTACGTTTTTTTTTAAACAGTATACTTATCTCAAGAAGCGAACACATCGTATACAATTATTTACAATTTTATTTTTTCATTATATGCTTAAATATTTACCTATGTACATTAAGACAAATTGCCTTTTAACTTATATGTATCTTTCTAAAGTTATAATTTATTAAATAGCTTAATTCTTAATATGAAAGCTAGAATAGGACTCTTACGAGAAATAACATTTTCATCAAATGTTTCCTGCCATAACCAGTTGGTGTCCAGCGCTGTGATATGAAATGTTGCGCAGGTTTGTTGAAACCAAAGCGTGCCAATCGTAATATAATGTAGTATTTATATTTATGCAGGAACATCGTATCATATTCAATATCAATAAATAAACTGGAGCTGGTTGTCAGCGTTATGAACAGTCTATCATAGTTTCCTTAGCTATAGGTATGATGTTATAGGGGACCCTAGAATGTAACCATCAAAAACAAAATTACTATATCGCTATGTTGTCGCATTTCATTGTTGCTCCACGGAATTCATTATTAAAATGCTTTGTATATATTACTGGCTTCCTTATCAGGCTTTGTGTTTCAAATAATGCTGCGGGGTACAAGCAAAGTTCTTATGTACTTGACTTCAAAAAGATCCATATACATAAGCGCAAGTAGCAAAATTCATAATTCTTTGGAAAAGTAGTGTTGGATCCACTTGTATATCTAGATCAACCTTCCCGATCTTTGGGGATCAATGGGGTAGATAGTGTACAGTTCCTGGAAACGCCACTGATAAGCACATATACACATATACAAATTGAAAAAAATGAAGATTTTGGATGTTTTGTCCAGCAATGATGTCTGATTAACAACTAATTTACAAAACTTTCCATAGTTGCAATTTTACCCACGTCCACTGAAATTGTCAACTAAGTTTGGTTAGACTATTTGAATCATTATTTAAAAAAAAAAAAAAAACAAAACAAAATAAACTAATTATTCTTAACAAAATGAGTTATTCACCCTGCAGAACAATATTATTTTCATAAACAATACATTAAGATGTGAATGTAAAAAAAGAAAAATTAATATAGATTATATCCCCTTCCAGATTTTCAACAGGCTGACTACACGTTTTTTCCTTGAGTAAGTCTAGCAACAGTTCGTCGCAAATCGGCCAACTCTTTTTGCAATTGTTCAATACCAGCTCCGCTGCAAATAAATTTATAAATAAATTTTAAATACCTTTTTAATTAAAAAATATTTACCTGTTATCGTCTTTTATTATTATGGGGGGAGTTTCATTATCAACTTCTGTTAAAGATGGAGCAATCGTTGTGCCACCACTTATTACCGAGGAAATTTTCAAATTAGGATGTGGCGATGTCGATGGATTGTTCACAATCCCATTCTTTGTTGATGGCAAAACAACTCTCAATACCCGAGAAGGTGCTGATGGTGTAGTTAATAAAGTTGAATCTGAGATATCATCACAAGGGGTAGTGTTGGCTTCTGCTTCCAAGGTGGTTGTTCTCACGGTTGCTTTTGGCGTCGCCGAAGATCTGGTTGATCTGAGAAACTGCTTACGAACCAACGTCTCATCTTCTTTTTTAATAGTCCATCGTCCTCGATACCTATCTACCAATGCTTCATAGGCGTTTTGCTTTTTATTTGTAGTATTACATGGTCGCTTTTCGGAAGATGACCTTAAAGTTGCCCCTGATCTCTTGGATTTAGAATCGCTGTCCGAGTCGGTGGTTGCATTACTTTTGGCGATATCTGTTATTGCAACAGAACAAGGCTTCGTTAGATTTTCTGCGCGTTCTCCACTTTCTTTAGCGCCCTTTGATGAACTCGTGCGGGTGATAGTGGTTTCTCCAATTTTCATAGGGCTAGATTCGGATATCAAAGCCGTTTTGCATTGGGTGCGTACATCATTCTGCATTGCCTTTGCCTTTGCATCGGCTATATCTTTCAAAGCCTTCATTTTCGAAGCCGGTCCCATAAGAGGTTTGCTTCTTCGCCGGACAGGCGTATTCAATTCTGCTGGCGGGGTTGGTTCAAGTGATTTTTGGACGTCAATTGTAGACGTTTCTTTTTTATTTGAAGCCGCATCGGACAAGGCAATGACTTTATCATCACTTGGTTTAACTTGAGGTTTTGGCCCGACCAATAGTCTCTTATCTGAAATTGCAATTTTTGGGGGAACTTGTATCTTTTGAAACTTAGGGAGCGTAGGTAGTTTTCGGGTAACCGGAGGACAATCTTTGATTGATTTTAAATTAGCGGCTAAAGGAGATGGATTTTGCACTCTGGTTGGGGATCTTGGTCGAAGTCTCTTGATTGCTTCTGGAACTGAAGTATTTAAATCAGGTTTTCTCTTAAGGTTTTGTTGTGTGATAGGAGAATCGATGGGGCTTCGGTGGACAGGAATTGAAGTTGCGGATATTGATTTTTCCACATCTAAAAATTCTTGAGTTTGTAATTGTTTCGAAATTGTCTGTTCTGACGCTGATGTACTGAGGCTTGATGATGAAATTCTTGTTGGTGATATAACTACAGGTTGAGTTTTCCGTGGGGAAATGGCAGGGGCTATTCTTGGTGGTGTAGTTTTAAGAGGAGTTGGTGTACATTTCGAAGCGATTCCTGGAGGAACGGCTTGCCAAACAACAGGTTTAGTTGCTGCAATAACACGCCCGCCAGCAACCATTGGGCGAAGAGGTGTTTGGGCATCAGCTGTGGTTTGTAACGGACTTTTATTTGTTTTATGAGTTAATGGTGTAAATGATTTAGGTGTCTGTTTGTTTAAAGAGGCGTTTACTTTTGCTGTTCTTGAATTGGACGCACTTGTAGTTTTCTTTGCTTCATTAGCGGGTTTTATATGAATCTGATTGTTTGAAAAAATCTTCACTGCAGCTGTTGATGTGGATAAACTTGCTGTGGTGTTTGCTTCGGAGCCTGAAATAAGTTTTATGGTTATGCCGGGTGGAACTTTGGGCGTTGATTTCTCAATTGGAGCTGAAACTACACTGGAGCATGGATTTTGTATTTTTGTTGGTGTGTCAAGAGTTTTTCCGATTAGTTTCTTGAGCATTTGTTCAGCACTTAGCCTTTGTGAAACTAATAGCTTTCGCATGGTTTCGGGATCGTTTTCTTTGATCTTTCGCATAGTTTCACTAGTAGCATCAACAACAACGTAATTGACAATGTGGGCGTGGGTATTCGGTACCACACGGAACACAGTTTTTGGTTTACAATTTTCTCCGACAGTGTCAGTCGCCGTCGACTCGTTCATAATGTCCTCCATTCTGTGGCTAACGCCATTTATCTGAAACACAGTCGTAAACCCATTTATCAGAGTAGGTTGATTAACAATCATTGGCTCAGTTATGAATTCGGATGCATCGGGCTTCGGGACTAGAGATATAAGCTTTGGTGCGGAGCATTCTGGATTGTCGCATGAACGCTCAAAAGTATCAGCAGCGTTTGAAGTATCAGCAGTGTTTGACGAAACACCAACTACCGTTCCAGAGTTATCGTTTTCTTCGGAGAGATCAACAAAACTATTGCTGGCGGCCGTATTAAAAGCCATAATTTTATAATTTTTGTTGTATACAAACAAAAATCTAATTTAAAGTTAAAAAAGGAAACTAGTTTTGCTTAGCAAACTAGTCATTGAGATGACACTCAAAAAGGTTTTTTGCTTGATTTCGTGATTCCAGGTTAATTACTTAGAAGGAAGGGTTTAAAAGAATATCACTTCATTTAATAATAAACAGAGCAAATGAATATTAAATAATTAAATTATATTTAATTTTATTTTTATGTCTGACATATATTCACCGGACCGCCAACAAAACTGACAAATATTTTAAAAGCAAAAAAAACTTGCGAGGTTGCGGATGAGGACTGAAAAAGAAAAGTATATTTTCAAACAAACGTGAGCTTAACAAGAAAAAGAGACAAAATTATACTTTGTCAAAAACATCGCATGGCAACGCATCTGGAATTTATGGGCTTATTCACAATAAGTGGACGCGTTTATTAACCTAACCAAAGATATTAGGGGTATTCCTGAAACGTTGTAAAGTCCTCGTAAACGTGGTAAACTGAACTGCGTAAACCTGGCAAATGTTCATACAAATTTGACAAGTTTACATAGTTTACAACATTTACAACGACTTTACGCCATTGCATGAATTGAATTTTTATTGAGACTTTAAAGCGTTTTTAAATAGTCGCGTTTTATTCTCGCCTGGACACTAACGGTCGTATTTATTAGATTTTTGTCTACTTAGACACCGTCTAACTATTTTCAAACTGATGGAAATATGCTTTATTTAATAAAAATAAATATCACATTATTCACGGTTAAGACAATCTACTCTCGTGTCTAAGTTAGGCAGCTATAAGACAACAATAAACAAGGTTTTCGAACACATTTTTCAAAGTTGGACAGTTATCTAAAGTTAGACAACGTTTATAAATAAGACCCTAAATTCGTTATTACTTATTAGTATGTGATTAGTATGTTTTTAAGCATCATCACATAGTTAATTTTGAATAGGATTTTTATGATTTTAGAAAAAAATTAAGTTCTTATCAAGTTTAGGTAAAAAGAATCATTATGTAAATATTCTAAGAAGCAGTACAGTAATATTAGGCGTGTTTTTTTGACGGCCCGGAGAGAATCCCAAAAATTTTAATCAATAAGATAAAATGAAGTATTCAATTTAATAAAAGAATTGCCATGCACCACCAAATGGAAACTGAAAACAAAACAAAAAGCACACATGTGACAAAACCAGTAAAGCGGACCAGCAAAGAACGCGACGAGCAAAGAACAGAATTTTTATCTTGAACGCACCCATTCTAACCCCAGCTGACTTTGTTGACAAAAACCAAAACAATTTTTTTGTTTATAAAAATTCCATTCAACAACAGTACAAAAACGATTCCGTTTAGATTTGGATTTTTTTTAAAGGAATTCGACATAAACAAAGGCAAATTCAGCAAATTAATAAATAAATACATATGTAAATATATTTGAATAAATTTAAATCACTTTCATTGATCATTTGTTTTTAAAGTTTTTGCAATAAATCACAATTGAAAAAAATGAATGCAAGATTCTATGAGGAAGACGAAACCCAAATTGAATACCCTTTTGAAAAATGTACTTCTAAGTCCAATTTTGATCCAGAACTTATGAAATGTGGAAAAGTATTTTTATGCTTCATTTCTGAAGATTTTATCTTCTTTTGTGGCTTGTGTGAGAACACTACTTGCAAATATACAATTTTTGATGAATTTGCTAATCATATCAGAGAAAAGCACATAATGTTTTCGAATATTGATGAACCTTATAATAAGTATACAAAATTGCATGACGACCTTATGGATGAAAAGGTTTAATCTAACTTTTAATTCATGAATTTTTTATGGTAAAATATTATATCTATCATTTAGGAGTCAGCGGCGCAGCAAGCATTGGCCGAATTTGAAATAGAATACCTGAACTCGTATGAAGATGTAGAGGTAGGTACTTACTCATTTTTAAGTTCGTATTTTTGTTTTAATATGTTAATATATTACTCGTATTTTCAGAAAATGGATGACAAAGAATCTTTGAATGAACCAACGGAATTATATCTGGATGATGAGAGTTATGCCCAGACAGTATGCCAGGTAATTAGGTAGTCTAATGTATGCAGGCATATGCAGGAAATTCCCAAAATGACTACTAATTTCTCCGGGCTACCCAAACATTTGTAGAGCTAAATATTCTCAAAAAAAAAAAACTAGATTAGTTCTGAAACCGAAAGACGCTTCCCAATCCTTTTACCTTACACTTCCTTTCAATCTCTCTGGGCGTAACGGCGATTAAGCTGTCTCAATGCCAAAAAATGTATATACATTTTTAACTTCTAAATCGAGTACAGAAAAAAACGAAGCCGCACATAACATACTTGTGAGGGTTAGTAAAAATGCCAGTCTCTTGAATGTTAATGATATAACTCTAGCATAGAAACTTAGTTGTGGCATACTTAGAAATGAAGGGTATATTTGAGTGGAGGTGGCCTTCTCCAGAAGGTCGGTAATTAGCTTGCTTGTTTTGACCTTTTAATATATACAATTTTGAACAGCCATTACAAGTTTTAGAAAATATTATAGTTCTGCAGGAAATGTTTTCAAGGCTGATGTATATACATACAATGGCTTTAGAGAAAGTAAGCTTTCATTCAGAATCAATCAGTCGCTAATATCAGTAGTTGATACACTCAGGCTTACAGTCGAATAATATTTTTATTTTAGAAATACACCTCTTTCTCCTATATACCCCCTCCCATATGATTTGTGTCTTCTCTTGATCAGACCTACACTCTCTTCATCCGACCTGAAGCCTTAAGTGTCTTAAAATATTATTTTATTTTATATTATATTATATAAAAGTAATTCCGCAAATATATTTGAATTGTTCATACCTAAGATCCTGAGAAATACAATTTTAGTCATGGTTAGAACGATGTTTCATGTAACAAATTTCTCATGATCAAATAAACCCGGTTAAACAATTCTGATCTGATTTTCTTGATCTGTGATTTATTGATAGTAAAATGAGCAATCTCTTCTTCTGTAGCATGACCAGGGATTGATTTATAAAATTAGCTGGTCTCACGCATTATAAATGGAGCCTCGTTCGATAAGTCTACTAATAAATGTCTTATAGATGTACATTTTTTTGAATGGTGTGTTTTAAATTTAAAAAATATAAATAAATTATATTTAAATCTCAAGAAAATAACCAACACTTTATTAATTTCTGTTTTAGCCCAAGGAATTTTTGCTCCAATGGCCTGATCGGCAAGTCTTTCAATTCATAGACCTTTACCGTGAACAGGAATGTCTTTGGAATACAGAATCTAAAATGTACCACAAAAACAAAGTAAAGGACGACGCTTATCAAGAAATCTTACAAAAATTCAACGAGCTTAATCCTAACGTCCTGGAAGATACTAGTTCTGTCAAAAATGCAATCAAAGAATTGGTTGATATTTTTAGTGACTTTGGCGAAGAACAACAGCAAAAAACTGAAAATAAATTTTATTCAAATCATGAAATATATAGAAGGCTTCTGTTTCTTAAAAATGTCCCCAAGTCAGCTCAAAATAAAGAAGCGAAACATGTCTGTGATAATTTTCAAAAAGATTTTACTGAAGCCAAAAGCGATCACAATTCTCAAAACTTAACAGACGATTGCAAAAACTGCCCTATTTGCCGTGTTAGTTTTGAAAACACTAAAGATCTAAAAATTCATCTAAGTGATCTGTCTACAAATTTGCAAAAAAAGATCTGTGACATTTGTGGTGCTAAGTTTAAGGACCGAAGTAACTTCATTGCTCACCTTCGACGGCATAAAAACGAAAAAACATTTGTATGTCAAGTTTGTTTAAAAGGATTTGTAACATCGACTGAATTAAAATCACATGCCGTAGTACACAGTGATGAAATGCCGTTCATATGCGAAACTTGTGGACTTCGATTTAAATACCTCAACCGATTAGAAACACATAAACTATTACACGGTGATCCGTTATTTGAGTGTAAAGATTGTAATATGAAATTTCTTTTAAAACGGCAACTTATTTATCATCAACGGAAACATGGCCCTGCAGAAATGGTAAGTTGTGATGTATGCGGAAAAATATTTAGAAATAAAGATTCACTTTTACGACACGAGAGAAAAATACATAATATTAGAAAGCGACGTTCTAATTTAGTTTAAGTGATTTTATTGCTTAATTTAACAATAAATAAATAGTTGACTGATAATAAAAAGATGATTTTTTAATATTAACTTCTTTCTTTCGCCTTTCTAATTTTCTAATTTGCAGCTGAATGATTTTTGGCTCACACTCGATGCGTACGAATATGAGTTCTGCTAATGGTATAGGTATAAATGTTTGTTGTATGAGATATGGCTTTGTATGTGATTTAGTATGCTTCTTTCTTATATCGTGTAGTACATACTACAAACTACTAGGAACCGACCTGTCCCAATTCCATTCATCCCATCGCCATCGGTCAATAATTTCACGAGTTTCAAATTCATTTCATATAGACACTTCCTACAGTAAATATTATTCAAGATACACTGTTCTTGTTCAGGATGACGATGGAGAAATCTCGCTGCTCCGTCCACACCCATATCCTTTTGATATAGAGAAAGGTTTTAAGGCAAGGCGACGCGTTATCAGGTAACCTCTTTAACATCATCCTTAAAGCAGTTGTACGTAACTCGCAAGTCAACAACAGAGGGTCAATTTTTCAAAAGTCCCTTCAACTACTTGCTTATGCAGATGATATTGATATTATCAGGAGAACGACGGGAGCTGTTACTAGCTCATTTGTAAGTATCATTTCTTAGAATGATTCAAACTTTTAAATATTAATCTTTTCATAAAGGTTTTTTAATAAAAAAAAGAAAATATAGCACCAAGTATGTACTTAAGTCAATATTTAAAAAAATGGACATTGGCCCTTTTAGAACCAAAGTACAGATATCCAACTATTCAGAAAGTGACTAGCTGGATTGTCCATTCGCCAGTTTATAGAATTTTTACTTGCGATAAATTGGTGCTACATACATACATATGTACATACGAGTATATGGCAAGTTATGGATTCGAAAAAAAATCGAACTCGAAATTTTGATCAAAGTTGACATTGCGACGATAGCAAAGTCGAAAAAAGTGGGTCTCGCAATTCTGTTTGTCTGTCAGTCATGTCCTTTCGTCTGCAGCCAAAACAAGTTGGTCGATTTTCTTTAAACTTCGTTCATAACGGTTTTCGGGCATACCCCCCACACGTTTTTTTCATTGTTTTTTTTTCAGACCAAAAATAACGGTACCTGTCGTACATTTTTTTTACCAAATTATGAAAATCTTGTTTTTCTCAAAAAGGTGTCCACAAATTGTTTTAAAAAAATTTCAGTATTTTTTTTTTTACAAAATGGGTACCATTTTATTAAAAAAAAATCCGATAAATTTTTATATGTACATAAATGGTACCTCCCGTCGAACAATTTTTTTTATTTTCGATTTTCCTAAAAACGGCTGAATTGATTTTGATCAATTTTTGTATAGTATCTTTTAAGAAGTTTTAAAAGTTTTATACCAAAATTTTCAATTTTTGATTTTTAAAAAATGTTTCAATTTTTTTTTTCTGAGAACTTAATAAATCGAAAACGACTTTTATTAAACTGGGCACCCTGCAGTCTTTAACATTATTTAACAGATTTTAAATAAAAATTATTCTTGTGACCAAAAATAACGGTGCCTTCCATACAAATGTTTAAAAACCGGTAGGGAAAATCCTACTTTTCTTAAAAACGTCTCCTACGATTTTGATTAAAATTTTTATATGAATTAATATTAGAACGATTTTTTATGTTATTGGATCTCTCATAGAACCATTTTTTTGGTTTTCGACTATCTCATTATCTGTTGAACCGATTTTAATGATTTTTATACAAGAGCATTTGATGATTTTGAATAGTATTGCATATCACAATTTTCAAAAAAAAAAAAACAAACAAATTTTGTGTTTAAAACAAAAATGAGATTTAATTTTTGAAAATTTGAAATTTGAAAACGGATTGACTTTTTTTTTAAATTAATTTTTAAACTCGGCATTAATAAATAGGCTCCCGGAAATTACGCCAAAATTTTGGAAAAAACGCTAGACGCATTTCAATACTTTCTGGCTTTTTTTCTTAGGAGACTTTCCAGACTTTCTGTTTTTTTCCAAATTTGTTTCTGGCTTTTTTCCATTTCTTAAAATGGAAAAATGGCTTGAAAAAAATGGAAAAAAGCAAGTAACAAAATTTGTGGTGTTTTATCCTTTTCTTGCACGCACGCCGCCGCACAGTGGTTTGAGAGCGAAAAAAAATCCATTTCAGAAAGTATTGAGTAGCATTTTAAGTTTTATGTCTAAGTACTTTTATATATTCGGAGCATATGATTTCAGAGCATTTTTTTATATGTATATTTTATATACATATTTACACACCCTCAAAGTCAAAGAAAAATTTATTCAAGTCGCGAACCGTATTTTCAACAAAATTTTAGATGTCTTTTACCGAAGTTCCTGAAATTAAATTCTAAAAATGTATATACCGTTTTGTTGATCTATTCTTGGTTATCTAAAAAAAAAAAATGATGAATTATAAAAGAAGCTTTCTATAAGAAGCGTCAGATATGTGTACTAACAAAAAATGGTTTTGATGAAAACTTTTTGAGTTTCAATTTTAGCTACACTTGCCTACACGTAGTGAAGTACGCCTATGTGTGCTCCATACCTTCAAGAAACAACAAAGAAAAAATCAGCTGCGGATGCCTGCGGATCTGGAAGTTATGTTCAAATTTGTCTTACTGAATCGGTTTTCAAAAAACTCGGTTTTGAGGGTGGTGTATATAAAAAAGTTATAATTTCTTAGGTTCTAATTATCAGAACGAGTTGTTTAAACCCATTATTTTTAGAAAAAATGCGTACCTTTATTTGCGATATTCGATTTTTTGCAAAACAATTTATGTATTTCTGCCTGGAAAATTGTTCAACTTTCAACTCAATTCTCTTGGAATTCTCTTGAAAATTATATGTTAAAAATTTTATTATTTTATGATAGTTAGAATTATATGATAGAATTTAATAAAGAATAAACAAAAGGATTAGGGATAATCTCACAGTTTTCTTGATTTCACGCAAAAAGTAGAGGCAGGTAAAAATAAAAAAAAGTTTTTTTTCTGCACATGAAAATAACCTGCCACAAATAAGAAACAAACCTGCATACATGGAAGCTTTGAAGTTGGGAATGTCTCTTCTCCACGCTCGTATAAAGTTTATGGAGTGTATCCTACATGTTGCCTACAATTTGCCATTTAAAGGATGGAAAAAAGAAAAGAAAAAAATTCAGCAGGAGTTTCGTCAAAAACTGGGCTTCATTGTTGATGTTGTCAAACAGGGTACGGGGACAAGAACACATCCAGGAGGTTCTTTGCCAATCCAACCATGACTTCAGAAATCACTGGAGTCAATAAAGACCTAATTCGGCTGTTTTCTGTTATTCTTGAAGTAATTACATCAAATGAAAAAATAGATTTCAAAAAATATGCAGAGTACGCATGGGAAACTGCGCAAATTTTTGTAGAGAATTATAAATGGTACCATATGCCAGCGACCGTACATAAGGTTTTGATCCACGTAGACGAAATCATAAAAAATTGTGCATTTCCTGTTGGATCACTCTCCGAGGAGAGGAAGCCCAAGAATGTCGAAATATGGACTATAAAATCTATCGCAGTTTTAATTCGAGAAAATGCAGCCTGATTGCGACGAATGAAAATGTGATGCACCGTATCCTCATATCCTCAGATCCACTAATAACAGGATTGAGGCCACAGGCAAAAAAGAAAATACTACCAATGATGCTAGAAACCTTATTTTAGCGTTGTAAAATAGCTGCTTCTACTTTTTTATATTATTTATTAATTTATTGCAAATGTTTTACTTATGTTTTTAATATTATTTTTGAAGAATTTGTTTTTTATGTTTATAATATACAAACATAGTTTGTTCTACTTTGTTCAAAATAAAAAGTTCATATTTTACTAAAAAAAAAAACAAAAACTATATAGGTATTTCAGTACAACATCAAAAACTCATAAATTTTAGAAAAATGTCAATAAAATTTTTTGTAATAATTTTTTCTTAACCAAATTTTACCCACATATGCATAAGGTAGATCTTAACATGTGTACCGAATTTCATTTAAACTTGTTGAAGAGTTCAGATTTTAAAGATTTTTTTCCGCTCTCCCATACAAACCAAACCACTGTGCGCCGTCGCAGTGTATGCGGTAGGCATGCGATTCTACTCTTCAGGTTATAATTGTTTTGTTAGTTGTTTCTTTGCTTCACTTTTTCTTGTTTGAATATATGTACAAACAACACATTTTCTGGTCTTTTTTCCAAAATGAAGTTTGGACAGAATTTAGTTTTTTTTCTGACTATATTTCCATTTTAATTTTCAAATTTCTGGCTTATTTTCCAAAAAAAAATCGTAATTTCCGTGAGCCCTAAACTAATACTAAAAACTGGCTGACTTTTGAAATCAGATGAATGGATCTAAACTATTCAGACTTTAAAATCACAAATTGCGATCGCACATAAGAGCAAGTTCGTGCGACCCAGTCGTGCATTTTATTCTTTTTGCCATACATTATGTAATAAATTCCCAGTTGTATTAAAAAGGAAACACAAAAATATCAAGTGATATTTTTGTACAAATCAATTTTCTTTTTCCTTTTTTACCAATTAACATTTAAATGGTCTAAAATGTGTCAGTATTTTCGTTACAAAAACCTTGTATGTACTTGAACTGTCTTATAATATTAATATTATTTTCTAGCATCTTGTATTGAGAGAACATTAAAAAGATCTATGGCGTACTTCGTTTTGAATTTTAAATCGTTATATAAAATATTTAAACAACTTTACACTGTTTGTTTTAATTTAATTATGTACTATAATTTAAATCTTTGATTCTTAAGTTTATATATATACATATGTGTGTAAATAAGTGCTCCAATTGTGCATTTATGAATACGAAAAAGGGAAAAATTGAGATATAAAAGCTACAACAGTTAAGTACATTAAAACTATCTCATTTGTTGTCTTATTTTAAATAAGTTATTTTTTTATTAAAACTATAATTAGGTTCATACAAAAGTTAAAAATGCAAAAAAAAAAAAAAAAATAAATACACAACGAACGCTTCACTGAAGAAAATAATTGCCAAATAATCTTTCCAACATGGTAACTGAATTTTTTAGTTTTCTGTTTAGTAAATTATCGAATCCCTGTCCAAACATCCGTTGATTTCCACTCATCTCTTGTGAGTCATCATTACGAGAAATTCTATTTGCTCGCTTTCTTTGATTTTTCGCAGCACTTTCTGCTAGAACTGACATAGAGGAACTCTTAGATTTTGGCCACCAAGTTGTTTTGAGATTTGAAGAAGATGGCTGATGATCGAAAGCAAATAAATTAAAAAAGTTCTTGGGTGACAAAATTGGTTGAGATTCTGCAGTATCAGAATATTGAAGATCGTTTGTATCTTCGATTTCACTGTCGACCTTCTGTTCTAATAACGATGAGTCATTTGACTCGTTTTTCAAAATCGGTGATTCAATAGGCGCGAACTTAGAATCTTCGTTTTGGAATAAACTTTTTGTAGGTTCTTCCATGAAGCTCAAAGGTGAAAAAGAATCATCTTTATAGTCAAGATCTTTGTTCTCTGCCGATATATGACTAGCCCAGTTATCAATGAAAAGATCATCTTTAGAAACCTGTGGAGAAATGGTAAACGCAGGAGCATCGCTACTATTTTGGAGAATTTCAACAACTTGTGAGTTTGTCGATGTCGGTAAATTTGTTGAGAGTTGTTTTTTTTCTGTTGTTTGTTCGAGACTGATTGATGGGGTGGACGTCTTTATCAGAGATTCAGTTGTAGTTTCTAATGAGGTGCCCTTAAACATTTGCAGTGCACCTGAGGAAAGGGATCGTTTAATTGGAAGTACAGATTCCTCTATGATGGGTGCTTGAATGGAAACTATTGCTCTAGTGCTAGTAGTTTCTTGATCTATTTTTTCTGTGGTAGTTTCTTCCGTCATAGTTGATATGGCTAATTCTTCTTCTGTGGTAGATTCTGGCATTGAGACTGTAGTGGAAAAAATCGTTTCTTCTGGGAGTACTTCTTTTTGGAGTTTTATCTGCCCAGTAAGAGACATTGGAGTAGTCGTCGGCTCTTGTATAGGAAATAAAGGATGTGTCCCGATATATATGTCATCATTTTTCGAAATTAAATTATCATTTATAGCTCCCAGAGATTCTGTCGTCGAATAAAGATTATCGAAATCAGATAAGGTATCACTAGGAACCTCCGTTGGTATCGTCAGCATAACTTTAAAGATAGATAATTATTTGTTATTAGTTATTACATTATTTATAATATTAAAACATAAATATTATGAGATTATTTCAAAAATTTAGTTTAATCTGATTTATGGGTAGGTAAATGGATAAAATGATTTTCTGATTATTATCTTAAATTCTAAATTTCTAATGCCCGATTTAACTTAAACTTTGTTAGTTTGTTGTAGGTGAAGTAAAACTCGATTGGATAAGGCATAATTTTTAATTTAATTTTGATCCGTTTTGGCTAATAATGTCAGGGATCATAGTTGTCGCTGAAATTCAAAAACAAACAGGATAACACATTTATAAGAAATTTAGATTAAGTGAATCACAATTTACTTTCTGAAACTAACTCATATTCTATTTCTTTGTGTTCTCTTATTGGCCTACCATGAATTAAAATATCTTTGAACGTCCAGAGAAATAATTTCAATGAACATTTTACTCGGCTACTTTTTCTGTCTGTTTGCATTTTGAAACTACATATACAATAAAATAAAAAAAAAACAAGCTTCCTGACTTTCGTCAAATCAAAATCAGATGCCTCGTTATACAATAAATCCACGCAGCGCGAAAATACATTCCTAACAATGTCGTTTGATTTAGTTTACAAAAATAGCTAATCCCAAACTAAGTATTGCCTTGGTTTTTACTAAAAATAAAAATATCATAAAGGTAAAATATTTAAAATCACGTATGAAAAAAAAACTTACGTTTTTGAGAATTTTCTATTGGGTATACCCCACTGTTGTCACTAGAACTCATACCATCCGTCTGACTCAACATGCACTAAGTATATTCAAAATGTTCAAATAAAAATCAAACAATTCACTAGTGAAATATTTTTAACTCACCACTAAATACACTAAAATTAACATTGTTGAGAGGATACTAAATTTAAAGACACAACTAACTAAGTTATTTTTAATATAATACAATAACTTAGTGATTTTTACGTTAAGTTTCTTTAACATCGTCTCGAGAAGAATAGGGAAGTATAACTGAATTATTAACTTGAGGAAAATTTAGCTTCTACCATTGGGCATTTTTTTTTGTTGGCAAAATGCACACCTGGTGCATATATAGAATCTACATACATATGTATAGTCTTGAAGCTTGTGACAATTTAAAGAAAATTAGCATAATGGAGTATAAGGAACTTTTTGATGATTCTTCTGTTTTTCTTTTTCAAGGTCTTGTTTCCGTGTTTATATTTTGTATACCAACCTATAGCCTTAGCAGAGGTAGGTAAATGTGAAAATAAAAATATTGTAAATTATCATCAAAAATCATTGTTTCAAATATTGTAAATAAAATTGTATAATGGTCATGTTAGATTTTATTACTCCAAGTATATAAAAGACTTATTGAAAGTAGGTACCATATCTTAACTAACTAAATGACAGAGTCAACTATCGAACGCTAGTTTACTTCAATTAGTTATATAATAGTTTGTAATTAATTGCGTAAAAAACTTACTACATTATTAAATAATAACAAAAATTTAAATTCATAAGTTAGTTAGTGGCTTATGAATTAAAAAAAATTTAGTTCGTTAGCTATTTGGTAACTTAAAATGGGTGAATTAGCTTAAGAACTGAAATTTGTAAGCGAGTATGTTAATTTTGCAATTTAAAGCATAGGTTTGAAAGCTGAAAATAAATTCAAAAGGTAATATTTACTTTTGATATACCTGATGCTTAGTAAGTATTAGCTTTTGAGTGTATTTTTATTTTATTACGATTTATTTATTTGAAACAAGCTAATTAATATCTAGCGAACAATATTTTCTTAAAACTATACATTATAAAAAATCTTTTTAAAAACGGTATTTGATACATCAGAAGTATTAATTAATAATTTATGGTTGACGTTATATAATTTCAACATATTATTTAGTGGTGAACTTTCTTCGTAGTTGGTACGACAGTGTGTTATATAAATAGGGTCAGGTAGACCTCTTAGATTCCGCTTTGGAACATTAAAATGAACTCGAGACAAAAGGTTCAAAGCATCGATTTGACCATCAATAAGTTTAACAATAAAAACAAAACATAAATAAGAACGTCTACTATCTAGACTAGGTAGGTCAATAAGTTTGAGCCTATTATCATATGAAGGAAGATTCAATGGATTCTGCCATCCTAAACCTCTGAGAGCAAATTTCAGAAATCTTTTTTGAATCTGTTCGATTCTGATTTTATGGCAAGTATAATAGGGAGACCACACCTGGCAAGCATATTCTATGATGGGTCTAACAAATGAAATAAACAGTTATTTGATAACGTAGGGGTCGGAAAACTGACGTGATTCTCTTTTAATCCATCCTAATATTGAATTAGCCTTATTGCAAATCATATTAATATGTTGCGTGAATTCAAGTTTTTTGTCAAACAAAACACCAAGTATAGACACTTCATTCACATTTAACAAACTAACGCCATTAAATTTGTACTCAAAAGACAGAACAGACATTTTATGTGTAAAATTTATTATCTTACATTTGTCTATGTTTAAATACAAACAATTGCGTGCACACCAGTTATAGAAAGAATTTAGATCAATTTGAAGCTTTTCACAGTCAAGATTATTAGAAATGTTTTTAAATAAGTTTACATCATCTGCATAGATAAGACATTTCGAGTATTTTAAAACTGATGGAAGATCATTTATGAATAATATAAATAGAATTGGGCCCAAATGGCTTCCTTGCGGAACTCCCGAGTGTACAATGAAACTTTTTGAATGATGTCCATTAAAATTTACAGTGTATGATCTGTTAAGCAAGTACGATTTGAGCCAAGCGATGAATTTAATGTTAAAGCCAAGTTTATGCAAATGGTCAACACGTTGACTCTTTGGCGTGAAAATGACGTCAAATTTTGTCCCAAAGTTGTCAAGGCGAGTGATATTTAACGCAGAAAACCTTCAATGGAAGTGGACATTTTATAGCTTGACCGATAGATAACAAGCTATATTTTGAGGTATATTGGATATTTCATTTCAAATGTCACCCGAAAGGCCCAAAATCGAGGGAGTACAGGAGTACAAAATAAAATTTCATAAATTTGTAATTTTTTAGAGGTTTTTTAATCCATCAACATCGTAACCATCCTCCAATGGAATTTGACAGTTTATGGCTTGACAGATAGGTAACAAACTATAATTTTGACATATTCAGTATTTCGATCCAACTGTAATCCAAAAGCCCTAAAAACGCGTTTTTCCGGAGCAAAAAATTTTATCTTTAAATTTCGAATATACAAAATTGAAAAACAAAAAATAAAATGAAAATCAACAAAATTAACAAAAAATGTAAGTATTTATTACCTATTTCTAAACCAATGACAACCAGTAAATTATTAAACGAATAAATTTAATTGGTCTGATTTGGTATAGCCGCAGACTCTGGTAGTTAGTGCTATTAGTTTAAGTTTATATTGTAATTTATTACATATAAATAAAGTTATAATAATAATAATAATGGTCTGATTTGAGTATTAACGACCTAGACTGCCGATTCCGAGGTACTAGCTAATACCGAGTCCTAACTAGTACTCGGTACCAATTTGACAAGATTAGACTTTAGTACTTGTGTGAAGAAATCACTTGGTACCGATTTGAGTACTAACAACTGGTATAATAACCAGGTACTAGCTGATTTTGAGGAGCTAGCTAGTACCGAGTCCTAACTAATACTCAGTACCAAATTGACAGGTTTAGGTCTTAGAAATTGTGTAAAGAATTGATTTGAGTACTATCTTTAGAACTAGTACCGGTACTAGCGTAAGAACTCTGTGAAGAAATTGGCTGATAAAAACTTTCAAAAATAAGCTTGAATAATTTTTATCTTGTTTTTGCTTTCATAATTATTGTCTTAAATAAATTAAAAAAAAAAAATTTTAATAATTTTAGTTTGCGTGATTTCAATTGATAATTACAAAATTCTTCAAGTTGGAGCAACTTGGAAAAACTTTCAAAAATAGGAAATTCACAAAAAGAGGGTTAATTTCTCACGCTTAAATAAATAGGGTGTGTGAAGTTACATATATGTACATACATAGATCTCTTTTTTATTTACTTTGAATTCTTTTAGTTACTGATCTCTGGTACCTTGTGAAGATTGAGTCGGGTATCACGGCAGTTCTTAGGCAAGATAAGTGACCGTGAGGCACGTATAGAAAACATAAAAACCGGACTCATGAGTCTACTTTCTTGTTGTTTTGTTTCAATATGTACCTACAGAATGTGAGAATTGTTGTTGTTTCAATGTATTGTGAGGCGCTTCAAAGTTTCTATTGTAAACACGATGAGACTCTAAACAGGGTCTTATGTCATTCATAATTAAAAGCACAAAATACAACTTTAAACTAAACTAATTTTTTGGCATTAAATATAGGGCAATGGGTCTAAACTATTTTCGGTCCTTAAAACCAAAGCGTGATCGTAAAAAAGAATAAGAGCAAGTTCGTGCCACCCAGTCGTGCATTTTTTCCCGTTTAGATGAAACATTCTTTACCTCGCAAAATCACTTTTCATTCCCAAATATCTACAGTACTGATAAAATTCGAAGTGTGATCATCGGGATCAAACCTCAGTTCTGAGGACTAAAATACCAGATATTATAAGAACAGATATTTATTTTATTTAACTGTAATTCCAAAAAAATATCAGCACATATGTAAAGTTCGTTCATTATTTTGATTTTTGTTTGGTATCGGCATCTTGGGTTATCAATTAGGTATCATAATTGTAATAAAAAAAAACAATCAAAAACAAAATAAAACGAATCAATTTTAAAGCTTTACGAAATTATTCGAATTCTTTCAATAATATGTAAAAGCTATCAAGGAATGATGAAATCTTAACATTTTTATTTATATTATTATCTCAAAATAAATCACCACGTTTGAGAAAATTCATGTGATTTATTCGCACATTTATGTTATTTTTGCGTTGAACTCTTGACTTGAGCTATCTCTCACCAGAGCACAGTACATTTTAAATCGCTATACCTATAGAATTTATTGGTTTGAATAGTGATAAAAATTAAATAAATTTTGTTTTTTTTTTTTTAATTTTATATTTTTTGTATGTCTGAGATTTTTCAAAAATTGCAATACGTCTATGTACAGGTTGATTTGGATTATAGATGCGACAAAAGGCTCTAAATGCTCGGAATCATCTAAATCATGATATTTAAAAAAAAAATTATAAAAAAAATTAAATTGGTTACAAAACTCTAAAAGGAATTGGACGAAAACTGAACAATTGAGATTTTAGAAGAAATTAAAAGAAAACGTGAATAAATCTTCGGCAACTTGTTTCCTCGTGTGAAAATGGATTAAGGCTAGAAGCGCACATGCAACTTATAGTTTCGCAACAGTTTGGTTTTTTAAATGACTACCATGGGCTTATTTGAGGTTGGGTACACATGCATGTGTAATTCAAGTAAAGTTGTTGAATGTTGATTAGTCAAAAGTTTTGTCATCGTTCCGAATGTTTCCGATTGGTTTGGGAGAAACTTAACGTGTAGTACTCGTATATGATACTTAAAACATAATAAAGGCATTTTTGGTAATTTTAATTTTAATAAAATGACAAATTAAATTTTCAAGTGGTAAACAATTACGAAACGAAGGCGTTAAATGAATACAAAGTATAGACGTAATGTTGATAAAAATTAAAACATACCTTAACCTGTCCTACCCCAAGCACGCACTTTTCACTTTAAAGGAAATTGAATGCTCTTGTCCTAAAACATATTATCTTAGGCCACGTGTGAATTTGACTAAAATGTCGATTAAATTTTATTTAGACTGAAAAAATGTTAAAAAAATCAATAAAATTAGAAATAAATTGATTTGACACCAACGCAATGTACACCAAGTGATTTCTTACACAAATATCAGTTTATTATAAAACAATGTTTAAAAATCGTTGGAGCGATTTAAAAAAAAATAATTTTTTTATATATAAAATTTTGAATATATTTTTAAGAACAAAAAATTGGTACGCCAATTTCTAGTACTTATTTATGCGGAGTTTAAAAATGAATTAAAAAAAAATCATCCACTGACTTTCGAAATATTGAATTTTCAAAAAATATTTAAATTTTTATTTTTTAAATTCAAAATTTGATTTTTTAAAAATTTTGATATGTATTATTATTCAAAAATATGAGTAGCTTTTGTGTAAAACATTTCATTAAAATTAGTTTAAAAGATAAATGAGATAGTTGAAAACAAAAAAAAAATGGTTCTATGAGTGGTAGCATTTTTAAACGATAGATACATTTTTTTTCCAATATGGTAGATCGTTTTGATCAGAAATCGTAGTTCACAGAAAAATTTTAATCAAATCGTAGGAGCTGTTTTTGAGAAAAATGAGATTTTCAATACCGGTTTTTAAACATTTGTATGGGAGGTACCGTTATTTTTGATTATAAGAAAAAAATGTACTTTTAATTCTGCTAGATAATGTCAAAAAACTACTAGGTGCTAAGTTTAATAAAAATCGACCAATTCGTTTTCGAATTATTGAGTTTTCAATCAAAAAAAAAATTTTGGTAGGTACACAATAGTTTTAAAATTATTGTAAACATTCTCTATAAAAAAAATTGGTCAAAATCAGTTGAAAATTAAACAGTTGAAAAAATTACTTTTTTTATTTTTATTTTTAAGTTTATTGTTTTTTAAGTTGTGGGCACTTGTACGGCAGGTACCGTTATTTTTGATCTTAAAAAAATGAAAAAAAACCTGTGGGAGGAATGCCCAAAAAACGATAGGTACCAAGTTTAAAGAAAATCGATCCACCTGTTTAGGCTACAGTCGAAAGGACGGACAGACAGACAGACAGACAGACAGACAGACAGACAGACAGACAGCCAGACAGACAGATAGACAGACGGACAAACAGAATTGCGAGACCAAATTTTTTTTGACTTCGCTATCATCGTAATGACAACTTTGATCCAAATCTCGAGTTCGATTTTTTTACGAATGCATAACCTGCAATATAGTAAGTACCTAATCACATCGCAAGTAAAAAGTAACGGAAAGGCTTCCACATAGCTCCCGGGATATAATAGTGAAAATAAAATAAACAAAATAAAAAAATTAGGTATACAATTTTTAGTTGATCTGAGACACAATCAGCCTTATTATGAGTTTCACCCGAAATATATTTCACCTTAAAATTTTTTGTTCGCCCGGAATTTTTAAAGCTATTGTAAGTTTCGCCCGAACGAAATTCCGTTTTCGCCCACAAAAAATTAATGAACATTTAGGCTATCAGTGGCATTATATCGGGTTTTTCAATAAGAGCGCTACAAAAGTTTTTTTAAATAAAACAAAAACGGTTTTGGATATCAATGAAATTCTTTATTCCTGTGAAAGTACGTTCGATGCCATTATGTATGGAACTCGATTTATTTTGGATGACCACCAAAGGCACGCTTGCAGAAGTCCAGACGCTGAACCCAATTTTCGACGGTTTTCAAGCATAAATCGGCCGATACTGCTGCAATTTCACGATCGATATTCGTACGAAGTTCATCAATCGTCGCTGGGCTTGTTGGCATAGACCATAGACTTGACGTAGCCCCATACAGGAAATAGTCTAACGGCGTCAAATCGCACGACCGAGGCGGCCAAGCGACTGGACCATTTCGTGAGATAACACGTTCTCCAAACTTGGTTTCCAATAAATTGATTGTGACATTCGCTGTGTGGCTTGTGGCGCCGTCCTGTTGGAACCACATGTCCTCCAAGTCCATATCATCCAATTGGGGCCAAAAATATTCGGTTATCATTGAACGGTAGCGATCCCTATTCACAGTAACGTGCCGGTCTTGATCATCATGGAAGAAGTACGGCCCAATGACGCCGCCGGCCCATAAACCACACCAAACCGTAATTTTTTTGGGATGCAATGATGACTCATGGAGTACGTGTGGATTGCTGCCTGACCAATACCGCATATTTTGTTTATTGACGAAGCCATTCAGCCAGAAATGAGCCTCATCGCTGAAGATGATTTTTCGATGAAAATCCGCTCTTAACCTCGAATTTCGGTAGTAAATTTTAATAATTTCGACTCGTTGTTGGCTCGTATATCTTTCCATCATAAAATGGCTGAAGAGAAATGTCAAAAGAGCGGCAAGAAATATGGGGTCGTTTGCTGTCCCTGTTGCTCTACTTTTGTAGCGTCCCTGTTGAAAAACATTCCGCCCTAATGAATGCACACAATAAAGGGAATTTTTGAAAAATGAAATTTCGTGTGAAACTCACAATAGGTGAAAAGTGAAATGTCAAATTTTCCGGGCGGAATTTAAGGCATGTTTACAAAAATTATATGAAGTGATGTATATCTCTCTTTTCTCTTCTGCTACATAAAGTGCAGATTTGCAGATCAGCTCGATGAGGGATAAAGTTAAGGTTCAAGACTTCAACTCGTGCTCTAAAGATAAATCTTATATCTTCGGTCGACATTTCTTTATTCAAGTAGTTTGCTTCTGATGGCAATTGGTGTTTGAGTCACCTATAGGTATTCCTGTATGTTGTTGATGTTGCTCTGGAAAGATGCTGATTGTAATTTATATCGTCAATTTTAGCAATAACATTGGCAAACATAAGATGCCATTCATCGACATTTGACTCAATTAAGTTTAGGTTAGTATTAGTAATGTAACTGTATACCCTCGAAGAAATATACTGTATGCAAACAAAACTCACAGAGATTTAGCTTTTAATTTCTGTTGCACACAAAAGTTCACAGACACTTGAGACATTAATCCAACTTCTGATTCAAATAAAATGAGCGTACATAGATGTATAGAAAAATGAAAAATTATCGCGAGTTTTGTTCACAATCCAAATTGATGCTCCCTTAGGTGGTGTTACCAATTTGGTGTGTTTAAACAATATAACGTCAATTTTTAAATTACCCATCCCCATTCCTTAAATTGATCTTTCCTTGAATGATTTTTTTTACTTTTCACTCCCCAAATTGATGTGTCAATATTGACTTAAATAAGACTTAAATAAAATAAAATGACAGAGCATCATTTCTTATTTATATCTTAAATATAGGAATTTAAGTTCCTGTATCCCTGAGCACTGATACAGAAATTGGAAGACCGCTATTTTTAACCCCACTAACTCCATCCAAAGCTGAGAAAAATACTTACTATAGACTTTTCTATATCGGGACGACGACGACGGTTGTACCTACATATATCTTAACCCACGTGGACACATTTCGGTTCAACATCCACTCCAAAAATTTGCTCTCGGTTCTTAAACTATAAACGATTTCCTATATAAATCCGGGTTAGAGTTTTGGCCTCTTGATAATAATGGTAATAATAATCTCTTTTTTTGTTGTAGTAATATCAGCACTTAATCAGAACGATCCTCGGGTTCAAAAAAAAAAAAAAATTGTACTATAAAAGGTATACACCATACGAGTGTATAAAAACGCCCGACAGTATATATATTATACATACATAAACCGAGCAGTCAACAACAGTCAATTATTTAAAAAAAAAAATACAATACGTAATCGATCTGGGAGCAATAACGTCTCTCAGCTAATTCTATTGACTTTTGATGATAAAAATGCTTACTTAACCTTTGGAAGATCAATACAGCGATACGGAAATCAAGACGAGACTATTTCATCTATGGTAAGTAGTGCATATAGTTGTTTTTAATAAATTTTCCGTATTTGGCATATCAAATAAATATACATTATAGTTAACTATAAATTGATGCTGCCCTTTAAGAGTGCAGGCAGAATACAGGGTGATCAAAAAATAAATTACAACTTTTGTGAAAATAAATACTGTAATTATTTTTTTTTTTTTTATACAAACTCTTGAAACAACTTTGTTGCTCTCGTTCACGTGTGTTAAAATCAATCGACACACCGCAGCAAACATTTAGGTGAATATTCACTTACCATCCAGTTAAATGAATGAATTCTGAAAATACTCCAAAAGCCTATAATTTTTACGTTATGAAGGAAAAAGGGGATTTGTGCGGAATTTTGTACAGGATAAAAATTATTGAGATTCGATCATCCTCCTTCATTGTGATTGAATAAATGTGAATGTACACAAGTACCTTAAAAGAAGTAAATAGGGTGGATTCACTTTTATTCATTACAAATGAAGGAAAGTGAATATTCTTTTCATTTCCTTTCGAAAAACTATAACGGGACCGAAATTAAGACAAAAGTTATGTAAAGACAAGACAAATGTAAAGACTGACGCACAGTGCAATTCAGTTCAGTTTGTCGATGGATTTGGAGTAAGTAGGTATGTACATTAGACACTTACAAAATTTATTAATTTATTATTTATTTAGTATAGCTTAGAAACAAAACAAAATAACCAAGGCAAGTATGCGGAGCAGTATCTTTTATATTTGATATATGTATGTATATTTGAGTTAACAAAACCTTCAATTATGAATTCATTTTTGAATCGATTTGAATCCAATCTCCTGGGTAACTCGGCTTATCCCAAGGAAAATGTTCAAAAAAAAGTCAAACAGTGAGGATTATTAGACGCAATTATCTTTATTTTGAAAGAAGGAATATTGGATAAAAAGTCCATCGCAAAATTTGGCTTCCATGAAAAGTTATTCAAGGTGACATATAAAAATTATAGTTTTTTTTTGCATATTACGGTGAAGAAAATGACTTCATGCTAATATTGTAGATCATGCGACATATCGTTTAGAAGATATGTGCATGTCAATATTCAATATGGGCAATGGGTACGTTCAGAAGGACACAGGGACTACAAAGTAAGGCAAGTTTCTTGTATCTGATTGGTCAGCTGTCAAAAAATTACCTTCCAATTAAGGAAGGCAACTTTATTGGAAAGTTGATTGAAAAGCTATAGTCAAGTAATATCTCCTAAAAGCACTTTTTTCGTATGGCGTATGAGTTACAAGATATTGCTAAGTATCGAAAATAAAGGTTTTTCGTACGCAACGGATAAATTTAATGATTTTTTTTTTTGGGCTACTTGTAAAGTAAATAGTAAAATTATACTAAAGTAGGGATTTTGACAAAGTAGGTAAGTAAGGTATGTATATAAAGGAGGATGAAGGAGATTAATCAATTGAATTGTCTGGAAGAAGAAGAAGAAGAATTTCCCGAAGATATGTTACTGAGAACTTTTTTTTACAATGCCGGTATCAACGAACGAACTTTTTTTTAGTTTGAAACTTATATAATGTATACACTATGTATATATACGACTCAAAGTAACAGCACAAAATAAGTGAGTTTGTTCCTTCTGATCATCAAGTTTGTCTTGTTTTATTGTTATTTTAGGATCGCTTCAATGGTTTGGCTGGTCTGGCAATTCATTGAGAGATTGAAATCACTGCGGACTAAATATAATATAAATCATCCAAAAAAGAAACTGAAAACTCGATTTTGTCCAATATTTTTTTTTTAATGGGCTTTTGGAGAGATGACACCTAATATATAAACTTGGAAAGTGAAATATTATATAAATACAAAATTTCATTAATATCGCTCAAGCCAGTTTTCGAGAAATACCTATAACATTATCTTCACACTTTTGTCATCATTGCGTGCCTTAGAAACCGTTGTTCTTTTAGAGGTGATCAGAAAAACATAATTATAATATCCTTCCAACTAATGATCGGCGACACCCTGTTTTTTTTATTTACGAAGACTTTTGTGACAAAAAATACATACTCGTATTGTACGATTTCGAAGCATTTTTTGTGCGTATCATGCATATTATAATTATTGATGTCATATTTTGCTGATAAGTAGATTCAATCAGATTGATGTCGAATATAAAATGTTTTTCATCTTGCTTTTAGACGTTAGTCTTGTGTTGCAGTTACCCGTAGTCGGACCATAAAATCATTTTGAAAATGTCTGGAAAAACTTTCGTTATTATTTGCTCTCTTCTTTTCGTGCAAGTACGTCTGTTCAAAAATGCTATTAAAACTATTAGATAATTTTTATATTATTTTTATTAAAACAACAAAAATAAACTCATATTTTAGTTAGCTTCAGCAAGAGTTACTCGGGATGCACCCCCAGCCTCAGAACCTCTATCTGAAGCAATAAAATCTGTAAGTGATGTGTTTAAGGTGTTCCAAGAAAAGATTTTACAAGCCGTTGGTGTCGAAAATGAGCAACAATTTAACAAAATCATTCAAGATGAAGCTAAGAAATACACCAGATCGCTGTCTAATATTGCCACTGAATTAAAAAAGACCGTGAGTCAAGTTAATTTTCTTATTGAAAATAGTAATTGAAATACGATTAATAATTATGTAGGCTGATGAAAATGTTGAGAAGATCGGAAACAGTGATGCTGTTAAGCAACTTCAGGCGCGAGTCCAAGAAGCCATCAATAATCTTAAAGTTGATAACCCAGAAGCTGCAAAGAATGTTGTAAGTTGTATAATTGTTTTCACTCAATTATTTGTATTTATAGCCTTTTATGATTTAAAAATCTTAGGACCAACTAACCGAGACAACCAAATCCCTCATCGAAGGAATCCAAAATATTGGAAACAGTGAATCCGCTAAGCAAATTAAGGGTTTCGGCAACGAAATTTTGGAAAAAACCGTTGAAGCTTTGAAAGAAGTCAACAACAAGATTCAGGATGCATCAAAATCTAAAAACTAAAATATAAAATCGTTTTAATAAAGAAAACTACATCACAAGAGTGGTTTAATTTTTTTCCATTCATTGTTCTCTGCATTTTTTAATGTTGGTGTTGGTAATTTAATGATTCAAAATTGCGGTTCAATAATGACGTATAAGTCCTCTTTTTAAGCCTTCCTCGTCGTATTATTGATTGTGGAGCTGGTGAACAAAAAGTGTTTACCTAAATACTTGGCCAATGAATTTTTGTAATTCGGAAGAGTACCTATAGCTTTGTGTACCTACATACATATATATGTAAATATGTATGTATATTTCTTATACCTTTAATTGTTTGTATATGTAGGTACATTATGTGTATTTAACCCTTTCATCAATTTCAAACTACCAATAAGTTAAGCTGCATGACCATTAACAATATTTTGTATCATGGTAGCTTATAATGATGATGTTACTGAAAAGTAATGCATTATTCATTGTGCATTGAGCTTTGAGCAATGGTTCTCTTTTATTTACATATATATTCTTTTATTATGGTTTTATCTTTATTTTTATGAACTTTTTCTTTTTTAGTAGTGTTTTAAAAAGCTTTTGTAAACATGAGACAAAAGCTTTTTAAAACACTATACTTTACACTCCAGTTATTTTATTAAAAAAAAAATATTAAAAATAAAAATAGAGAACAATTATTATTATTATTGAAAATTTCTGCAGACGAAAAAGTTGTTTTATGTTGTGCTCAACTAAAAATATGGGGAGAGTACGATAATTTGGGTGCCGAAAATTGATAACGGATTTTTGTAGAGGTGTCAAATACAAGCATTTTTTACCATGGGAGGGGGGGGTCTATCTCGCCCCGTTTATGGGGGTAGTGGCGACTTTCGAAAAAAACGACTTAAATGCAAAAACAAATATTAGAAAACAACGGAAATACTTAAAATGCAAAACAATAGCGGTTTTAAAAGCCAAAAGTCTGTTCTTTAATTCCATATTTAAATTATACTATTTGTGTCAATAGTTTTCAAAAAATTTGCATTCAAACTCAAAATTTTGATAAAAAAACGCAAAAAATCAATTTGGATCAATATTTCTCAAAATTGTGAAAGTAAAAATTTAATTTTTTTTTGTGGTCAATGCTCATATTAATTCTGAATCGAACACAAAACACCGAAAGCTTTTGAAAGCTTTTATGTCTTCTAGTTTTCGAGAAAATTGAAAATTACTAGAACTACTTTTTTTTTTTTTTATTTTTGTTTTTTTTTTTTTATATTTAATGTGATCTTTTTTTGATAAAAATTAATGTTGGTGTTAGGTTGATCTTTGTAAGTTATACAGGGTGTCCCGTAAGTCAACGTCAAGCGGGTACCGGATGATAGGATAGCTTGTACCTGTACTGGGAAAAATAATTAAAAAAATCTATCACGCTTGGTTAAGTAATAATAGCAATATTTAGAAAAATAATGAAAATCGATACCCTAGGCCACATTTTTAGGTACTGTGGTCACAATTTTCCAAATTTTGCGGTGTTTTTATTTTTACGTAATCCTTAATAACCATGCTATTAATTCCAACCAAAAATTCAAAAATAAATATTGTCAGTTTCGTAAGAAAACTAAAGTTCGACTGAGTCATGGTTCAAAAAAATTTTGTAACCTAACTTTGACACTTCATATCTCAAAAAAAAATATACTACTCTACTCTCAGAAAGTTGTTTTAAAAGTTGGCCCGTTTCATCAAGATTTAAAAATGGTACAACACTTGCTACTTATTCTATCATAAGAAATATTATTAATTTTTTATTTGCAAAAGAACCTCAATTCAGTATAGTCACTTTTACGTATTATTCACGTAAAAATGATTGTGGTGAATTTTTTTTGTACTCAAACATCGGTTTTACCGATATGTATGATAAACAGGGACACTAATAATAAAACACTGTTTGCCGTAAATTAGGGGGAGACAGATCTACATTACATATAGTACGCTACGTTCCTTCTTTTACTTGCAACTTCTCTTTTTCTGGAGCTTTTGTTTTTCGGTTACCTTGGACTCGATTATTGTAGTGAAAATTGTGTAAGTTATTTTCTAATAATAGATACTCATCGCGTACGGGATTACCTGAAAACGGAGTATCCCGATAGGTGGATTGGACGCCTTGGATCAATTTTGTGGCCCCCTCGTTCTCCGGACCTAAACCCTCTCGATTACTTTTATACTGGGGCTCTATAAAAGAAAAAGTGTACTTCAAACCAATTGAAAATGACAAGAACTACGCCAAAAAAATTTTGAAGCAGGAGAAGAAATAAATTGAAGGAGATTCGGGCGACTAATGAACAGATCTTTTCTGCGGCGGTGCAGAGCCTGTATTCGTGCCGAGGGTAGACAATTTGAGCATTTGCTTTAGATTTATCAATAAACTAAATGTATTAAAATATTTTCTCTTGTTTCATTATGATTAAAGTTTTCCAGAATACATCAATAGGGTAAATTTCCAATTTTTTAGTCAGAATTTTAAATGCTCCAAAACGTTTTAAATATTGATAATATTTTTTACGGTGAAATAAGTAGCAAGTGTTGTACCATTTTCAAATCTTAATGAAACGGGCCAACTTTTAAAACAACTTGCCGAGGGTAGAGTAGTACATTTTTTTAAAGATATGAAGTGTCAAAGTTAGGTTACAAAATTTTTTTGAACCATGACTCAGTCGAACTTTATTTTTCTTACGAAACTGACAATATTTATTTTTGAATTTTTGGTTGGAATTAATAGCATGGTTATTAAGGATTACGTAAAAAATAAAAACACCGCAAAATTTGGAAAATTGTGACCACAGTACCTAAAAATGTGGCCTAGGGTATCGATTTTCACTATTTTTCTAAATATTGCTATTATTACTATTAACCAAGCGAGATAGATTTTATTCATTATTTTTCCCAGTATAGGTACAAGCTACCCTATTACCCAGTACCCGCTTGACATTGACTTACGGGACACCCTGTATAAACGCAATTCAGTCAGTCAGTTTGTGGTTAAGTCAGGAGTTTGTCAAAAATAGTCACGTCAATAATTTTCAATATATCTATATATTAAAAGTTAATGCGAATTTTTCATAATGCATTTCATTTTATGTGAGAAAATTTTAAATGTGTATACTGTATATAATATATCATAATATGTAGCTATTGACATGTTAAACAGAGAATACTATCAAAGTTCTTTAAATGCAAACGAAATTTGGCATACATACCCAAATCCTATAGTTTGCCCAAGCAGGGGGACAGCATGCCCCCCCATACTTTTAAACTTAAACATACTTTTTTTTAAACATCAAATTTTGCATACACCGAACCTCGAACATACCCCAAATCCTATAGTGAGCCCAAGCAGGTGGGCAGCATGCCCCCCATACATATCTCACTTTTAAAACGCAGCCGTAATGCTGGCAATGCAAGCAATTTAAAAATATCTCAAAAAAGTAGTATCAGTAATTTTCAATTTTCTCAAAAACTAGAAGACATAAAAGCATTCGGTTTTTGTGTTCGATTCAGAATTAATATTAGCACTGACCACAAAAAGAAAGTTTAGTTTTTCGTTTCACAATTTTGAGAAAAATTGATACAAAATTTTTTGTTTGCGTTTTTTTTATCAAAATCTTGAGTTTGAATGCAAATTTTTTGAAAACTATTGACAAAAATAATGGGCCCTATCGGGAATCTCCCGGGGAATTTTAGTTCCCACGGAAAGTTTAATTCCCAAGAAATATTTCTAGTTATCGTGAACTTCCCTCGGAATAAATTTTTCCCAGGGAAAAAACTACCAACATTCAAAAGACAAAATTATTTCCGGAGATCAATTTCGAATTGTGTACAGTGTTATCAAAGGATCATAATTAAAAAAAATTAAATTTAAGTTGAAATTCCCTTTACAATAAAACAAAATATCCCAAACAAATTCCCCATCCATGTGAAGAAAGAAATATTGGGAGCGATCATTTCAACTGAATTGTATAAAAGTGCATAAAATTGTCCTCTTTGATACCTTGCTAGGGTGCACAACAAACAAAATAATTTAATTTTTTCATGTTGTCAATTAGATTTTTCCGTTTGAACGAGGTGTTAAATTTCGCAGAAGAAAAAAATCCCTCCATCTTAAAACACTGTCCACACATCGTCAGGTTTAGTGCATGTCTGCGTTTTTTTTTTTGCTGAAGGTGGGTACCAAAGAGGAGTCGGCAAGGACCACGATGTAGGTCTTGTCCAGTCAACATTCTCGGAAGTTTTGTCGAACTTCCTTAACATTTTCGAGGAAAAGCTTTGTCCAGAATGGATCAAAATTCAAACCGTGGAAGAGCAAAGAAAGAAAAATTTATATTTTTCGAAAAATATAAACTGATCTTTTTCTTGGTTTTGCATTTTTTGTTTTTTGCTGCAAGAAGGTAATCCAAATGAAGATGCATTTCGGCCAAATTTTGCCAAATCTTTTACCCTGTAGGTAGTAAATCCAGTCTCTATATCTGTATTCTTTTCCATAATACTGACCAGCAGTTCTATTTGGATTTGATTTGTTGAGTTCGTCCCATAATAAAATTAAAAAATTGTGTTTATTTATCAAAAAAGTTTCAATTTCTCCGTCTCGCCTTAATTTCTCCACCAAAATAAATGCGGAAAAATTCCAGAGAAATTACAACAAATTTCCCATGGAAATATTGTTCACGATAGCAATAAATTCCGAGGGAAATTTCGAACACCATTCACGATACGAATTTTTCGAACGGTGAAATATTTCCCGGGAAATGTCGTTCGCGATAGGGCCCAATATAATTTAAATGTAGAATTAAAGAACAGAGTTCTGGCTTTTTAAACCGTTATTGTTTTGCATTTTAAGTATTGCCGTTGTTTTTTAATATTTGTTTTTCCATTTAAGTCGTTTTTTTTTCGAAAATCGCCCCTACCACCTAAACGGGTCGAGATAGACCCCCCCCTCCCATAGTAAAAAATGCTTGTATTTGACCCCTCTACAAAAATCCGTTATCAATTTTCGGCGCCCAAGTTATCGTACTCGTGCCAAAAATATATTTAGTAAATGTTTATTAAGGACGACCTGTGCCTACGTTTTGTCACTCTCGCATTGACAAAATCAGTCGAAAAAAGATGAAAATTGAGACAAATCGTATGAGTTTTGTTGCATTTTTCATCGTTGCTCGACCAATATTATCGATGCGAGAGTTACACGTGGGCACTGGATAATGCCAATGAACTGTAAACAAAACTCAGAGCTGCTTAGGTTTTTATTTTACATCGAACGTCTCAGTGCTTCAAGTTTCAACATCAGGAGGATATTTTGATACTTCTTGCGTTAACTTCACTTTTTATTCGTAGATATATAATAGTAGAATTTTTGGCGTTTCGTCTATAACTAACCATAAACCTATGTAAAAAATAAAATTTTTAACAAAATATCTCTTTGTTGAAGAAGCTACACTTCTTGTCAAAACTCCAACAGCTGATTTGAATTTTAACAGCTCTGAATTCTTACCCCAAGAACATATCTGATATCGATATTAATATTTATGGCTATGGTTGGCAAGAATTGTCTGGCTAACTAACGCTTTGCGGTGGATCATTTCACCATTTTTTTTGTTTAGTAGAAAAAGCTACGTTTTTCGTTGTTTCGCTTTATTTTAAGACATATAATTTAATGAAAGCCAAAATATTGCAAAACAATTGAATGCCAAATAAAAAAAAAACGAAAAAACTTAGTTCAGCATAGAGAATATAAAATAATAAAATTATTAAAATGTTTTTAAAAATTGACTTTCTAGAAAAAAGAAAAAAGACCATGAACGAAAGAAAAGTAATATAAAAAGGGTTGGGTCTTATATTCCGTTTTTTATAGTCCAGTTTTTTTTAAAATCCCGTGTTTTCAATCGATTTCACACAATTTTAGCATTTGACATTAACATTTCACCAAAATGTTAAGTTAATTCATCAAACTGTACGCCTGGCGACTGACAGTGCTGTACGCCCTGCAATTTGCAGCTTGTGTGATGCAATACACGTGAGCTACATACAATCTTCACACCAGCGGCAAATAATTGAAGTACGCGTATATGACCAGACCAGGGTTTTTTAAGATTTTAAGAAGTGGGATTTTAATAAATCGGGACTTTGAATAAACGGGATTTAAGAAGAAATAATTTTAAAAATACAGTGTCTTATTTATAAACGTTTTCTATCTTTGGACAACTGTCCAACTTTGTAAAATGTGTTGAAAAACCTTGTTTATTGTTGTCGTGTAGCTGCCTAACTTAGACACAAGAGTAGATTGTCTTAACCGTGAATAATGTGATATTTATTTTTATTAAATAAAGCATATTTCCACCAAATTGAAAATAGTTAGACAGTGTCTAAGTAGACAAAAATCTAATAAATACGACTGACAGTATTTTAGTAGACGGTATTAAAAAACTTTTTTTTGTGATTTTTGAAAAACCGGGATTCCGACACGCTTCCATATGAAAAATGCTCAACAAAAAAAGAATTTCTATAATTTAGTTTTTATTTTGAATTAAAATATACATAATATGTACATACATACATAGAAATCAGCGAAATAAAGACGCGGTTTGGTGATATTTTACGAAATAATGGAACGGCGGCGGCGGCGGCGAATCATTCATGTCGATTATGGAATACGCAATACTGCATCCGCAGTGATTACCAGTGCAGTGCTCCTTTTTCACTTTACCCATTTGTATTGAAAAGAAAAGAGAACACTGTACTGAGAATCACTGCGGATCCAGTATTGCGTATTCCATAATCGACATGATTATTTTCCGAGAAAAAAAAAAAAAAACTATACAACAAATTGCTAAATGATTTTTGCGAAATTTAATGATGAAACTATTTTTGAAAAGAAATTATTCCGTTTTGTGGATTTTTTCAATACATAAAAAAACGGAAATATTTGTAATTGTTTTGGACACTTATCTTCATAATTGCATTGGTTATTTTTCAGAGTTTCTTTCAAAATTGAAATTTGTTTGAAATATCAAACAAAATCTAGTTTATGTCAGGTGAAATTTGGTAATCAGTGTCTATGTCTTGAAATTCAATGAAAATTGAAACAAATCATATTTATATGAGTTTTATTTCATTTTTCAACGTTTCTTGAAAAATTTAATCGATCCTACAAAAAAGTTAAAAAAAATTTTTTTCTTTATTTAACTCTCATAAAACTTGTATATGTTGTTCTCTTTATTTTATTATTTATCATTTTCCTACTTACATACATACAAAATATGTAAAGCTTGAACATCGCAAGTTGAACTTGGATGGTTAAAAAGTAGTCATATATAGTGCCGATTACATGGTCGTTTTACTGATCACCAAGCCTAACACCGTGAAAAAAGATCCTTTCAGTTCAATCCATCGTTCCTTATCTAACGCACTTAGAATCCATATATCTCTCACTTACCGCATCGACAAAATTGGTCGAGAAACGGCGAAAATTTATAATTTATACGATTTGTTTCAATTTTCATCGTGTCTCGACTAATATTATCGGTGCGAGAATTACAGAACGTAGGCACAGATTTAAACTTAAATCCGGATGTATTTACATTGAATTTATATAATTTACATCTGGATTTTATTTTTAATTTGGATGAATCGAGTGAATAATATGGCCGCTACACAAATAGAGGTATTTCAAGCTTAGAGAATTTTTTTTTAAACTGACGCATCGATGATATCGAAAACACACTTAAAATTTTCCACAAGTGTTAGTTTTTATCTGTGCACAAAAAAATCTGTCTACCTACAAATAAAAATTTACGTATATTTTTAGTATATTTTTAGCGTGAATAGAAAGTGTACGCGGTAAAGTATTCTCACTTGGATAATTGGGCCCGTTTTACTTCATAAAGTGTATGTAGGTAGGTAGGTAGGTGTGTACATTTAATTCCTGAAAGTGTGCCATCGCCTTCAAGTTAAAATAATAAAATTAGGACATTTTTTAGAACGCGAACACCTTAAAATCGCACTATATGAACACACCCCATGAAGCATCAAGCCATGACAGAATCAAATTTTTTCAATTCGACTGAAGTTAGAAATAAATTCGTGCGTGTGCCTGATTTTAATAAAAAATTACTTTAAAAATCCATAACAAATATATTTAAAACCATCAACTATAGCTAAATTTGTTGATAAACGAAACAATAAAAAAAAATGGTAAATCCATTTGCGGTGTTAATCCGTAAATAGAGACTAAATCAGAGCCCTTTTCGTCAGGTTGTTTCTTTGTTACCAAACAAAGATTTTTTCGACGACTTGTTTTGGTTAGAGTGACATTGAAATAACATCATCTTTTTTTTTCTTTTGCTAAATAATATTTGTTGTTTTTTATAAGAATTAACAAACGCAAGAATGGCCAATCCAGACGTGAACTACAAATCTTTGAACGAGGGCGGCAATCCTTTTCGAAAAGACGACCAATCAGGGGATATTGAGAGTCCAAACGAGAATGAAGATACCCCCAGAACCAGTGGTATTATGATCCACATTGTTCCTGAGACAAGTAGAAGTAAGAAAAACATTGAAATCTAGTGTCTTGTCAGTGCTTATTATTTTATTTTTGTCCACCATTTCAGCTAGATGGAATCATATCGAAGACCTGGATTCATTCTTTACTCGCATGTACAATTATCACCAAAAACATGGATTTACTGTAATAGTTATGGATGGATTGTTTCAGCTTATTCAATTTGGATTTGTTGTATGGGTTTTGACCTTTACAGTGTACTGCATTGAATACAAGGAGTTATTCGGGTACGATAGAAATAGTTACAAATATTGTTCCTTGTCTCATGAAGTGGTGGTGTAACTCGCAAACTGTTCAGAAACTTTTTTTTTTAGCTGGTTTAATATTATTACCGTAGGAACATGCCCTATTTTCATAAGTTTATGTTGCAAACAATTGAGAAATAAGGTATATTTACCTAAATAACAACATTTAAGTTATTTTCTGGGTTTTGTTGGTACAGGCCAAAAAAAAAAAACAATTGGGCTTGAGACTTCAATAAAACCCTGTAGTAATGTGAACAGGGCACACAAAAATTAAGTCCCGCGAGGCCGCGATTCCGATTCGATGGTAATTAATAGCCTAGAGGCTAATGTTGTGGTAGTGGGTTTTCTGGTGAATTTAGACTTATATCTTTGCTCTTCTTTTGCGGCATGGCGCTATTTCAAAATTGCAAAATGTTCAGTCTTTTTATGGTTAATATGTCAAGGGCATTTTTAGAACTTTCAAGCAATAGCATGCGAAAAAACTAAAGTGCTGGAAACAGAGATAAAAATAATGACTCTCGACCTTAAAAAATAAATTGGTATAGTAGAATTTGAACCAAATTCATCTTCTGCTATAGCAGAAGAGTAGAATGTACTTGTATTCTACTCTCCAATATTATTTCTCAATGTCAAGCATTTCGCAGTAATATAAAAATTAATAGTTATCTTTTGAAGCCTAGAATAATATGTATAGTATTTAAATGAAGAACCAACAACTGTAACATGAGCTTCTGCAAAATCTGTTAACAAAAGTTGGTAACTTCGTGAGATGAGAGACGATATCCAAATTTCAAAATGATATTAATTTAATACAATTCTCTTTTTAGCGACGCTGGGAGAAATAAAACCTCTATAAGCGACGTTACGAAACCGATAGGACAATGCGTTCAAGGATTTACAGGAATAACATTTTTTGTGTTATTCATAGCGACTCTATTTTTTATGGTAAAAATGATCAAGATGATTTATCATATAACGCAATACTCAGATATGAAGAAATTTTACAATTCTGCACTACAAATTGAAGATGTAAGTTATTTCATATTATATTTTTAATTAGATATACTTTTATTAAATTAAATTTTAAAATAAAATGTCAATTTTTTGCTCTTATTTCAAGTGTCTTAAAATGTTTTAAAGGTTTAATAGAAAGGGTTGATGGAAATAGCTTAAACGTTAAAAAAAGATTCAATGGGAGTTTCTCTTATTTCGCATATCTCTAGGTTTTATCGTATCATAGTATTCAACTTAAAGCCACGCTTATAATTTTGCTCAATTAACTTGCATTTATTGTATTGTTGCTTCTGCTTACCATATGTTTGCAAATTTTAGCAAATTTTACATTCAGAATTTAGCCAACGAATACTTGTTTGATTGTTTTCTCTATTGATTAAACTGACATTTTTTTCAACACCATCCAGCAGATGAACATTCTGTAAGGAAATTATTTATTTATATATATACAGACTAACATAGTTATTTCAAATTGCTAAGTTAGTACAAAATTTTAAAGAACACAGGCTGCATAGGCTTTCGGCTGATAGAAATTTAAAAATTAATGAGGATTACAATTTAAAGTTAAGTTTTTGTAAGGAAATTAGATTTAAAAATTTAGATTAAGAGATAAAATTTAAAGTTGAATTAATCAGCCCTATAACAAATTTCATCGTAATCGGAAACTTGTTACGAATCCAGAAAAAAAAAAACTTATCACAGATTCCATCGTAGTGGAAAATATCATACAAATTGTCATTGCGAACGAATTCGGTGATTGATATTTTAAGGATTCGGAGATGTTTCCGATTACGATGGAATTCGTAAAAAGGCTGAATAGAATTGGTTGTCGGTATATTAGTTCAATTTGAGAGAAAACATAAAAAACAGATCTAAATGAGTGTAAACAAATATTGGTATATAACTTCTAAATTAAAAAAAAAAATAACCCTTAACTTTTTTTTTTTTGTTTGTTTTCCAGAGTGAACTTGACAATATAACATGGCATGAAATCAAAAAGAAAATTCGGGAAGTTCAATCGGAGCAACACATGTGTATAGACAAAGAACAACTAACAGAACTAGATATTTATCATAGAATTCTAAGGTAAAACTTTATTTATTTATTACACTTATAGAATTTATTCAATTATTATATTCCAATTTTTGCAGATTTAAAAACTATATGGTGGCTTTAATGAATAAAAATTTATTGCCAGTACGTTTTCGTATACCAATATTGGGTGAATTTGTTTCTTTAAGTCGCGGCTTGACTTATAACATAGATTTTATTTTATTTCGTAAGTAAATAAGTTTTAAAAAAATAATGCAATTCGAATTATTTTATTCTTAATTTGAATGAGTTTTAAGAAGTTGAATTGATTTAAGATATACCTAAATAGAACATGAGGAAGCTTTATAGACAAAGAAGAAAATCAATTTCTTCTTTTAATAAATCGTTGATAAAATATTAATGCTTAATTAAATATCAGAATATGAAGGATAAAATGTATGCTTTATAACTACTTTTCAACTTAGATTGTGATGAATTGTTTGATATTGTATAAGTTGTATTGATATAAGCTGCGTTTATCATCAAGTTCATTTTTTAAAGATTATTAGTTTTTATAATATTATCTATTCAATTTGAATTCAGAACTAATACATATAAGAAAAAGAAAAATTGAAATAAATCCATTTCAGGTGGTCCGGGATCTCCATTTCAAAACAATTGGCAATTGCGTGACGATTACACTCAGCGAAGCAATCAAGTTGAATTAGCTCAACGTCTTTCGAAGCAAATCATGTGGGTGGCTATTGCCAATTTAATCCTTGCTCCAGTTATATTCTTGTGGCAATGCATCTATTTTTCATTTCAATACGTTAATGTAAGTATTCTGATGATAAATAAACCATAAAATTTAAAATTATAAAAAAATAAATATTACGATCACAATCACAATCAATAGATATTGAAAAAAGAACCAGGTGCCTTAGGTATGCGAACTTGGTCAAACTATGGCAGACTTTATTTAAGGCATTTCAATGAACTGGAGCACGAATTAGATGCTCGATTGAATCGTGCTTACGAACCAGCTGACCGTTATCTCAGTTCGTTTTCCTCGCCAATTATGAATGTTATAGCTAAGTATGTTAAAAAGTAATATATTATTTATCAGCCAATGATGTCAATGCTTTATTTCTTATTTTAGAAACATCCTCTTTCTTTCTGGTGGTATTCTATTTCTCATTTTAGCTCTTGGCATCTATGATGAATATGTATTTCAAGTGGAACATGTTCTTACAATTATTGCTGTACTTACTGGAATTGGGGTTGTTTGCAGGTGAGATCTTAAAAAAGGTTTATTTTACTTGCTTTATTAAGGTAACATTTTGTTCAAGAAAAGAACATGTGCCATCAGTACAAAAGCATAACAAAACTAACTGTTTGGATCACTCTACCGATATGACTTAATTGTTATAATTGGGAGTTCAACTTACCCCTTAATTTTATTGATTTTTGTTTAAAGAAGTTTTATATGAAAACATACAGTACAGTAAATGCATCCAAAAAATAATCACTGATGAGCTTAGTACAAAGGTTTTTTTTTTTTTTTTTACGTCCCGTACCTATCATTTTTTCCGAGGATTTCCGCTGACAGCCAATCAAAAAACGAACCTATTATTTTATTTGTATCTATTTAGTATATATATGTATGTACGTATTTCCATTAATATAGGGTGGGCCATAAGCAATTCATACATTTTAAACTTGTATGCAAATTTTTTTGTATACGAAGGTTTTTTTTAATAATAAAAATTCTATATATTACAGAAATACATCAGCCAAGTAAAAGAGATAGCACTATTTTAATTGGACTTGTTGAATTATTGATTCAGAATATCTAATTTTGAATGAAAAATAATATCGTCTATTGGCTAGCTGACTCTGTTGTCTGCACGTTCAGATAATCCCATAAGAAGAATTCTGGCGTCTATTATTGTAGTTTACAGTTAGTTCTTCATATACTAGATTGGGCCTAGATAAAAAAAAACAATAGAATTTTTCTAACAAATTTTTTTTTTTTTTTGTAATTTTCTCAAAAGCTTAAGTAGATACAAAAATCCATGCATTCGACTAAAATTTGATAAAAACACGGAACAG
Organism: Epistrophe eligans; assembly: GCA_951394125.1. Taxonomy (NCBI): domain Eukaryota; kingdom Metazoa; phylum Arthropoda; class Insecta; order Diptera; family Syrphidae; genus Epistrophe; species Epistrophe eligans. Next base: position 56,868,730 of record OX596029.1, read on the forward strand.
GCAACAAAATAATCACATAATTACGTAAAATTTCAGAAATAAATCTTTAGAACATTTTTTTCAACCTTACTTTTAATTTGTTTGAAATTGATAAAAAAAAAAAAATAGTTTCGAAAAACATAAAATAGTATTAATATATTATTAACTCTTTACAGAACTCTTATACCAGACGAGAACCGAATATGGTGCCCTGAGCAATTACTGACCGCAGTGCTCGCACATGTACACTATCTTCCATCTGAATGGAAATGCTTTGCGCATACAACTCAGGTTCAACAAGAGTTTGGACATTTTTTTCAATTCAAAGCGGTAAACAACTCTAAACCGTAAAAAAAACCTATACAATCAAGTCTTTTTTTTTTTTTTTAGGCTCATTTATTGAATGAAATCTGTAGCCCTCTCATCACACCATTTATCCTTTTATTCGTCTTTCGTCCTAAAGCTCTAGAAATAGTTAAATTCTTTCGAAGTTTTACAGTCACTGTGAAGGGAGTTGGTAATGTGTGTTCTTTTGCACAAATGGATGTTCGAAAACATGGTAATCCAGAATGGCAATTATTGAATGTAAACAAAGAAAAGGTTCCAACTGAAGATGACGGTCAACATTATGCAGTAGAAAATGGCAAAACTGAGCTTTCACTGGTGCACTTTACTTTAACTAATCCTGAATGGAGAATGCCACCAGATGCCAAACACTTTATGAAAGGTATTCGCAAAAATGCCATTCAAGACTTGATGCGCGCCAAAACATCAGAACTGGAAAACAACACCGCTATGGCTGAGAGTTTAGTTTCATTTGGAACTATTGGTGAAGAAGTAAATAGAATCAGAAATGTCTCCTCCTATTATTCTTGTTACTGATTAACAATGTTTTTTTTAGTATTCTTCCGTTGCAAACTCGATATTTAACAATCATCAGATTGTTGGAAGCGTAATTGGACGTTCGGTCCATCCTATGCGTAAGCCAGTGCCTATGGCTGGTCCCTCTTCTGCAGCTGCTGCTGACTCTGCAAGAACATTTGACTTTGAACAAATGTTGCAACAAAATCTAGAAGATGCATCTACAACTGCCGAGCAAGACAATGATGAAGCTTCTGCAATGCATAGATCCACTGCTCCAATGGATAGAAGTGTACGGTTTGGTGTGAGGAGAAGCGAAGGGCGTCCAGAAGGTCCCGCAGATAGTCTTTTATACAGGTATATTTCAGATCTATATAAAAAAGGATTTAATATTTCTAACTTCGGGTTTACTCTCAGCATCTATGGTCTGGATTCCAACTTAGGGTTTAATCCAGCAGATCTAACAACAGCAGACATGTGCTTGAGCACGTTATATCTACATGAAGTTCATCGCAGAAGGGTATATAGTTTTCCTGCAGTGAAGAATATGTACTTATAAAAGATCTTTTATTTAACAGATGAAAGCTCGTCCCATCAGAAGAAACCTGCCAGGGCGTGCAGCTACAACTCAATCGGTAATTACATCTAAAGTCGCTGAAAGCACTCCGCTACTCAGTACACATCGGTCATAGCACAAGGCGGAGTGGATCTGAAATCTACTACAAAAACAAACAAAGAACAAAATAAGAAATATTAATTTTTTCTACCCAATTGTTTTATCATTAATTTTCAAATGGATCTGCCCCACTATATTAAAACCATGTTTTGTGGTAAAAGAAATCATTAATATGCCAATTTCTTAACGATGATTAAGGAGGTGAAGAAATCGAACACAGAAGACACCACAGCCATCTAGTCTAATGCTGCATTTGGAAGAAAGAAATAATCACAATTTGTGAAACCTGTAATTGCAGCATAACATTTTATTTTCATACAAAAATATTTTTTTAACATGATATACAAGTCAACGAAAGAAAAAAATTATAAAAAAATATTTAATTGCATACCTTAAAATTTAAATCAGCATAAAGAAACATACAATCCGTTTAAGATGTAATTTCAAATAATTTTTATCTTCCTGTAAATAAAACAACCTTTATTATTACAAAATGAAACTAAATACATAGGTAATTTTTTGATTTTCTAACATAAAGATTAAAGTTATCATGTACGTAGTTAACAGGGCTCTATTAAGTAGATATTACTATAGAGCGATTATGTTATATAAAAAGGCGTAGTAAAGATAATTTTTTAAAACGAAGTTCTTTGTTGCGCGTTTTGATAGGAGGTATTATTCTGAAAAACAAAACGACCGATTTTTGAGTTACAGAAGTACCTCGGTGATGCAATAGAATAGATGGAGTAGATGTTTACTCCTCAACCAGAGGTATCCTTCTGGTACTCAACTTAAAAAAATATTTAAATAGAAACGTTAGCCACATGCTAAAATAAGCATAAAACTATTGATGACGTACTTTTCAACGTTAAAAAACACTCCTGAAACTAAATTTTCGACAATAAAATAATAAATGTTTGAACAAGTCCTATCCAATATTAAAAATGTGAAAGTTTGTTTTTCAGTCTGTCTGTTTGATTCTCATAATCTTAGACAATACTTATTGATTGAAATGGACATTGATAGAGTGAGAGCTTGGAACATGACAATGATATGAAAATTTTTTACCAGTTTACCAAAAAAAAAATAAAAGATAAAAAAGGGATATATTATTGAGCGATATGCGATAGGTAGAGGAAATATATGCTCTATTTTACCAATATGCATTGGTTTTAATGTGCGGACCTATCCATGTATGTATGTATGTACCTATATCTTTTAGTGACTTAAGGAAGCATAATGGCCGGGAAACTAAAAAATGTTAAAATATCAATTCTGTCTAAAAAAAATCGGTTCAAGAAAATGTGACTTTAAGGAGAGTATCTCTTAATGAATGCGATAAAAAAACCTTGGGCTGTTAAAATGTATATAAAGGGAGTTTTTTTTAGGGGTATAGAACTTTGAAATGGAATAAAACAAAAATGATATTTTTTAAAATTGACATGAAATTTACTTTATTCGAAAGATAATCTTCTGGCATTATAATTTAAATATGATTTCTGGCATTTCTAGCTCGGACGTAGTCTAATCTGGAGGTCCAATTTTCGATGACTTTTTCAAACATTTGTAGCCGTATATCGACAATAACCCGGCGAATGTTGTCCTCCAAGTGGTCAACCGTTTCAGGCTTATCGGCGTAGACTAGCGACTTCACAAATCCCTACAGAAAATAGTCAAGCGGCGTTAAATCGCACGATCTTGGAGGCCAATTCACGGGTCCGTAACGTGAAACTATGCGGTTACCAAACGTTTCCTTCAATAAATCAATTGTGGCACGAGCTGTGTGACATGTTGCGCCGTCTTGTTGAAACCACAGATCCTGGTTGTTCAATTGATGAACGAAAAAGTCAGTAATCATGGCTCTATAGCAGTCTCATTGGCTGTAACTTTCTGGCCAGCATCGTTTTAACATTAGAAATGTTTAAACGGAGGCATACAATGTAAAAAAATCAACAGAATTTCAAAAATATGAAACGCCTAGTAGGCAAAGGGGGTGAAACGTGAGGGGAATAAACAAAATAAAGAAACAATCAAAATAAACAAAATAAACAAAATTATTTCGTTCATGCTTTGTTCTTACTAGTCTAAGGAAACAAAATACGAAGAAGATGATAAAACGGACAGAAAAAAAGGAGAAATGTTCGTAGACAAAAAATGGGTATATTTTTGATGATGATTTTTGCGAAATCTGAAAAATACCCGATTTGCGTTTACTTAATTGCTTATATGTAGATATCTTTCGATCCAATTATCCGATTTTCAATATTAAGGTATATAATTAAAGGAAAAATGACTGGCGTGTTAGAGCAGACTCAAATCATCAAAATCATTCAAAATTTTATACTAAAAACATGAAAATAAATATCGGACAAATAATTTAATTCAATGGAAAGTTGATAAAAACAAAAAAAGCATTAAAATACTCTCAACCACCAATTGGCGAGAGGAATATAGTATTCTAAAGCCGGCGGCGGTGGAGTTTGTGCAATAAAAAACCACAATCGTGGAAAATTTGCTTCGCGTCGAAAAAAAAAAAATGCTAAATGTTCATTTATGTACCTAAATTTGTAGTCGGTATAATAATTGTAAAGATACATTGTGTTTGGTTTGGCTTGCTTATAACTTCGGTTCTAATAATCCGTTCATTAAGGTCTTAAAATTTAGCTAGAATATCGGACTACATTTTTTGTATTATATCATTGCACAGTCACATAAAACTATATATGAAAAACCTTATTAAATTGCGTATTTAATAGAAACAAAAATTTAATACAAACCAATAATTGTTTAAACCACATGTATTTGACTCTTTTTAGGAAAGTTATGATGTTGGTACAGTATTTTACGGATATAAGAAACACTCATATAAGAAAAACTCGCTTATAAGAAACCCAACCTAAAACACCATGGCTTTTTCTTAAATTTCTCTCTGAAATTGAACGTATATAAGAAACTCGCATATAAGAAAAACACGTTTATAAGAAATACCTTTTAATGCACAATACAAATTTTCAAGAACAAAAAAGTACGCATATAAGAAAATAACTTCAGCTTTACTTTGATTGAAATAAAAATTTGTTTACACATACGCACCAATATGTTTTCACCTTTAATAACAACTTCCAGTTTTCCAATAAAAATGACAACGTCAGATTGACAAGAGCGTGAATACTCCGTGGCATTGACCTATTATATGTATCTATCTAGTAAGTCAATGCTCCGTGGTCTATAAATTGTGACATTTTGATTTTATATTTGATTGTTTGTTTTTGTTTTCGTTTTCGTTTAACTTTCCTGTTTTGTTTTTATGTTGTGTTTAAAATGCTTAGAAAAAGAAACACGGTATCCGTAAAAATAAAACTAAAAATTTTAGAAGAAATAAAAAACTTTTTGCATTGTTTTTTTTCTTAAATCCGTTGTTCTTTATAAGAAATTTTTTTTCTTATATCCGTGTTGCTTATATAAGAAATTTTCTTTCTTATATCCGTTGTTTGCATATAAGAAAAACTCGGATATAAGAAAGAAATATCCGGGATTTTCAGACTTTCTTATAAGCGTGTTGTACTGTACCTATGTTCAGAAAAGTTGCTCAACATTTAAATTTGACATTCAATATACATACATAAATACATATGTAAATGCCTTTTTCATTTCTAATGTTCCTCAACTATGCTGGAATGGCAAATCGGGTAAATTTTTTAAAGAAGTACGTAACGTACCAATTATTTCACCAACCCATAAAGCACACCAAACAGTCAGTTTTTGTGAATGTAACGGTGTCTCAACATACACTTGAGGATTATCATCACCCCAAATACAGCAGTTTTGTTTATTGACGTATCCATTCAACCAAAAGTGAGCTTCATCGCTAAACAAAATTCGCTTATGAAAGTTGGGATCAACAGCAATCTCGTTTCGAGCCCATTCACAATAATTTGGAAGCGTTGTTCAGGCGTCAGTCTATTCATGTTGAAATGCCAAATCACCAAACTAAAAATAAATCACTTGACAGCTGACAAATTGGCCGCCAGTTAAAATAGTGTTGCCAACTTAAAGTTCTATACCTCTAAAAAAAACACCCGTTAGAAAGTAATCCAATATTGTTAAAACAAAGCTGATAACATCTTATGTAACATCTGTAGATACTAGATAAGATATCCCCTGAAGAAGTCATGAATAACGACGAAACGTTTGGAAAAAAATGGAAGAAAGTTTGTTATGTTTGCATTTAAACTCAACCCTACCAAAAAAGCCTGCATAAATATACACAATGTAGATATCTTAATTTTTTGATGATTTCAGTTTTGATGATTTTCTTTTATCGATTAAATTAATTTTAGCCATTAAATTAAATAGAACTTAGAATCTAATGAAAGATAATGAGTTGAATTAAATAAATAAAACAATTATATTTAAACTCTTATTTTTTATTACAATTTAGAATAATATTAAAATTAATAGTTTACTATAAAAAAAATATTAACTTTCTTTTATACATTTTAAATTAAAATTGAATACCAAAGTGGTTTTCTTAGATTTTTATATCTGTTAAAGACGATTTTAATACAAGTTTTTTTTGTTTTCAATTCATTAATACATAAATACACATGTTTCGAAAGCATTCATTATTTTTTTTGTATACAAAAACACACTGGGGAAATTATTTTTTATCTCTTTAGATTTTAATAAGTTAACCAGAATTATGTACCTTTTATATGTAAGCAATTTGTTAACAGTTGGTTGGTGGGTATTTAAAAATCAAAACATACCCAAAGAGCCTTCTTATAGTTGCAATATGTGATGTGATTAAAACTAAAAGTCATGCATAAAAACAAAAATAAGTGCTCGTGGTGCATCATCAATCAACTCGCATTGTATGGGAAGGTGTTGAAACAGGTTTTTTTTAGACTGTGACAACCCCAATACAAATTATCTACCATTTAAAAAAAAAAAACCGTTTGGTCACAAATTACTTATATTTTAAGTATTATGCATTTTTTAAGCTAGGCAAAAAGTTAAAAAAAAATTAACTTTTGCTAAGATAAGATTTACAAGATTTAAAAGTTAAAATATTTTAGTAACAACATTATAATCTTAGCTATATTTACGACATAATGTATAAACATTTCTTTATATGTTTTTATGTTTAAATTTATTTTTACTTTTTTATACAATCATAGAACGTTTAAAACGATTTTTGGTTTCTGCTTCAAAATGAGAGGTGAATAATTTTTGTTTTAATTGAATACACAACTACTGCTAGCAGATTATTATGATAATTTATTTAAATTAAATTAAATTAAAAGAAAAATAGAATCGAAAAAAATACGGAATGAATATTTTGTTGTTGTTCTTTTTTCTTCTGCTTTTGTTGTCTCACATTCAGCACTTAATACGTTCTTAATAATTAATAACAAATGAAAATAAAATAAAACCTAATAAATAACGTTCTATATTTTAGTTTCTACTTTGAACATTTAACTGAAATCTTGATTATCAATTTGTGGTGTGAAGGTGATCTGCTATTTCGCTTTTTGCAGGTAAGCTCGTTGAATTCGCAGTCTTTTCTGTAAGCTTACCGTTTGCCAGTAGCTTTGTACTCTCTGAACTGTCAGAAACTTCACTGCTACTAGATCTGATATCACCAGCCATCTAAAGGGAATATTAAAAAAATATTATTTTATTTTTTTTTTGCTACAATTATTATTCTTTCGCCTCCTTTTAACTTACAAGTCCTTTCTTGATAGATTCTATTGCTATTTTAACAATCATATATGTCCATACTATATGCAAAAGCAGGAGAAGTATGAGCAGTCCATTGAAAATGTAATACGCAGGGAACATTGGCAGGATGGATGGTGCTTCAATGGATGAACTGTAAAATGAATAAAGATGTTAATCCGTTTGAATTGAGTTGTAAATATAATAATATTTTATTATAATACCTGTATATAATTCGTGGATAGAATCCTAGTCGAGTTACAATCCAAACCACAGTAAAAACAGCAAATATACAATCACAAGCCTTTTGGAAATTAGCGTATTTTGTCAATTTCGCTGCCTGTAAGGATATATTTTATATATTCAAGCACTATGTATTTAAGAACTAAAAAATTAAAATCTTCTTAGGATTAAAAACATGAAATGCTCGAAACCAATATTTACGCAAGACTTCAAGATAGAGAGAGAGAGAGAGAAATTGTTTTATTGTAGCTCTTAAAATAACGATATCATACTATAACCGTTTAGGGAAAGCAACAATATCCATAAAAACGCCATTTTTTGTTTAAATTTAATTTAACAGTAAATATTAATTAAATTATAATTGTTAAATTTATTAAACAAATTACTAATCCACAACCAGTTTTTATTTCATGTGGAATCGAAGAAGCTTCACAATTTTTTCAATATCTCTATTTGCGTATTATATTAATTCAAATTCTTAATTTAAAGGCTTTCAACAATTTATAAGACTCTTGTCCTACTTTGTAAACGATTTTGCAAAATAAATAGAATACTAAATAGTACTGCAACCTTTGTATTTTTAACGCGGTTTATATAATTTTATACAATTTGTTTATACAATATTGCAATCGTCAAAATTGTTTAATGTAGTTTTGAATATTCATATAAAAATTGCCTGTTTCTTTGAAATAAGCGTTAAAATCTCATTTGATTATTGCTAAGTATAACACAGAATTGTTTGCGAATTAAAAAAAAAAAAAAAAAAAAAAAAAAAAAACAAGAAACACCTAAGTAAATAATGTGTTTTTTTTAGAAACACGCAATAGTTATTAAAAATGGAAATACAGGAAGTGTTGGAATGCATATAGATACACAAATTAGCGTTGCCTTGTTCGCCGATCGCCTTTTAAAAAAGATTTATTTTGATTGTCTAAACTCTAAAGTATGCAAGCGTGACGATTATATCAGTTGTGTTAAGAGATACATACACAAATTATAAAGATTATTTCAGATTGACTTGATATACATAAAAAGTATAGTCTATTCATAGTACATTATTTTATGATAACAATTAGTTGACAATGAGACTTATGACTGTATTGTATAAATGCATTAGTTGATGTGATTATAAATAGCTGTGTCAGTTTAAAAGAAAACCATTAATAATATTTATAATAATAGTTTCAACTATATGCCTGTTAGAGTTAAGGTCTTTTAAATGCTATCTGAATTGTACGGCACTATTTAGAAGGAATATTAAAAGATCCCACATGGGTGGTAACTAGTTGGAACTGGGGATATATTGAAAAGAATGCTACCTAGAGTGGAACTCGGACCCATAAGGTTAATTGGCAAGCACTTGTGCCATTTTCATCTGAATTCACTGATTTATGTATATAGGTCATTCATTTTTCGGTTTCGAAAGGAAAGCTAAATAAAACACACACAGCGATACATTTTTGATGAACATTTTTATTTCATTATAAAGTTTGGACTTTGCCATTATGTGTGAAAAAAAATATCATTCAAATGGTCGCCTCGGGAAGATTCGCAGCATGCTATTCTTTTGAGGTAATTTTTAACCACTTTTTCGCACATTTCGGGCGGTATCTCGGCCATAACTTGAGTAATGCAGGTTTTTAATGCGTCTAGAGTTCGGAGATTATTCGCGTAAACACGGTCTTTTGCGTAGCCCCACAGAAAAAAATCTTCGGATCATCAGCAACACTTGCACTTGCAGCAGCAATATTTTCGACGACATCACTAACGCTTCCACTCTCTTCAAATTTCTTCACAATTTTATTGATTTCTTGTCGATTTCTCTTGATATGGTCCGTAGTCGGTCGACTATGATGACCATAATCATCGCGTAGTGCGCGGAAAGGGGCTACGTTTGAATCACCACTTTTGTAGTAAGTTTTAATAATTTTATCGCATTTTTCGATTGTTAAGCCTAGTATACAGTTCTTTTCAACGAAAAAAAAAAATGGTGGTGAAAAAAATAATTTTTTTTTTTTCAGCAAGAAAAATGTGTTTGGTGAAACAAAAAAGGGCTCAACTTTCCTTTACCGCAGAACGAATTTTCACACGCGGTTTTTTTTTAATTTGATAGATATGCGCAAATAAATAATATTGAGCGTAATTTTATGGCGAGGAAAAATTTATTTCTATTTTTAATTAATTTTCAAAGTTTAACTTTTTCACATAAAAAACACAATAATGGCTTGTTCCACATGTTTTTTCTTATTTTGATAGTTCTTTCTTTTTTTTTATTCGTTTTTCGATCCATTCGATCAATAAGTGAAGGCAATTGTGTATGTATGTACGTATGCATATGGCGATTAAAAAAAAATAAAAATTATTCACTTTTGTTTAGTTTGTTTGTTGTTTAAATCCTGGTAACCAAAGAAGGTATGTGTTTTATGAATACATCATATAAACTCAAATAAACTTTGCATATACCCAACCTCGCATCCACCCCAAATCCTATAGCGTGCCCAAGCAAGGGGTCTCTGTTTGCGTTGTACTATCCATTAAAAAAAACTTGACGTAGGGTTTAATCCGAAAAAGAAAACATTTTTTTGTATGATTTAACGGTGTTTCCTCGCCTTAATATTTTAAATCTGTTCTATTGAGACCCCCACCTAACTGTAAAAAAAAAATCAAAAATATACTGTTCTGCGGTAATGGAAAGTCGCCCCTCAAAATCAATTCAAAAACGGAAATTAGGTTCGAAAAAGTATCCGTGGTGAATATAAATTTTTTTCAACAGGTTTGGTTCACAGTTCGATAAAAAAATTCTAAACGTCAAACATTTTTTTTTGCGATAAAGTCACTCCCATAAGTACTTGTCCTTTTTTTTGTAGAGGAGGAACTGTATGGCTTTAAGCGATCCATTATCGTAAATGGCAAACATTCAACTAATATAATGACAGCTGAGTTTGACAGGTGTCAAATGCCAACGCTACCAACTTGAAACCACGAAATAAATGACCCATTAAAATTATATTTTGCAAAAATTGATTAAAAAACAACTGGCTTAATATTTTTGCAATATACCATTTTAAAATGAATGATTTACATAAATACAGTACATACTTTTTTCTTAAATAAAAAAAAAATCAATTTATCACAAAAGATTATTTTTTTTTCAACTTATCGTCACTAACATTGTAAATTCTGAAATTCTTTTTTTTCTTGTTTTTGGCTAAAACTATTCATTGACCAAATGCCAATCGAAATAATCATGATATAAAATTAGAACTCCATAATGTACCAAACTAACCGCAGTTATGTCATCATTTGAAAGAATTTTTTATATTTTTTTTTTGGATTTGGATGCTCAATTATTTTTGTCGCAGTTAATCGATCAATTTATAAAAAAGAGATGAAGAGTGCTTTTGACTTCTAGGGTATTATTCAGGTTTCTCTTTTTGCTTAGTTCTTTTTCAGTGAGATCTCAGAAACGTGAACTGGTTAATATGTATATTTGTGTAAAAAAAGGCTACTGGATGCAACAAAAATAATTAGGCATGTTCAGGAAAATAAGATCTCGAATATCTCATCTAGCTCTGTTTTTCTGAGGTTCGCTTGCACACTATTCGAGTGAGAAAAATATCTGAGAACTCTGTCAAAAAGCTGAGACTGATATTTTTTGGATTAGCTAGCTAAGTTATTTTCTTTCGCAGTTGATCAATTTATAAAAAAAAAGAAGATGAATAGTTCTTTTTTATTTAGAAAGTGTTTTTCATCCAAGCAAAGATTTAATTTAAATTTAAAATTATTACTTACCTCAAGGAATATATCAGCACAATCATGCACCACTAGAACTAACGATCCAACACGATGCAAATTACACACCCAACTCAATGCCATTAACAGTAACGTTACCATATGATGAATGAACATTTGCCAAAAGTCTTTTCTTTTAACATCGAAAAATTGAGTAGCGGTAAGAGACCAATAAAATGACATAGATATCATGTAATACCACCAAATATCACTTTCAATGGACTGAAATTAAAAATTAACTCATATTATATATATTCAACAACACGAATAAAATAACAATAAAAAATGTTTACCTGGTGTGGGTAGCCATACCAGCAGTTTTTGATGTTCCAAAACCAAGGTTTATCCCATAATACTATTAATCCAAATATAAAACTGTAGGTATAATAAAGACATCGCCAAGTATTTTCACAAAACTTCACCAGGGTTGATGGTTTATCTTGAGCTCTTCTAAGTCGCCACCACCTTTGTATTTGTCTTTCAGTTAAATCTGTTTGTTTCATTAAGCTCAATACCTGTTTAAAAAATTGTTATTTTGTTTTAGTAAAACAATTTAAAAAAAAAAAATTGAACAAATCAAAAATTTACTCACTGTCTTGTGTCCCAGTCGACTTGACTTCTCATATGCATCTTGTAATATTGGGTTTGGTGATGCCTTTTTTGGTCTTGAGCTCCTGATGCCAAAAGATTTTCCTATTGGTGCTATCCAGAATCTTAAAGAGAGAAACAAATGATTCAATATAAATTACATACATTTCCAACAGCATGTACGACAAATTAAGAAAAAAATTAAATAAACGGAAACCACTATTTCGCTAAATTTTATGTAGTTTAATCATTAGTTATAAAATTCCCTTAATTAAAGCAATTTGGGAAAACGAAACCTATCCCATCAGGGACTGGAAGGGCGGAGTTATTGTTAAGTTGACAAAAAAAAAGTGACCTTAAGAACTGCAACTGGCATGGTATTACCGTTTTGTTTGTTTTTACAAAATTAATGCCAACTATCATTCATGAGCGGACTAAGTTTAGAATCGAGTCTGCACTCAAGATCGTTTGTCGACCATATTAATACCTTAATGCTGGAGCAGTCCACTTTGATGAAAGCCGACATGGAGATCAACTGTTTTAGAAGAAGCCAAATGCCAGAGGAAGACGGATATGGGTAAGATCACTTTTTCGTAGACACTCACTCGATTGGTTGTTACTCGTCCTAAAACGATCTACGCTGTGTCTGATTAGGAAGTTTGTTGACTGGAGTGAGAACGAATCTTATCCAATCGACAAATTTGAAAATATACATATTATCGATTTTGAAGGTTTGAATGAAACAACAATAATTGGGTGACCTACTACTAAATTAATTCTTTGTCTGCTCCAAATGTTTTATACAATATCCGTTTTTAATCAATGAATTGTTGACTTATAAATCGATTACGGAGAAAAGGAAAGAAACCGAATGTACAACAACACATTGTGTGTGGCTAGTTCCAATGCAATTGCCAAACAATAAAAAAAACCTAAATTGCGATGGACTTGATCACGTGACCTCGGTAGCGTAATGCGAAGTGCATTGACTTTGAGGGAGCTCGGTCTAATTTCGCTGGGCAAAAAGTTTCTCAATTGCAATTGAAATTTAAGTGACAAAGCAACCAATAAAAAAAGGAGTCTCATCATCGGCCTGGCAATAGCTATAACTCCAGCCTATACAAATCTTGGTGGTAGCTCCCCCAAGTGTAGTTGCTTTATTCAAACCCTCAATATTAATAATATGATGGTGCGAAAGCGCAAGTAACTGCAAGTAAGTATGTTATCATACAAAAAACCCCTCATACATATTATCGTTTTCGTTTAAAACAATACAAACTTTGAACAAGAAACAGGTAGGATTATTGTGCCGCCTCCAAATCTTTCCACCCGTAGCGATACCCAACTTTTTCCCTTGGCTACACGACTGGACCTCCAAGTGGCCAGTTCGTCATTTTTCGCAATACCATTATGCCCTCCCCCCAAAACAGATATGAATAAAGTTAATATTTAAGAAATGCCAGTTCATAAAAGTTTTGTCAACTAAGGTACTATTTATGCCTGCATACTTCGGACGGAAAATTCAAGTGAAGCTCGTTAATACAATGAAAGCTAGTCTCGAAATGTCTTTATCAATTAAAGGGACGAGATAGCGAAATTAATGCTTTTGACAACTGTCTGGCTGTAATGATACCAATAGTGCGGTTCTGGTTTCGTTCTCGGTTGAGTTATTTTATGCTTTGTCATCAATTCAGTCTAGCTGAAATGACCTACTCACATTAAACTACTCAGAAGAGTCCAGCTTCAACATTGCATTTATTTTTTGATGCCTAGTATTGTCAATATTTTTTATCACCACGTCAATCTTCCAATCCGTTCTAAAATAAAATTTAACTTTAAAACTAGGAGTGTTAGAGTGTAGCAATCAGTGTATTTCAAAAAACAAATTCGTGGGTAGTAAATTTGTGATATTACTAATTATATAATAATATCTGGAGTAAGTAACATAAGGTGCAAAACCACGCTTTAGGCAACTATTGAACAATATCATACAGACGATGTGGTACCAACGGTAGCTATGCTTTGAACCTTTTAAGTTTATCGATAATTTATATGCTTCGTTAAGACGGGAATTAACACTATCCAAACATAATATGTATGTACGTGAAAACCGGTACTTACATTCACAATTCTATTGCCAAATTTTCTATTTATGTCCAAATTTGTTGCATTTTACTGTAATCATGACCCTTATTGCGAAAATCAACTATCAATTAATAATTGACATTAATTTATCAATCAATTTTATTAAATGGTATTGTGACTGTCAACTGTCAATATTGTTGATCCATTGTGATTTTTTGTTTTAAATAATATATTGTGAATGAACAACAATTTTCATCGATTTATTACCAGCTGTCAATTTTTCTTTCAATCGTAAATTTGCAGTTGATGAGTTCGTGCTGGTTAGAAAAATAACTAAAAAAATGTGAGTTTCGAATTAAATAAGTGATAAAAATTTTAATTTTTTTTATTTCCAAAAGTCTCCAAAACATTTGGCTTTCCAATTCCAAAGGATTGGATGCATCCCTCAAACTTCTTTGCATTCTTGCCATTTCAACGATAGCAGAATCATTCAACTCCTCATCCTCATAAAAAAAAGTTCAGTTGAAGTCATTTTGTATTTCGTTTTTAATTTATTTCCTTTTACGTGACCTTTTTTTTGTCAACATAATTTTGTTTTTAATCCTATTTTTTTTCTGATAAATGATTTTCTGTGTACGTTCCTCAAAAAAAAAAAACAAAAATCTGTCAGACGCACATTCCCATTCAAAATAATAGGAATATTTTGAAGGCATTCACAATAGCACAATATTTTATCAATTCATTTTCACAATACCGGTTTTTAGTTGAATTGACCGTCAATCGGTTGATAATTGAACTTCGCAATAAAGATGCATATAAGGCTAGGGTCATAGAGAAGGTACATAACACCGATTTAAAAAAAATAATACGCTTGACAATTTTTCGCAACTTTGCTACAAAACTGAATGGCTCCCGGAAATCACGCCAGAATTTTTTTTTGAAAATACGACGCATTTAAATACAACTTTTCTGGGAGACTTTCCAGACTTTCTGATTTTTTTTTCTGGCTTTTTTTCCATTTCTGGTGTTATTTTTTTCATTCTTGATTAAGAACAGGAGTCAGAAAACTGTATTTTACTTAAATTGTTGTAAACAAACAACAATTATGTAGGTATGTTAATCATTATGTTTAGTTGTCCATGCTGCAGGGAAATTGTAGAAGACACGGTTCAAGTTTACTAATGTTATAGTTTTTGTTACATATTCATATTGTTAATTTTTGTATGATTAGATACAAATAAAAAGATGAAATTATAGAAAACATTTATATTTTTACATTTAAACTGTTTCACTGTGCGTATTCAGAGTCGTTGGCTAAATTAATTTTTTACTAAATTGCAGTTTAAGATTCCATTTATTTAAATAAAAGTTTATTAAATTATTCGATTGTCATTAGAAACCATAAAAATGAAAATAAATGTCATAAAATGTAATTATATCTCTTTTAAGCTTAGCTAAAGTTTTAAAATTACTTTGAATATGGCCAAATAAGATAAGTAGGAGATTCAAGGTCTTTTAAATGCAACATCACACCAGTAAAAAAGGAATAGAATAGAATCCATACAACGGCGACGGTCTTAAGCATAAATGGCCCTTTCAAAAATAGTTTCTATAAATAAGTAAATACGCAGAACCAAATAAATTTTATCAACATTTTATGATTCATTAAAATTAATGATAAAAAAATCGTATGATATCCCAGAAATAAAATTTTATACGAATTTTTTTGTAGACATATTATGTAGTTTGATAACAGATGATATAAAAGCACTTTTATCTGTGCTAAGTTTGCAAAGTTCAGATCATGGATTAATAAAAATAGAAGGTGACACTCGACTAAATAGCCATCATCATCGTCAATTGGTTCTTCTATCGCCTTCTAAAATAATATGTTGGGGTATCATTATATTAAAATATGTAGATAAATTTCCTTATTTAGTATGAAAATGGGCGTGTATTCGAAAGGTCATTTTTTCACTTGGCATAAAATTCAGACTTGTTATTTTTGTATATTTCTATGGAAAGAAATGTGGTGTTTATTATTTTTTGCAGATTTTGCAGATTTCTTTTATAAAGGGTGTTTTTTTTAGAGGTTTATCTAGAACTTTGAAATGGAATAAAACAAAGATGATTTTTTTTAAATTGACATGAAATTTACTTTATTCGAAAGATAATCTTCTGGCATTATAATTTAAATATGATTTCTGGCATTTCTAGCTCGGACGTAGTCTAATCTGGAGGTCCAATTTTCGATGACTTTTTCAAGCATTTGTAGCCGTATATCGACAATAACGCGGCGAATGTTGTCCTCCAAGTGGTCAATCGTTTCAGGCTTATCGGCGTAGACTAGCGACTTCACAAATCCCTACAGAAAATAGTCAAGCGGCGTTAAATCGCACGATCTTGGAGGCCAATTCACGGGTCCGTAATGTGAAACTATGCGGTTACCAAACGTTTTCTTCAATAAATAAATTGTGGCACGAGCTGTCACGTGTTGCGCCGTCTTGTTGAAACCAAAGCTCCTGCACATCATGGTTGTTCAATTGATGAACGAAAAAGTCAGTAATCATGGCTTTATAGCGGTCGACATTGGCTGTAACATTCTGGCCAGCATCGTTTTTAAAGAATTACCGACCAATTTATTATTCCACCAACCCATAAAGCACACCAAACAGTCAGTTTTTGTGGATGTTACGGTGTCTCAACATACACGTGAGGATTATCATCACTCCAAATACGGAAGTTTTGTTTATTGACGTATCTATTCAACCAAAAGTGAGCTTTATCGCCAAACAAAATTCGCTTAAGAAAATTGGGATCAACGGCAATCTTGTTTTGGGCCCATTCACCGAATCTACGCCTTGCTAGGTGATCCTGTGGCTTCAATTCTTGAAATGTCAAACCAAACTAAAAATAAATCACTTGATAGCTGACAAAATGGACGCCATTTAAAATAGTGTTGCCAACTTAAAGTTCTATACCTCTAAAAAAAAAACACCCGTTATATACCTTTGGAAACCAATGTTGTCTAAAATTCAGCTTACTTTGAATTAACCTAACTGCACAGGTAATTGATTTTTGCAAGACCGTCTTCCCCATCATCTTAATGTTAATTTTAATTAAAATCCCGATTTTGTTTTAACACGAAACTAATACTTGCCCCATAAATTAAGTATGTATACATATTTCTTAATACTATTTTCTACAAGTACGTGAAATGTGCAACATAACAAACATTTTGTATTTCCTGATAATAATGGATTGTTTTTTTTTTTTTTGTTAATTTAATCTCATTTTTATCAATTAACCCTTCCTCCGACTAAATGATTTAAGTGATATAATGTATATCTTAAATTCCACCACCTTCTTAACTTTTATGATTAAAAGTTTAAAACAATCAAAATAATTTGCTCTCTTCTCTTTGAAGAACTTGTTTAGATGAACTTGACAGCACACTAATAAGACAAATAGGTTTTTGTAATCTTAAATAAAATCTGTGATATCTTTCAATTCGACTAGATACTTTGGGCTGAGTGTACCTCAGGCCTCCGACAAATATCATTCGATAAGAAATAAAAATTCTTCTACTCTATTTTATCTAGGGCACAAAAGATTAAACAGGTGACACATTTTTTTTTTTACACGCGTTCATTAAGTCAATATCAGTTAAGGCGGTTTTGTCTAATTACTATATTATGACTAAGGAAATTTTGTATTTATTTTTGTTTTAGTAAATATGCGTTGTTATTGGTTTTTTCTTCTGTTATTTTAATATACTTTATTTTAAGTTGATAAATTTTGTTTCTTGTGAGTTTTTTTTATGAGCGTTTTGTTATGTACTTTGTAAGTTTAATGAAAAACATTAGTAGCTCATAGGTATGTACGTCATTATCCAGTAGTGTAATAGGCCTGCAACTCAGCATTGAAAAGTCTTGAAATAAAGAACTAACTGGCAACTACGAGATGAAACTTCCATAGATTTTTTTTCTTATATGATATAAAAGAACTTCAGGCAAAGATTACTAACAATTATTTTTGCAAAATATGTTAGAATTCTCTTTTAAAGGTGCCTGCATGATTCCCTATAATGTAGACATTAAAATTATAAAAAAAAATCCGAAAAAGGCAAATTTTTGTGGAAAGCTTTATATTGATGTCCTGAAAAGTAATCTATGTATATTTTACGCATCAGTTTTTTTTTTTCAAAATTAATGTCAACAGAAAAATTAAAGTCTATAAAAATTTACACAAAAAATCTGCACATTTTTTTTCCAGACCCAATCGTTTCAGAGATTCAGGCTAAATTACATATGTCGCAAAAAAAAAAATGTGCCCTTCATTTTAATCCTTTAAAATTTTTTGTATGGGAGAACTTATAGTCTAAGATCCCGCCATAGGACGACCTACCCTTCTTATCGAGTTAGAGGTATGCAGTTTTTTGGTATTGCTTCTCAAAGATACAATAGGCGTGTTTTTTTACAAGGCTGGGGCTGGGGGGAATTGGAAACATCCCTAATTTGTGCATGGGTTGCCTAATGGAATGAGGTCAAGGCATAGGGTTGCGACGATTCAAAGGTAAATTTTTGGGTTTATTCAATTATCTGACCAAGATTTTATCGTAGGCTTTAACTGATGTTTAAAATATGGAATACTATTCAGAGCATATTTAGAGCATCAAAATTTAGCTTTGTTAGTTTTTTTTTTTTTTTATTTTAATGTGTAAATAATTAAATAATTTTTCATCTGCTGAGCACAAACAAAAAGTATAATTCAACTATAATTATTCTTAAAAAAATCCAATCAAATATTCATGCTGATCTTGGAATTTTTTTCTGTTTTTTTTTTTTTAGGTGGCATAGTCCGGGACACAATTTTTTTCTCAGGAAATCCTTGTTAAATCATATCTTTGATTTTCATATGTATGTCTGAAAATTCTAATTTCTTTGCGACCTTATAAAAATTAAGTGGGTAAAAACTGTGTGCAAAACTCTTACAATTTTTGTTTTCTTAAAACAAGCGATCTGGTAAAATTTGTATTTATTGGAAAATAACAGGTGCCAAATTTAAAATTTTTCTTGGACAACACTATTTTGGGCAGTCGGCTTACCAAATGCATGGTTGTAAAAATCCTGAGTGAATTATGAAAACAAAGTATATTTGACTTTTATCAATGTTGCTGAAAAATTCCAAGTTTTTGCAGTAAATTTTAGAATTTCCACTTTTCGGGATTTTACAGGGGGCGACTTTCCAAAACGGTAATCCGCGTTGAAACTTGATTTTTTTTTACAGGTTAATAGAATAAATTTCAAATATTAATGTGAGGAAACCTCGGAAAATGTTTGATGTTTTCGTTTTTAACCTCACTTTTTTTATCAAACTTTTTTTTTAATGTAAAATCAAATAAATCGTGTGTAATTACAACATTTAAGTGTAAATAAATAAAAACGAACAATAATTTTTGAATGTTTTTATTCATTGTTTTGAGGAAAAATATTAAAATACCTACATAGGTATACAGATAACAATGTACCAATCAAACGCCTGAACAAAAATCGCCGCTTACATAAATACAGTGCCAGCACCCAGCATAACGACGCATAAACTGTGAGGTATATATGGGGGGCATGGTGCCCCCCTATAACCTCCCTGCTTGGGCACACTAGAGTATTTGGAGTAGATGCGAGGTTGGGTGTATGCAAAGATTCTTTTGGGATCAAATTCAAAAAAGGAAAAAAAAAACACTTAAAATCAATAGCAAATATCCCGTATTAATCAAAAGAATTTAATAATTTTACTCATAAAAATCCCAAAAAAAACCACACATGACATCACTGACTCAAATAGAACTGTCAAAATGAGTAAACAAACAATGCTTTTTCTGTGTATTTTGATGTGAAAATATGAAACTTTAAAATTAAATTAAATATATATATATATATACATATATATATTTATTAGTTTAAAAACATTCTCTATCGAATAAATGTATCCGCGTATTAAAACTCGGGCTTCCGTTTTGGAAAGTAGAGCCGTCTGATTTAAAATTGACTTATGTATGTGTGATGGTTGAGGGGCCAATTGCTTTAGAAAACTTATTGTAACATTTTGGAAAACATTTACTAAACGTACTTTATTTCTTTTAATACGGATCACAGATCTTAAGAATTTTTCTTTGTAAAATACTAAGTCTTAACTTTTTGGTTATATTATATGATTCAAAATTTTTGATCTTTGTTTGACATTATGAACGTGTGTTTAATGAATCTGTTCTGCATTTAAAAGAAAAGAGATCCTAAAAATAGGTACCGCTATCCGATCTATCACTAGGAGCTCTATGATGTTTTCCAGAACATTTAAGTACATACATACCTACCTAACTACCTACAAATATTATTTCCCGCATCTAATTTTATTGCAGAGCAAGTGCGCGAGAAATGTCAAAGCATCAGGTGATTTATTTGTTTGGGATGATAATAATAAGCTCAAATTTATTAAAGAAGCTCATTTCTTTGATTATGGATTTAAAATAAAGAAAACAAAAAATATAATTGAAATATGTATAAATATACGCGGATTGATATGAATTCAAATTTAAAATTAATGTAAACAACAATTTTTGAATTTTCACAGCTGATGGAAACAAGAATTTTTGTTTCACTAAAATGTAAACAAAATTACACATTACTCCGGACAATAATAATACCTAATTGAGACTGAAAAAAAAAAACAAAACACCTCCGACGTTCCTATATGAATTGTTGTTGTAATTAGTTAGTGAGTTTAGTTGTTGTAATAACATGCAAAAGTCAATACACTCTACAATGATCACATAGCACAGGGCAGAATGATTAAGTTAACGTATCCAATCATAATTGAAAGCGTTCTAATAACTAACTTTACGTTAAAATTTTGGCACACTGAAAGTCGGTCTAATTTTTCAACTCCTAACACTGATCAAGGGGTTTATTAAGAAGTTCGGAGCAGAGGATAGTGTTTAATTCATACCATTAGATTCTCGAAAAAGCACTCAAAAGAAAATCTGCAATGTTTTTGTATGAATACGCACTGCGGTTCAATTTAGCTTACAAACAAATTTATTACGGTAACTGAGTGATTGGTTGTTAATTTATAAAAAATAGCACAATCAAAATAATGTTGATGAATTTTATTGAACCAGCATGAACTGTCAATTAGAATTAAATTTATGAATCCCCATCGTCATCAATATTGTAGTTATGTAGCTATACTCGTCAAGCCGTCTAAAATATTTTTGTAGATAAAGAGACCATTTAAAATTTAATTTTAGCTTCAAAATCACTACATAGGTTAAGTTCGTAATGTTCTGACCGAACTTATCTCCTTAAACCGACCATCTAATATGCAATAGCAAATAACTCAACAATATTCTCACCAACCAGTAACACACATCGTCAATAGGTCAATGTACATATAGTAACGACCTAATTTCTATAAGATTCAATTGAACAGTAATAGCTACCACCTACATGCAAATGCGAAATATTTTGGCTGCTAAAAAAAAATTGTCACGCGTAGAATGATTTATAAAAAAAAAAAACAAACAACGGAAACATACATATTTAAAAATTTAGTGACAGAAATAAGATTTAGCATCATCAGCAGAAATTCGGTTGGTAAGACAGCCAGGTCACCATGCAACGTGATTGCAGCGGTGCACAATCAGCATTTGCCACAACTCAATGATAATTGTTATACCTTCGACTCGATCCGAAAGATGGGGCTGTATGTTGCACAAAAAAATAGAATAAAAGTGGTTTTTCTAAAGACCCAACACAAAAAAAAAATAAGAAAAAGCCAAAGAAGCCTTTCAACGTCTCAATCTCAATGCACTTAGAATGTTTGGGCGTTTCCAATGGTAATGGAGAGGTTATGGTTCCCGACGAGGAACGAGCACGTACTTAAATAGGCAATCGCGTTGTTTGTTAAGAAAACCCAACGCAATGCGGAAGAGCCTTGCCAGAATCCAGGAAACAATCGAACTAAGCCATATTTCGAGTATAATTTTGATAGATTTATTAATTGTACATACCTTTCTAGGGTGTATCGTATCAGCATTACAATACAAGCTAATGGAAGCGGCCATATCAGATGTTTGTAGTCGGCATGATGAACATCTGGACGGGATCCCGGTGCTATGTCCTCCCACGTTACGTTTGGCGGAAGCCATACATTCGTTGACCAGAATGTGTCTCCGATTACCCTGATTATATCCATTTTGATTTATTTAGAAGATGAGCAGGTTTATAGCTTTTTTTTTTAAGGGTTTGTTTCTTTTACTTTTTAACTAAATTTGTATTTTTTTTTTATTTTGGGAGCTAAGAATTAAGACAAGTGGTTGTTGGGGGTTAAGCGCACAATTTATATTTACAGAAGAGTAGAATATTATTTTTAATGAAATGGTTATTCATATTTTTTTCTTTTTAATTGTTAATAATGATTCATGTTAAGCACACATCGCGTGAATTTTTGGGTGACTTACGTACGACTTCAACAAGCAAATTTGATAAGTAGAAGCACACAACCGCTGAAAATCGGTGCTGAAAAAGTACTCGTAGTCTTCGTCGCTCCGTTGTCCGCTTTGCAGTTTCTATCGCATGACAACGCATGTCAATGGATGCATGTGACAGATAGACCATTTTGGCAGCTGCAAAAAATATGACAGTGAGGCCACTTGTCATGAAGAATAAGTAGTGAAAACGACCGTGTACAGAGTGCGGTTTGCTGCGGACAAAAATAATTCTGCCGTTTCACGTTATGTGTGGTGTTTATGTCTTTCAAACTGAAAGCGGTCAGTTAAAATGGGCCAAGAGAACGCAATGGGCAGAAAAATTCAAGTATTTAATATTTACACAGAATACAACGGGACCACTTTAATAAGTGTGTGCCAGAAAACTTAGTGCCTGAACGAAAAGAAAAGTTATCTAATATGTCTTACTGACTATAAAATAGCCTTTTCCAAAAAAAAAAAAAAAGGACTGAGGTCATAATTTTTTTAAGTAAAGCATATACATAAGTATATTTTGAATTTCTTAACGGGATTTTCCAACTGATGAATGTTGGATAGTGCTTGGCACAAAGGTAATAATACGTACTTACTCACTTAACTTAAGATGGCGCTTAGAGTTAGAATCCACGATCAATCAAATCATTCCGTTTTTATTTTAATTTTAAATCACTGACAAAAAAATTAAAATACACTAGAAAAAAAAATAATCCTGAATGGATTAATGGCTAAAATGACAAAAGATATACTGTTGGAAAAAAAAGAAAAATTAAAATTTTGAATGTTGTTTTTTTTTTTTAAAGAAATCTATAAATGAGTACTAGAAACACTGATTAATTTAATGAACAACTAACTTATAACGGGTGATTTTTAAGCTGGTTTGGTTTTGGCAACACTAGTTTTGACAGCTGACGTGTGTTTAGTACCTTGTGTCACTGTCAAACAGCTTCAGTTTGGTTTGCAATTTAACCATGGTCTTACAAATGAACAACGCTTGCAAATTATTGAATTTTACTATCAAAATTCGTGCTCGGTTCGAAATGTTGTTTATCGAAAAATTGTGTTCAGCGATGAGGCTCATTTTTGGTTGAATGGGTACGTAAATAAGCAAAATTGCCGCATTTGGAGTGAAGATCAGCCAGAAGCATTGCAACAGCTACCAATGCATCCCGAAAAAGCCACTGTTTGGTGCGGTTTATGGGCCGGCGGCATTATTGGGCCATATTTCTTCAAAGATGATGCGAATCGCAGCGTTACTGTCAATGGTGAACGCTACCGAGCGATGATAACAAACTTTTTTTTGCCCGAAATGGAAGTTCTTGACTTGCATGATATGTGGTTTTAACAAGACGGTGCCACATGCCACACAGCACGCGAAACAATGGCGCAATTGCGAGGCGAGTTTGGTGAACAGTTAATTTCACGTTTCGGCCCGGTCAATTGGCCGCCTAGATCGTGCGATTTGACACCATTAGATTATTTTTTGTGGGGGTATGTCAAGGCTAATGTCTATAGGGACAAGCCCGCTTCGATTGACGCACTGGAAGCCAACATCCATGCATTCATTCGTGAGATACCGGCCGATATGTGTGAAAGAGTATGCCAAAATTGGACTCAGCAGATGGGCTACCTGAGACGCAGCCGCGGTCAACATTTGCATGAAATTATCTTTAAACATTAAATTGCAAGGTTCAAACTATCGATTCAAATAAATATTTCATTCATTTTTTCGATTTTTTTGTGTTTTCTTTTTTAAAAAAGTTCTAAACCTCTTAAAAAATCACCCATTATTATGATCAAGCTACTTTCGTAAGCTTGTATAAGTTTAAAAAATTCACAATTGCAGTACATCATTTTTATGTTCATACCTACGTGAGAGTTGGCTTCAATAAAAACTAAGGCCGGCGTTTCACGACACAAAAAACTGGGGTTTGCGCAGTTGAGTTGTGTTGTGAATGGGGTTGTTTGTGCTAGTTTGGCAGTTAACTGTGTAAAAATCAAAACAATTTTGATATTTTGCTCAGTCTTAAAATTTGTGCAGTTATTTGTGTCGTGAATGTGAAAAACTGTGCAACCGCTCAGTTGAAAAATTTTATTAACGCAGTGCACATTGTTTGTTGTTTATAATGGTTGATGAACAAAAGTTCTAGAGCGAGTTCCTCGAACTTTATTAAGAACAGACCGCTCTAAGGAAAATTAAAAGCCCAGAATATAGTAACAGAATTATGAAAAATAAAGCCTACCAGCTTTTGGTTCAAAAACTGAAATAAAAAATCCTAGAAGCCGACCGGGACACTGTTGTTAAAAAAAATTAACATCTAGTTTCCGGACAAATTACCGAAAAGAACTTAAAAAAGTTAAATACAGCGAAAAGTCCGGTGCCGGAGCCGATGTTCACTGAATAAAAACTTTTTAAAACTGATAACTGTGCAGTTCACTTGTATCGTGTTTTGCACAAACAGACTTTAGTGAAATGTCAGTTTGCGCAGTTATTTTGTGTCGTGAATTGCCGGCCTAAGAAAGCGCTCCAAACTAGATTTTCACTGCAGATCTAGATTGAAAGGTGAAGAAATCAGTAGATTTAACCAACCGTAGGACTCATGTTTTTTATACAAGCAGCTAGCAGCTGATTTGATGTACACAACCCAGTCCGTTTTTTTTTTTTTTTTTTTTTTTTAATGGGGTTTTCCATTGGTAAAATAAATCAATTTATTTTTGATTTGGATCTGTCAAAAACACAATTTCCCCTCTTTTTACGTTCCATGGGGCAAAATAAATTGATTTATTTTTGATTTTAAATCAAATTTGCAAATCTAAATTTTTCGGCAGATTTATCCCTCAATTTACTAACACCAATACAAATTTAAGCTGTCAGCTTGACAAATGTTGTTTTTGATTTGAAATTTATTCGTTTTGCGAAAAGTTTGCTCAAATTGTTAAATAAATACAATGCTATTGAAAAATGCAAGCAGTTTTATATGAATTATTAAATTCATCAACATCATCTTCTTCTGATTCAAGTGATGAAGAATTTTTTGAAATAATGAAAATTCTATTTAAAAAGAAAGTACACCAATACAGTGGGAAAAAAAATCAAATTGAATTGTGTTCCATTCGCCAAGAAAAAATTCAATTTTTTCATTGAAATCTGAATTTACCAATGGAAAACCCCATTAATTTGACTGTAGTCGTTTTTTTATGAATAACTCAACCATTTATTACTTTTGACAAAAAAGTTAAGTCTTAGTTCTCAATCGTACTCAATCTCAATGTTATTTAAAATCTCTTCTTGTTAGTTTCGATTTTTTTTACAGATACGTATGTATTTACCTATAGCAGATCTTTCGTCAGATAGTCAATAATTTATTTAATTTAAAAAGTTCAGTAAAATAATTGTATGGAAAGAATTAAAACTTGTATTTTAGATATGTACCTCTATATTATTTGCACATCCGATGCATCCGCATCACTGGCTAAAACACTAATTAAGTTTTGAAAAATACCGTTATAGATAGATCTGTTGGGTAACGTGAATTTTTTTCGCAAATTGGAACGAATTCCACAAATTTTCACAATTTTCTGTCAAAACCCATCGGAAAAAAACTCGGTTATTGGAAATTTGTTGAAAAGTTACCATTATATCAAATAAAACAGCTGTTTTCTGAGAAGAGACTGTGTTCAACCATTTAAATGATTTTTTTCTATTTTCGCAAAATATAATTCACTCATGTAATATTTTCGACCATTGATGCCTCCTCCATTGTTATGCGGGATATAAACACGTCAAAATCTCTTCAAGCATGGGAGAGTGTATTAGTGAAAATGCCACACGTATAGGTTGTATGTATGCTTGAAGCAAAATCAAAACTTTTTGATTTTGCTTCAAGCATGTACAAAAGATTGGCATCATCGAAAAAAACTTACTAACACAGTCTCACATGCTTGATGGAGTGCTTGAACCGTGTATACCTATGCCGCTTTAGATTTTGTATCTATTTTTATTCAGAAATGCGACAAAAAATCAACAACATGCAAAAAAGAATTAATAAAAGACAAATGGCGGCCGAGCATGAGCACTTAATTTATTCCGAATAAAACTACACAACACAAAGAATTGATATAAAATGTAATTGAAGTGAACTGAATAAATAAACTCAAAAAGAAAATATTTATAAAGCAATATAGATATTTTCTTTTTGAGTTTATTTATTCAGTTGTGCAAAAACTAAAAATTTCCAACACAAATGTTTTTTTTTTTATCTCTTATCTCTCATTGACATTTCGAACAATGAAGAAATTGTCAGCAATTGTAAGATGTTTTCAATGAAAACATCTGACAATGACCAATGAGTCTGACAATGTCCTAATCGTCTGACAATGATAAAATTGTGTGTTCAGACGATTGTAAGATACCTGACAATTTTTTGTCAGATTGTCATCTGACAATGACCTGACAATGACATTTCTGACAAAATTGTGTGTTCAGACGATTGTAAGACATTTGGGACAGTTTTTTCACTGAAAGATCTGACAATATTGTAAGATCTGACAATCGTCTGTACTGAGCTTAAGAAACAAACATTTTATTTTTTAGTTCGCATATACGGTGTACATATATCTCGACTAAAATGCTTTGGTTAATTTTAGCATGACTAAAATTTGGAGACCATTTTGTATGGAAACCAAAATTTAGCGCGTTCTGCGTACTAGACTTTAAGGTAAAGCTTAAGAAAACAACGACAACACTTATTCTACAATGTCTTTTATTTTTTGTAAACTAGAAATCCATGGTCTTATTTGCAAACTTTGTCTAACCTTGGACAACTGTCCAACTTTGGAAAATGTGTTCATAAACCTTGTTTATTGTTGTCTTATAGCTGCCTAACTTAGACACAAGAGTAGATTATCTTAACCGTGAATAATGTGATATTTATTTTTGTTAAATAAAGCATATTTCCATCAATTTAAAAATAGTTAGACAGTGTCTAAGTATAGACAAAAATCTAATAAATACGACTGCTATTCTTTAATTTTATTTTCAAAATTAAGTTATTTTAGTGAAAAGTTTTTTTTTAATAATTTTCAAAATCAAAATTATAAAATTTGTGATTTTTCAAGTTATTAAGAATGTAGGCACTATTTTAATATCTAATGCTATTGTCAGTTTTTAGTCAAACGTTAAAAATCAGGTGCTAAAATGTGTCCTAGTTTATCGGTATTTTTACGAAATTATATTTAATTGTCGTACCCATTTCTAGATTAGACACCTTTAGGCATATGCTTATAAACTGGAACCCCCAAAATCCAAATCCGTATCCAAATTCAGAAACTCAACGGAATTCCAATACCTGTAGATTATACAAATCCTGAGATTTCATTCTTTTTTGAATTGATTTCATGGATATCAAATCGTAATTATTATCTGACAAGCATAATAAATCTCGAAATTCCATCAAAACAATCCACTCGGTGCTAACTATAAAATTAACAATTCATTACGAGCTAATTAGTTCATAAACAACAAATCTCATTAGAGACCTACTTGTCAAGCGTTTAGCTTTTAGCGATAAGATTTACAATATTCATACATTATTACAAGACATGAATGAAAACTGTTAAGATATCCTTGTCCATATATGTACCTACCACATGTAAAACTTAGTGTAAATATACGGCTAACTATAAAACCAAAATATAAATATATATAAAATCGTATATGAAAACATTAAAAGCTTTAGGTACTCTCGCGCTCCTTTATCATATAAACTTATCTTTACAATAATTGTTAAAGAAAGCATGCGCAGGTCCAATATTAAAAAAAGTTCACCCTAAATTTGTATACAAAAACAAAAAATCCGTTTTTCTTCATATAGGCATAATATAGTGCTGTTGGGAAACATTAAAATAGAAAATAATGTGGTGAATCTGAAAGATGTTTATATATTTTGCACTCTGTGTAGGAAAAAGCTGCCAGTATAGTTCTTCCATCGCAAATGGCCGATTTGACGTTCCAAAACATCGTCGTCGTCGTCGTGGTCGTCGTCATTGCTGCTGAATTAAAATATTCTTCCTGTTTCTATGTACATAGTGAAAGTTAAGAAAAAATTATATTGTCACAAAATGGCATTATTTCATAAGGACTTTAATAGTGTTTTCTGCTGAAACTATACTCAAGGAATTAAGAGCACAAATCTCGTCTGCTGCTGCTGCTGTGCCGCCGCCTCAACCCCGCCACACAGTGAGTGTTATTTTTTAAAAAATAAACCTTTTTTTGTTTCTTCAAAGATGCAGCCCATTTATTTTTACTCACAAATCAAGCTGATTTATATAAATACAAAAAATGTTTTCGTGAGTTTTTGTACTTTACTCGTAGTTCGTTTTTACTTTCACGAATATATTAGATGTTCCTAAAAAATGTGCCAATCAATAAACATAAAATTCCTATATATATGGGAGGAGAAGAAATAAGCAATTTAAAACCTTAAATTAAAAAAAAAAAAAAAAAAAAACTTAAAGGTGTGGCAGAAATAACATTGAAAAATATTTGCTCTTGCATGGATGTGAAATATTTTTTATTTTGTTTAAATAATATTTATTTTTATAAAAAAAATTCTTTTTTCCCATCAGAATAGAATCTCCCGTTCTGCTACAATTTTGTATGAAATTTAAACATTACGAAACTTCTATATAATACCTACCTATTCTTGAAATCCTTTAAATCCTTCATTGTTGGAAACATTCTCTGTTTTTCTTGTTGATATGCTGTTGTGTAGGTATGTATATGTAGGTATGAAGAATAAAAGTTTTAGTGGTTTTGAGTTTGACGAGTGTTTCCTTTGACTTAAGAGGCAAATGGATACTTTTTGCAACCTCTTACAGCAAATGTTATTTTTCAAGGCCATATATTCGTTGGGATTGCTTGGGGGTAGAGCATAAGAACAACAACAACAACAACAACAACAACAACTGCTTGCATGCAACAGTATGGATTCTTAACTCTTATATAAAGTATCGAGTTCCGTAAAAAAAAATAAAAACACAAAAGAATAAAGTTTAAATATAGTACGACTAGGTACTATATACCCTTACCTATTTTGTTTTGGTTTCATAGTCCTTCAGGATTTTATTTGTACTCTTAGTGGTTGGTTGCTTGGTTTTAGTCAAAGTGCTTTAACATATATAATTTATAGCTATCAAGATTATCTAAAGGAAAACTCCGGCAAACATAAAATACAAAACTGAATTTTAGTAAACCGAAAATATTGGTTTTGTGGTTGGCAATATAGAAAAAAGTATCGCGTTCTTGAAGAAGCTTTATGTATTTTAGTTTTGGGCTTGAACTAGGAGAGGCTTAATTTATTAATTTTTTTTTTTATAATTGAATCGTTAAGCTTGACACAATTATTTACGTGTGTGTATGCATGATGGGCAAACAATTTCATAGGTTAGTTGAAAGTTGAAAAGTTTCGAAATTTAAATCCTACAATTTCACAATTTTAAAGTTTCACAGAAATAACGCGTGTTTTAGGGGCGGAAAACTTTAAATTGATTATTTATCCACGAAATTAGCTTTATTTGATAGATAATTTTATGGCATTAATGTTTGAATATGATTGCGACTGGTGCGTTAACCTATATGGTGCAATTTGAGTTTCAATTTTCACACATTATTCGTAGTATTAGTATGTTAGGCTCTATATCGGCAATAACGCGTCGAGTGTTTTATTTTTCAAGTATATACATATGTACATATTAACCAATTGTTTCTGTTTTTTTTTTGGCGTAGACATGCGACATATCCCCAGAGAAAATAATCTAATAGCATATCAAATCGCACGCAAAAATAATAGAAAATAATCTAATGGCTTCAAGAGGTGACCAGTTAACAGGTCTATTTCGTATAATTAATCGTTTGCAGTAGCGTATACATATAGGGGGGGATCAAGGGGATCAATTTCCCCCATCAACTTAACCAGTTATGCACAAAAGAAACGGAACAAAATTCCACATCATTCTAGCACAACGAACCAACAGTGGCATCCACTATGTTGACTTACTAGGAATTTATGGAAAGTAGTGCCCCGATACACTAATTTTTTATTTAAATTATATTCTCCGCTTTGTTCGAAGAAAATATAAACCATAAATGCATCCTTTCACATACTTTCTGGAAATAAAAAAATAAAATAAAAAATTACGCTGCATACTTTTTGTGCATATTTTAACATTTTCAACAATAAATGAATATTTTTTGTCATTCTTTTCAAATCTAACAAATTCTTAGAAAATTTAAACGTACCCTTAATATTTCCACTTAGTTTAAAAATGTTTCACTAAGAAAAGTTGGCAGCACCGTCACTAAGCAATCTATTCTAGATTTTTGCTTGTCAAATCAAATTTCAAATATTTCGTTGCAGCTTTGTCTCAATTCTCAATTTGATTGTACAATTGGTTCGTAACAAATTTCAAATTTCTATTGTAATGTTTTCAGTTGAATTAAAATAAGTTTTTTTGGTTAAAATGACAAAAATAAGGGTAAATGCGGCTGCAACTTTACGCAAATTTGCATCGGAGAATGCAGATATATTCAAAACAGATGGAAAAAGTTCTCTTTTGCAAAATATGCAACAAAGGTACATCATACGAAAGAAAATCCCAAGTTGACCAACACATTAGGAGCCAAAAGCATGCACAACTTAACAGTCAATGCTCTGAGACTTCGTCATCTCAACAACTCAT
The DNA here is from genome assembly GCA_951394125.1 of Epistrophe eligans. Lineage (NCBI taxonomy): Eukaryota > Metazoa > Arthropoda > Insecta > Diptera > Syrphidae > Epistrophe > Epistrophe eligans. Next base: position 56,899,956 of record OX596029.1, read on the forward strand.
TTCATTTACCAGCACAAGTAATACATTTGCAGTCGATTTGTGTAAAGCCTTCGTTGCTGCCGACATACTTTTGGACAAACTAAACAATACGTGTTTGAGAGATTTAAAAAAAAAATACACAGCGAGTCCACAATAAGAAAAAAATTATGTTGATAAAGTGTTTAGTGGTATTTTTGATAGGACCAAACTGAATCTCAAAAATCATTTTTCATTGGTTTCTATTGATGAAATCAGAGACATTCAAGACCAATTTGTTGCCAACGTGATCATTGGCGTCTTACATCAAGACGAAGAAATTGCCAAAAATAAGTACTTAGCCAATGTAATTGAGCTAGAAAAAACAAATCAAATCACGCTACAATCGCCCGTTCTTTCTACGAAACCATACACTTGTTTGGAGAACATATCGACAATAATAAAATTCTTCTGTTTGTTACTATTATATTTCATATTTCTTCATTTTTAGTGCATATTTCTTCATTTTAAGTGCATATTTTACGGCATATTTTGAGTTTTTTAGTACATAAAAATCCGCCATCCGGGCCCTATGCCTATTCGAATTCTTGTTTATTTTACGGGTTATTAATCTGGTTAACCAACTTTTGCTGCCTTTGAGTTAACCTTCTTCGAGCAGAAGAATATGCATTTTCTAGAGATAGAAGAATCGTCCGAATTCTGAACTTAAAAGCATAACGTCCTTGAACGGTGTTCAATCCATTTCTGGAATTCTATATCATGCGTGTTGGAGAGATTTACTTATTATGAAAATATTATATATTCAGGCATCACATTGTAAAATACTGATCTTTCGTCAAATGTTTCTTTCAGTGCGGCATTTGGCGCCTCCCCGACCTCCGCCCTGAAGTTTCTGCTGAAACCACTTGTCTACAAGATTAATGTAACGTGGCGGTGGCGATGTGAGTCTATTCATAATAAATTGCCAAACCAAACATTAAACTCAAAACAACCGAGAACTGTCAAATCAGCTGTCAAAGAAAATAATGTTGTTAATTAAAAGTTCTCCGCCTCTTAACCCTCCGTTTGACATTCGGGTCCAGCAAGTCCCTTTTCGCTTTCAATCGTAAATTAAATATATTTTTTGTTAAGCTACTTGTGTTTCTCAAATGTTATTTATTGGCTTTCGATTTATAAAAAAAAACAAAATCACTAGAAAAAGTCCTTAAAAAGGATGTTATAAGGACCGACACATGGTACCTGGCTAGATACCTGTGAATTTTGTATGAAAACTGAAAACTTATGGAATATGCTGCATTTTTACTTTTTCACTGAATAATATTGTAACACAAGTGGTATAATTCAATTCGCCGCTAAGAAAGGAAAGTACTAGAAGCATAGACCAGAACATTCAAGAGGAGTGTAGAATCATTCAACTCGCTATAAAAAGCGATGTGTAAGAACGAGTGGACACAGTCTATTTTTGAAAGTGATTTTATAAAGTTGGTTGTTAAAAGTAGTGGCGCAAAATTTTAAACGATTTAGTAAAATGTTAAAGCCATTTTAGTAAGTTACTATATTAAAAAGAAGATTTTGCAAATTTTAAACAATTTTAGCAATTACTATCACTTAACATTTTACTAAAATTAAAATCACAAAATGGCTACTTTAACTTTTAGTAACTTGCCAAATCCATATGAAATCTGTCATTGTCTTCGAAAAAATTTTGTTGGCAGAGTTAAATTGTAGTTTTTTTATGATTCGTGTGCTAATTGTTTTTCAAAGTAAATAAAATAAAATAAAATGTTTTCGGAAGACATCAAGAGTTGCTGAAGCTAATGGAGGTGCTGATTCCAAAAAGGTATCCCTGTACGGTTTATGGTTGGTCAGATACACTCCAAAATGTTTTTGATTTTTCTTCATGATGGCAAAAATTAAGAAAATTGAAAAAGGTTTGAGTGTATCTGGCCAACCATAAATCAAATTATTAGGTCGGTTCCCTAGGTTTAGGTTTGTTTACTTTGTTTTTCTTTCACGAACTGTCATTGTTTGGACGTGTTCAGATGCACCATTTTTAATAAAAGGGAAATAGTATTTTACTAGTTAGTAAAACGAAAAAAAAGGATTAAAATTTCCGAAGAGCTAGTAAATTACTAAATGTTTAGCAAATTGCTAACTAGTAATATGCTAAGCCCTTAACAATAGGTTGTTTAAAATTTTGAGCCAATGGCGCAAAATAAAACGATTAGACGTGAAGTGAAGTGAAAGTGCGTTTTATTTATACAGGAAATATGTGGAAGTTAATAAATAAAGGAAATAAACTTTATTACCAACCTTGAGTAAACGTTATATAAACTTTTGGACCCGCGGATTAAGTCTTCCAAGAAGAAACGAAAGACGGTAATAGACATTGGTTACTAGAAAAGCTACTCCGAAAAAACATAGGGGTCCAGCTAGGAACCATGACGTGTCGGTCCGAAGGGATTAAAATACATAATATGCGTCAGAAGATACCTAAATATACAGCATTCAAAATTATATTTTTAAAAACTAGATTTATGCATTTCCAGTCAAAGAATGGTTCTTAAAAAAAGAAACCATTTCAGTCTCTATAGACTAATAGAAAAATAAGTAAAGAATTTTTGTTTGCACAATTGTTTGGGAATTCTGAAATGGTTGTATATATACATATTTCCATCAAATTCCACGGGATAAGATTGATTCCTTTTGTCGAATTCTGACTATAAAAATCATTATTCACACCATGATTCTTAACGAAAATAAATGATGCCCTAAATTCAGGTGTATTTGCTTATTATTTTTTTTTTTTTTTTTTTTTTTTAGTAGGGGCTTTCAAATTTAGATCGAAAATTACAAAAAAAAAAAATATGTGAGTAACTAGACTTGTGGCGAAGATGTGTAAACATTCGTTTTTGTCTTAGGGAGTGGCAAAAATTAGGAATCCCGATCCCAAAATCTCTCATACCGCATAAACTCCGAATATATTAAAATGCGGAAATTTTCGTTTCTTTTTTTTTCTCTCGGTTCCGGTCAAACTGCGAAAATGATTCTTTAATTTCGTTTCCTTTTACCCGATTCCACTTAAACATGTAAAAACAAAATTAAATTCAAATTTCAACCGGAATATTTGTCTTCAACGAAATGATACAAAAAACATTGCATATTTGTAGATGAAGGGTATCCAGATGCATGATAACCAGTATTTTTCAGAGACAACAAACCGATTCGCGCAAGCCGTTTCCACTGCCAGTTCTTTTCTTGTCGCCATTTACGGTGTCACTGCCTTTGTTATAAGCTGTGTTCAATATTCTACGGATCTCTGTATAAGGATCATTTTTCAACAAGTAACAACTTGGGATACAGAAATAGAGGAGCATTCGAAGTTTTTGTTTTATTAGGTTTTGAGGAAAGATCTTGAGCCAGATGGATAGGTTCAATATGGATCTTAGCAATAACACGTTATATCACAACAATTTGGCATCCTGCTCTCTATCTGTATCCCAAGAAAAATACAGATCCAGAAAATAAAACACGGCTATTATTGTCATTTCCACTGCTTCCGATCGATGCATTAAACATACAAAAAAAAAAGATTTTCTGTTAGGAATTTAGTAAAATTGATGTCTTTAAATTTTTGCTCGAATGTATAGTGTCATATTAAAATATTTCCAATGCTCTGTACCTAGCATTTACAAAAAAAGTCAAAAAAAAAAAAAAAAATAGATTTCACTGATAAATTCAAATAAAAGCGATTTACAATCGTTTCAGACTTTTACGATGAAATTACTATAGTAAAAGCAAAACGTTTATCTCAGTCACAGTGCAATCTCTCAGTATATTTTTGCTTATAAACACAAGCCGCTATCTACTCAATTGCACAAGTTTCGTGAGAGCATTATTAAATATTAACAGATAATCGTATATTTATAAACTTTGTCTAACTTAAGACAGCCGCCCAGATATAACTCTAAAATGTTATACCAAAAATAAACATATTCAATTGCTGTCTAACCTGTATATTTAGTCGATAAATCTAGATAGAAACTTTAATCCGGATGTAAATTAATCTCAATATACATAACAACATTTTTATTTAATCCGGATTTAAATTTTAAAATTTTTCTTAAACGTAACTAAATCTGTTGTTTTATTCTTGACTAAAAGTGACATTTTATTAAACTAAATAAAACACATTTTAAACTATAATTCAATTAATACACTGTTTAACCCCCATTTTAGAGTTTAGACAGGCGAGGGTAGAACTAGTTAACCTTTTGTGATATTGATATTAGTATAATCCGTACACGAGAAAGGCTATCAAAGTCAAAGATGCTCCATACATTCACAATTATTTACGAAAAAACAAAAATGCAGCAGATTTTATTCGTTCGTGAAAAGAAATTTTATTTTAAAGGAAAGACTAAAATTCGCGATCGAATCAAAAATTAACGGTACGCGATAGCCAAAGGCTTCTTAACTCGAAAATAAGGATGGAATGCAGATTAGGGATCATCGGCTAATACTTCTTTTAAATAAATGATTGAGCGATAACGGTGATCACGTTACCTAACCACGATCGTATATTTTTTCATTTGATGAAATTGAGCTTAAATACGTTTTGTTCCAATAGAATCAAGTCCAATCAACTTTTTTGATCAAGGTTTTCCTGGTGATCTTATCTTACTAAGACACAATCTCAATTGCTCCATTCTCTCTCTCCTTACTTGATCCAGTGCGTTTGGCTTTCTCATTGGAATACCCGAAATCCATTGTTTTAGAAAATCATCCCAGAAACCTAGAAGTCCTAAATATGAGCAGCCGGACTTATGTAAATCACCCAAATTCCAGAAAAATTTCAGGAAAACTTAAAAAAAAATGTTAAACAATACAAATTAAATTCTTTAAATCAAAAAACTTATCTGTGGGAATTACAGAACGGATGGTCACTTTAACTCTATAACAGTAACTTAGTCAATAAATTTCTTAAATAGAAAGTTGAGTGTTAAGAGGCAGTAACAGTTTTTGAATGTTCAAAGGGAAAACAAAAAATGCAAAATTCGTTGTTAAGGCTCAACTACTATGTTTTCATTTTTGATTATTTGGTCGATATAACATTAACTTATAATTTTCTTTGATTCAAAGTACCATACATTATAATTCTCTTTGTTTTCAGAAATTATTTACTATTCAGTATAAGAACAGTTCCATAGACGTACATTAAAGACTGCAAGAATAATGCGGAATGGCATTGTATGGATGGCGACTAGTTGGAGTTGCATGCACCATCGTTATGTACATAGCTGGTATCCTATTCCTTTCAATATCAAATGTACCAGGACCTCACCCAAAACGAGTCAGGATCGGACGTTTCGGAGAGGTATTACTTTTTATTCAGAAAATAATTATAACAGCATTCTATAACTACATATGTAGATACAATTTTATTTACCTATCTATCAGTCTGTGCTTCCTTATCGTCTGTCATCATCTAAATAATAAAAATAATTGAAAATATACCTCCCATTTCATAAAAGAGGTATAATGCAAGGATTTGATTATAATAATAATTATTGTGTTTGCTTACCCAGCATAGGCATTATATTGATTTTATCATATCCATTCCATCGGGTAACCTGTTGGCAATGCCGTAGTCAGGTAAATAACTCGAAGGTGTTATAATAACAAAATTTGTCACTTCATTTCAAGTTCATGATTTTTATATTGGTTTCATAAAATACAAGGAAAAGGAAATATCTATATTTTATTTTTACATTAGGAAACTAAATAAGAGAGTTACAAAAAATATGTTGCAACTTTGTTACAATAGAACTAGTTTTCTAGAAATACATTTACTTGCTCTATGGGGCAAGTATTGGTTTCATCCATCGGGTGCGTCGTATCGGTCGGTGTGTGCGTACGTGCGTCTATGTATATTGTGTGTTTGTACATTTGTGTCGTCAAATTAGATCATCTTAAACGGCTAGCTGGTGCACAACGATTTTTGAAAATTTCCGGAAAATGGTTATAAATGAATGGCACCTCTTATAAAACTATTGTCTAAATTTTCGATTTTCTCAAAAGCGATTGATCTGATTTTGATCAATTTTTTTTATGGAGAATATTTTAAAAAGTTTTGTATTAAAAAATTTTCAATTTTTTTTTATTTAAAAAAAAATGTTTCAAATTTCCTTTCAAAACTTTATTATTCAAAAACAACTTGTTCCTTTTATTATTCATTATTAACGGTATCTCTTATACAGCCATTTTTTTTGGCTTTCGACTAATGTTCGAAATTTTCAATAAAAAAAAAAAATTAGATTAAAAAAAAAATCTAAATTATTCTTTGAAATTTCGATATTTAGAAAATGGGTAGATTGTTTTTTTTTTTTAAGTAAATATTTTAACTCCGCATTAATAAATACTAAAATTTTTGTAAAAATGTTTTCAAAATTATATACAGGGTGATTCCAAAAAGGTGTGACAAAACGCTAGAGCGTGTAAAAAAATAGCGTACAAAAAAAAATCATATGGGAGGGTTGGGGTCTATTCCCCCCCTTTAGCAACCACTGACAATTTTCAAAAAAAAATTACTTACAGCAAAAGAAAAGTTATTACAAAACAACGGAAAAATTTACGAATCCATATTATATTTTTTTTGTAAAGTCTTCTTTTATTTTCTTTAAAAATAAATTTGTTTTAGTTAACAATTCTTGAAGAATTAATTTTCAAACTTAAAAATAAAAAAAAAAATCCAAACAAAGTTTTTGTTCAAAATTGTACGTAATAAAGTGCTATTTAAAATTTTCTAATACCTTCGTGATATAGTTTTTCCTTCACCGTATCTCGAGAACGGACAGAAGTATCGACTTCAAATAAATTTTATTTTGACATAATGTGTAGAAAAGGTTTTCAAAAAAAATTCAACTATAGCGGTTTTCTCATAACAGCAATTTAAACAAAACAAAATTTGTAAAATGCTTCGATGTCGACTATCGAGAGAACGAGAAATGCCATCGAGAATTTAAATGAATCTAAACTTTTTGAAATATTAAAAATATAAATCGTCATAAACTACATAATTACCCCTTTTCTGATTTCCGTTCCGAATCAAATCCGTAAACGGAATTGATTTCCGCACGGATTTAAAAAAAAGGTGTTCTGAATTTCACTTTCACGCTAGCGAAGTCAGTAAAAACAAAATTCGAAACATCAAATTTGTTGACAAAATTACATAAATCACAAAAACAAACGTCATAATTCAGCTTCTATCGACGAGATGATACCGCAGGAAATTGAGAGACTTTTCTAACATTATTGAAATTGAGGAACGCATGTAAGCGATGTCATTTGCTTTTACTGAAGCTATAGGTATCTTTTTTTTTGTTTTAAGGTTCATTCAACAGTTTAGACTAAATAATAATTTCAAATGTCAAGTATTTCCAAGCCGATCGAAAGTCACAGAACTGAGAACACTCAATCCGCAACTATTGAAAGCGAAAAGTATTTCAAAACACCTACAGTCGTATTTATTAGATTTTTGGCTACTTAGACACTGTCTAACTATTTTCAAATTGGTGGAAATATGCTTTATTTAATAAAAATAAATGTCACATTATTCACGGTTGAGACAATCTACTCTTGTGCCTAAGTTAGGCAGCTATAAGACAACAATAAACAAGGTTTTCGAACACATTTTTCAAAGTTGGACAGTTGTCTAAAGTTGGACAACGTTTATAAATAAGAACCCTAGAGTTTGAAAACGAAAGGATTTAAAAACGAATCGCTATGATTGTTAAGTTTTCTGTTTATACATATGTATATATGTACATACATATGCAGGTAAAAATTCAAGAAGTAAAATGTATAGAAAATTAATGGAAGTAACCAGTGGGGTAAGTCTAGCCACGATGATTCCCACGGCTATATACGGTCTTTTCCATTTCTTTACATAAAATCATTTTCTTCTATAAATAAATATTTCTCATTAATGTGAATTGGTTTGGTAGAATGGTTTCTTGCATTGTATTTAAATGTTATCTATTTTATTAGGGGTGAATTTAGTGTTTATTCCCAATTGTAACTATATTTTCATATAGGGGTGGTTTCTTTGTTTCTGTTTCAACAGTATTAAATGAACCATGACCCTTCATGCTTTGATATAACTGCATTAAAATAACAAAAACAAACAAAATTCATGCCTTTGCTTACTTACAGATAGCAAATTATCGAACACAATTCATTGGACTACATCGAAAACAAACCATACACTGGTGCAAGGAATTAACATTTTTACATAGTCAACCGGCTGAGGAGAAGGACAAAAAAACTCATTTAACATTCCGCACAAAGATCACAAACAATGAAAAACTTAAAACCTATAAAAATGCAAATACAAAGCACAATACTTATACTAACAACAATAGTTTAACTACGGAAGGTACAAAAATGGAGGCAAATAACTCTCATTCGAACAATACTGTTAGTGGTCTTACGGCACTAGCATCATTTCCAGGAAGTGGCAACACTTGGCTTCGATATTTACTTCAACAATCTACTGGTATAGATTTTTTTTTAATTTATTTAAAATATTATTATAAATTAATTAAATTATTAATTTTTAGGCATTTTTACCGGAAGTATTTATAAGGATTATGGTCTTTTGAAAAGCGGATTTCCGGCTGAAAATATATGCAATAAATCAGTTTTAGTTGTAAAAACACATGAATGGGGCCAAAACGCTTGGAGTGCATTTTCAAAGGCAATACTTTTGGTCCGAGATCCGGATAAAGCAATTTTAGCTGAATTTAATAGACAGAGCGGTGGACATGTTGGATTTGCTTCTCCAGATCGCTATAAACGTACAAAGGGGAGATGTAAGTAGATATATATTTTTGAAATATTCTTACATACTTTATTTTATTTATATACCTAAGCATTTCTGCAATTACTTGACTGAAGAAAATGCCATAACTTCAGATTTCTTCAAATTATATTAATATTCCCTAATTCTTGTTAATCAACTAAAAAGTTAATCAAGAATTAATTCACGAACTCAAATGTTTATTAATAAACAATTAACCGTAAATCTTAACGAAAATATATTACTTATTCAAAATAGCTTTTAACTTCGAGTTAAGACCCTGTTTTCAACTCGCCCGCCATGAAGATAATTTTGTGGGTGAGAGGGGGTGGAGCTATGTTATCTTCACCAATCTCACCAACAAACCCACCGTCATGGTGGGCGTAGTGAAAAGTCACAGCTTCTACTTGGCTGATTTATTTCAGTAGTATATATTTAGAATTTGTACTATACAAAAATCTTCGTATAGAAATTCTACTAAATTCAACAAAAACTCTGCTTTCGCCAAAGAGTATTATTTATTCAGCGCACATACACCTTCTCACATGAAATTCTGCACACATACTTTTTCGTTTTTGCTAGCAAATAACATTTGTGTCATTAGCGTTTTTTTTTTCTTTTTATCTCTAAAATATTTTCGGTATTTTTAACTTAATAACTCGTTAATTCACCTAAGCTGATAAACATGAATTAACTTCAATTTTGTCTTATTAATTAAAATATTTAACTGATAACTGCTAATTACTGATCTATCAATTCAATTTATTAAAAAGGGGTGTTAATGTCTAAATCTTAAAATGTGAGCTTTGTACTTTGTGTCCTTGGAGATGATTTGTAATTACTGCCAACTATGAGTTGTTTATAAATTATTTGAATGTCAAATTAGCGAAGAAACATTCGCCGATCAAAAAGTAGCTAGGTTCATATATGTTTCAATTTGTGTTTGCGTTTTCTATGTTTTAATTTTAATGGGATTACCTTAAAATTGTTTTTTTGAAATGACATTTGCAACAACTAACTAACGGTAATTATTAATCAATAAACCATTCAATAAAATAAATTTTGTACCCCTTTCTCGATATAAAATTAGCAAGTCCAGTAAAAAAAAAATAGAAAAATAAAAAAACACTGCAAGATAAATTCGAAATTGTACCAAGTAATAAACGACTAAATAAAGAAAAATTATTAAGCAATAAACATTTTAATATAAAAAGTTTTAGCGTCTTTTTGAGGGGTTGCTTTGTAAACTTTATATAGATTTAGCAAAAACGACAAAAAAAACATAGAAAACATTTAAATTATCACAATAAATTATGAGGCTCCGTGAAATTAGGACCTAAGAAATAAGACCCCAAAAACACCAATTTGTTTTGACAATATTTAAATTTTTTTCAAAAATTAAATAATGCCCCAATTTTAAATGAAATTAAACCCCAACATTAATGTTGAGGTCATATTTCATTGGGACATTATTTTATTCTAAAATAAGGCCCCAACAAGAAAAAATTAAGTTAGGCCCCAAAAAATAAATTAACAATTAACACCCCACAATTTCAGAATTTTCGTATAGTTATTGTTTTGCATGCATATGTAGATTGGGGCCCCTTTATCATTTTTTCTTTGGATCTACATATATTTCCTGGAGCCTATAATTTCGTGGAGCCCAAGAAATTAATGACTATAACAAACAGACGATTATTAAGCAATGAACCATTTAATATTAGAATTTTTATTGATCGAAATAGGTTAAGTTATTAATGAGAAAGTCGGAAAAAACTGTTTTATGGCAGGTACCGTTAGTAATAGTTTTTTGAATTTTTTTGTTGAACCTTTTAGAGAACCAGGCGAAACATGACTATCTTGACGTTAAATAAGAACTGTGATTTAAGACCAAGAAAAATGTATGGAATTTATTGTTCATTAATTTTCTCCTTCTTTTGATCCTTTTATAAAAAAATAATATTTATTTCGTTTCCTATTAACCGAAGAGAAAAAAATGTATGCTAGGTCATACACTCTGCAGGTACTTAATGCTCAAGAAGATAATTGAAGACAGAAAAGTTCCCAAAAAAAGAACGCAAAGTCCAGTTTATTATATAAGTTTTTGTGTACCTTTCTATAAAAATGTCTATAAAATTTTATTTTTAGATTGGCAGCAATTTGTTACAAATAAACTTAATGGATGGGAAAACATGAATCTTGGATGGGCAAGATTTTTTACTGGAGACTTGCTTATCGTATACTATGATGATTTAGTTTCAAATTCAGAAAAGATACTTAGAGAAATCCTCAGCTTCCTAGATTTTCCAATTGAAGAAGTGAGTAAATAAATTCATACAAACATATCTAATCATTTAAAAAATATTTAATAATTTTACTTTAAATTTACTTAAAATTTTTAGTCTCTAATGTCATGCGCCCTAATACGAAAAGAAGGAATTTTTCGAAGAAAAAAACGAGTCTTATCATTTGATCCTTACAGTCCTGCTATGCGCCATCAACTTGACGAAAGAAAACGAAAAATCTACACACTATTAGGACGCTATACAGCGAAAACTAAAAACTTCAACGACTAAGTTGCGTGATAAATGTTAGATACAAATTAAAATTTTAGCACATAATGTAAATTAATTTGTAAATTAGAACGAATAAGTTAATTCTGTTTCATAAACAAAATAGAATAATTTGTTACAAAAAAAAAAAATAGAAAAAAAAAACATTTTGTACTTAAGAAATCAAAATTTCCACAATAAAAATTGAACTGAAATGTATTACTGCTATAATCCTAGGTATATGTAGATATGAAAAATGTTTTAATTATTTTTTTTTAATGGAATAATGTTTGCTTAAAATATTATTTGTTTGGATTCTGAGATTTTGAGCTAACTACATGAAGTACTTACACAAATTTGAAGGAAGAAGATGGAAGATTAAAAACAAAAAAATAACGAGAAAAATAGGTTATACATACGTTCCAATTCTGCTTAACGTTCGCATGAATTTTCGTATTTTGCTGTCTGTCAGAAAAAATTGAATATTCCAAAAAGCATATATAAATTGCGATAAAAATAAAATTTTAACAATTAGATTCTTTCAAGAACTTCAAAAATAATTACTGATTGAGCTTTGAAACTTGAATTGAAGAGTTTAAAGAATAATTTGTGACAAATTATGTGACAAATACACGTGAATCGAAAAATTCGACCGGATCGGATGGCAGAATAGTATCGTTTTGATTGTTTTTATCATTGTTTCTATTTTCGTCAGGTTGATTTAGAATTTTTTTAAACTTTATTTATAACACCAGACGCGATTTGTTGATACCTACATATCTTCTTATATTTTTATAAAAATCTTGTATCACGGTGTTTTGCGGTCTCTCCTCCTCCGAAACCGCTCGACCGATGTTTATGATTTTATTTTGGTATATTTGGTAGGTATGAGAATAGGTCGCAAAGTATAGTTCATACCACTAAGTGAATAGGGTACTACTATAAAAAAAAAGTTGTCTCCATACAAAAAAATGTTTTCAATTTGGTATAAAAAAATATCTATAACAAAAAATTTTCGGCCTCCTATCACCACCCCACATTTTTTTATTGCGATTTTAGTATATTTCTCTCTCGGAGATCTCAGCAATCTCATTTTCATGAATAGGATTCCTCAGTAAAATTTCTCAGCTTTGCTGTCAAAACTCAAACTCAAAACTTGCAAAATTTTGCAAGATTTAATTTAATTTATAAGAAATATATACATACGTGTTTTGTGCTGAATAGTACTATGGACAAAAAATGTGCCCACTGTCATGCGCTAAAATTCAAACATGAGTCGACCGGAAGTTGTTGCGCATCAGTAAAAGTGCAACTACCAGAAATTGAGGCACCACCAAAACCATTGAACGGCTTGCACGGCACGGATATATATATCCAAACCTGTTCCTGATAGAGGTGTGCTAAAGAGCGATTTAAATGAGCAGCGATCGCAGAGAACAGTTTACAAAAAGAACAGCTCTTTTTCGCAGCTATTTAATCACTCTTTAAAAACAAGTTAAAGTCGAAGAATGTACTTTAAATTTTGTTTTCTGATTTGAAATTCGTTTAATCCATCATCATTATGGTATTTGACAGATGGGTGAGAACCTATACTTTGAGGCATAGAGAATATTTCGTTCCAAATGTCAACGAATTGCCCTTAAAAAGCATTTTTCCGGAGTAGAAAAAAAATTTGAAAATTTTCGTTTTTTTAAAAGTTTTTTAATCCATCGTCATCGTAGCCACCCTTCGATGGAATTTGACAGTTGATGGCTTGACAGATGGGCGACAACCTATGCTTTGAGGAATAGAGAATATTTCGTTCCCTGAACAGAAAAAAAAAAATCGAAATTTTTCGTATTTTTAGAGGTTTTTATCTATCGTCATCGTAGCCATCGTGTCCAAGTGATTTGGAGAAACTCCACACATCCATTGAATTTCCAAGTATGTAATGCGATTTCAACTTCAACCTGCTCTCTGTTCAGTTTCTTTGCATTATATTTAATAATGAACAGTATAGTTTAAATAGCAATGAGTAGTTTAAAAATCATATAGCATTTTGTTCTGACTGCTCAGTGCTCATCTAATCGCTTTCGCGATTTATTCGCATTGAATCAGCACTAAGCACAGTACTGTTTCTTGCTCATTCTCTCTTTTCAGTCTCCTCTTTAGACATATAGCTAAATGTATACACTAGATATATGAGATACCATACCTGCTTCCCGGTTATTGCGATTGCGAGTTGAATTTGTTTGTGAATTTTTGTAAGGTTCACCACTGAGCACTGAGCAGTGAGCATTTAAATTGAAGAGCAATCGCTACTGCTCTCTGCTCAGTGAAATAGCAGAGTGATTAAAAGCAGCTATCGCAATAGCAGCCTCACCTCTAGTTCCTGAAGTCCATTTGCCGATTCCATTCATCCTTCCAAATGACATCGTTCGGAGCAACAGAAATTACAGAAATAGTTCACAATACTGCGTCAAATGGTCAATATTCAAACGATCCAACGAGATACACCATGAAATGTTTAATTGCACCGATATTTCTTAAGTGCTCCTTACCGATATAGCGCTGTGATATTTATCTTCTCAATAGAACACAAGAGTCACGAACGTTTTCACATTTCTTTATCGAATTCCAATTCGCACCGTAATTGCCGGCAGCATAAACGTAAAACACATTCCTTCAAATCATTTCTTTCGTTCTATTTTCTCAATATCGATCAATTTTATCAATCGTTAAATTATTCAAACACAATAATTACAATACATTAGTTATTTTTTATTTAACAACCAAAATATTAACTAGAAATAGATTATATGACAGAACAACGTTTGCCTGGTCAGCTAGTACATAAAAAAGTTTTTCAAATTGATTCAGTAGTGATTCATTTTAATATGGTAGATTCGTATTTGTCTATTCTCAAAAGCTAGATATTGATTCGCCATTTTGGTATTCTCTAACAAGAAAGCACACAAAAAATACTTACCACAACATGATGAATTTTTTCAGAAATGTCATATATGTACATAATTAGAATTTATAACTTTTTTCAGGCTCTGATTAGCCAGCTCTTATAAAATGTTAGAATTCTGAACTTAACAGCCCAATTCTCTCCAACATCCTCACAAGTCACCATGAAGAGGTGAAATTAATTTTGTGGCTTTTGGGAATTCTCCTCCATAATTACAATCACAAAAAAATCGAAATTGTTCAGGAAGGCCTTAATTAAAGCGCCGACGGCTATTGAGAACTTCAAGAGACACAAATGATCAATTCGTGGTTTAAAACAGTACCTATTTTATTTATAGAAATAATAAAAAACGCCAGTTTGTTTTGAGTAAAGTTTTAAAGGTGAAAGTTTAGCGTATGATAATGATTTTTATCTGCGATATTGTATGTATGTACATAGGTACTATTATATGAAAAGTTATGGATTCGTAAAAAAAACGAACTGGATTTTGATCAAACTTGAAATAACGTCGAAAAAAGTGGGTCTCGAAATTCTGTCTGTTCGGGTTTAGCCTAAACGGATGGTTTTTTTTAGGACCTGCCGTACAATTTTAGCAATTGAAATAAATCTTATTTTTCTGAAAAAATTAAAAAAAAATTCAGTAGTTTTTTTTTTAAGGCTACCATTTTGTGAAAGAAAAATTTCTGAAAAACGGTTAAAAATAGCATTGTTTAACAAAAGTTTTACGCGCAAGCAGTCGTGCATTTTAATTATATTTGATTATTTATATACATATACAAAAATTAAAGAGGTATTTTTACTTGCCAATCGCTTGGTGAATGGAAGTCATAAGAAGTCTGCATGGTCTTAATTGGCTTTGATGGGCTTTTATAGGCAAATTGGTTTTCATTTTTAGATTAAGTTTTTTTTTAAGTTCACCTGATTCAATGGGCCATCATCGCGAATGATTTATTCTAGGATTCTAGCCCATTATAATGGATTAACTATATCAGTGATGCCTACGTTCTGAGTATAAATAAGCCAATTCATTCACCAAAAACATTTTTTTCTTATATTTATTTGCAGGTATAATTTAATTGAGTCGAATATTCGTCGTTATGCTTTCAACTATTTCTAAGTTAAAAGTGAGTTTAAATGAATTTTCTGCGATTAATTTAAATTAAATTAGTTTGTCATACCAATAGTTGAAGAAGAATCGATCATAAACTTATGTTTTAATTAATACAGAAGGTAAAAATAAGTATTCGATTTCAAAAAACGACATTGAAAATGACTGAACGCCTAAAAAATTTTCGCAATTAATTCAGAAACAAAGAGTCCTATACTATACAGGGTGATTAGTAAAAGGTGCACCAAAAAGTCAGAGTTAGTAGGTTGGGTTAAGACAATAAAAAAAATCGTATGGGAAGGAGGGGCTATTTCCACCCGTTTATGCGGGAGGGGCAATTTTCTAAAAAAATTGACTTAAAACGGAAAAAAAAATTATTTAAAAACAACGGTAAAACAATGCTGTACCTTTTTGGAAAGCCAGAAATCTCTTCTTTAATTTTCATTTTAAATTAAGTTGTGTTAGTGAATAGTTTTTGAAAAATTCATTTTCAAATTAAAAAAAAAAAAACTATTTTTTTTTTCAAAATTTTATGTAATAAAGTATAATTTTTTTTTTAATTCAATGCTCTTATTTATTTTCAATAAAAAACAGAAAACCGGAAGCTGAAATGTATCTTAGTTTTTGAGAAATTAAAAAAAAATAAAAATACTTTCTTCCAAGAAGAATGTGTTATAGAAATAATAAAACACAACGTTTTTTTATAAATATTAGTTAGGTTGCTTTATTTTTCTTTTTTTGTTTTCTTAAACACTGTAAAATTTTATTTAATTGAGTTTCAACACATTAAGAATTTGTATTGATAATATTTTGTATCGATTTTTATGTTTTTTTTTTTTTTTGAAGACGTTATTATTCTTCTTCTTCATAAGGATCTACATTTAGGTATATGTTTTATTAGTTGTTACGTACATCTATTGAAAATAATAATTTTTATAATTTTTAAAGCATTTGCACAGTTCTCCACAGTCTGTGTAGAGATAAAATTAAGGTACAAATAAATATAATAAAGTTGAAATTTTGAAAAAAAAAAAATAAAATATTATATTCTTCGGTTTCAAAAAAAAGTCTCCAATTTTCTTATGATATTTTTTAAGTCACTGTCGATTTATGGATGGTACTATTCATAAGTTGAAATTTGTTTTTATTTTTTTACAATAAACTGCACAATATTAAATTAAAAAATAAAAATAAATAAATTAAAATCACTAGCACTTGGTCTGGAGGGTTCAACGTTTAATTGTTTCATAATTGTTTTTTTTTTAATATTTATTTAATACTTACGGTAAGATAACTAAAATTGTGATATACTTTGTTTCAATCAACTTTATTTTATTTTAAGTTGTTTATTACTTTTTTATTAATTTTTGAAACCCCTTTTAAGATAACTTAGAAAATAGTGTACCTATTTTTGTTTTCATAAGAACAAAGGAAAATAGAAATATATATAGTAATTATAATTATAATTATTATATCTTTTATTTTATACTTTAATACTTAATTGCTATAAATGTTAACTATTAATACTATAGATTTTTGATAAATCTATTTATTGGCTTTTGATTTTTAAAGCTTTATATTTCTCAAAACATAACTTGTATGTTATCTATGTTATTTTAGGTATTCCCTTGTGTTTGCTTTTCTATCAAAATTAACGGTGTGATTTTGGTTACAAAAATAATGAACTATAAGACTAAAATTAATTTTTTAATTTCTAAATTAAAAATTTAATTTTTGTTTCGGTTTTTATATGTTGGTAATTGAAAATTTGAAATTTTTGCAGATCAAGATATTTTGGAAATATGTACATATAGACAATTATAATTTCGAATATTAATTCATTTGTAATTATCTTAGTAAGTTTTGCAATTGGTCCACGTTATTTTTTGCTGATTAATTATTATAATTTTTTTGTTGTATTTGAACTTAACTAATAATACAAAATAATGCTATCTATTAAATCAAAAAGCGATACGATTTTACCTAATCAAAATGAAATTAAAACTGAAACTGAAACAAAAAATGTACGAAATATTAAGGTATGTCAAATGTAAGCAACAAAATATGGCATTATCAGAGGGCTAAGTAATGACTTAAAACTCTCAAAATCCGAATTTCTGTCGGAACAGAAGACCCATTTGCTGAAACAAAACATAAACATTAGAACATAAGATCTTAAAAGAACTTATGGAACAGTTTAGGTACTCTGAAGAAAAGGTGTAAATTTAACTTACCTATCAGCAAACATATTGTCTCAAAGTTTGTTGATATTTGAAATAAAGTTTAAACAACGTTGTTTAAATTCTTGTAAAAAAAAAAAAATAATTCAAAGTGCACCACTAGTTTGGAATGGTATAACATAGTTGAAAACTAAGGTAATATCATTAGTGTTTTCATTTTTGTTCAGTTCTGTCAAATTCGAGGTGTTATGGTGGGAAAATATTTTGTTGTTGTTTCTAATGATGCGTGTTGAATTCCTGTGTGCACTCGAACAGACATTTTTAATTTTTTGACACTTTCAACTTTTAACAACATGCGCTTTGTGTACTGTGACTGTGGGCACTGAGTATACAGAGGAGCAATATTTGGTGTGACAAATTCAAGTTTCTCGCATACCTTTCACATTGCAAAAAAAAACGAAAAATTTTTCTTTTGCTATATAAAGACTCAATTTTGTCTCATCAAGCATTCCACCTCGTACTGTTTTTCGAATTCGAATCGCTTCTCGTATTACTGTTAACTCACAGAAGTTGTTGAGTTTTCCAGTAGGAACGGTTAGACTTTGACAATTCATTGCGGTCATATTGTTTTATCTGTTGTTAAATTTCCTATTTTTATTTTTTATATTTATAATTTAAAGAAAAATTGATTTTGACCTAATTTTGCACTCAATTTTGAATTTTATTCAACTCTTTTTCAGAAGAAAAATATACAAGGGTAAAATTTGCACTCATGCATTTGACAGCACGTCAAATCAAATGTGATTATTATTAGCTGCATTTTATTCACACATCCACATCATCTGATTCAGATTAACACGTAAATACAAAAACAACATGTAATCCTACATAGGTCTAATCAATGATCAAAAAACTAATACTTTTTTATTATTACTATGGTAAGGTAGTGTAAACTGTAGTGCAAAGAAAAAACCAAACAAACCTATGAAAAAGATACAAACACAATGAAAAGAGAGATGGTTATATATCTACCACTGGCTGTCACTGTGATCATAATTGTTTTATTATGAGGACCTGATACAGATCAGATTATGTGGAAAATAAAATGCAGCTTTTGTCAGTTGATCGAGAATGCCAAATGAATTAGTTTCAACACTTTTTTATGAAGTTTGTGTTTCGTTGTATTCCTATTTGTGAAACGTCAAATGCAAAAGAACGCAAGCAATTTCTCCAACTGGGGGTTTTACTTTGAGTACACTTTTGAAAAAAATTCCACTCCACCGCCATCGCGTCGGTTTGCACATAGCTTAAAGGAACACCCCTTAATGTTGTCAATCATCAATTTATTGAAAATCGACAAATAATGAAATTTGGAAAGTTAAAACTCAATTTTGTTTCTAGACTGTTGAACTATTTAGCTATAATTATTAATTTTCCTGCAATTTAGAATGGTACGTACGATTCTTAATGTGACCAAAACTTTTATCAATTGTGTTGTTTAATATTGATTTTCAATATTTATCAAGCATCAATTTATAAATCGTAATAGGGATAATGACTGTTGTTGCACAAAAGTTTAAGTTCCATTCAAAAAAAAAGAAATTTAAAATTGGAATTAAATAAATTAAACTTTATTAAAGAAAATTAAAAAATTAGGCAAATTAAGAAAACATTTTAAATTTCTAATACAAACAAAAAGAATACTCATAGGTACAAGCCTCCGTCACACCGTTTTTAAATTCCCTATTACTTATATACAATACATATGTTATGTATCTACTTAATCGATTTTTTATTTTTCAAAGAAACATCGTTGTAAAATGCCATCCTAGAGGAAATTCATAAGTTGCTATATGTATAGTTAAAAACTATGACCGATGATATTTTCTTATTATTTAAATATTGAAGCTATAACACAAGCGCGTATATAGCAATAGTATAATTTTATTACTTATTATTTTTTTTTACAAAATTTTAAAAACTTAAATTGTTCACTTAGAAAAAGAAATGTCGTTTTAAATTTTACATCTTAGACTTACATAACATTAAAACTATTATTAATTTTTTTCCCCCAAGGATGTAACATTTTACTTCGAGTGTTCTGATACTCTAGCACTTTACGTTTATTCCTATATTTACTTTGTGACCTTGTATAATATATATCTATATATAATGTATTTTATCTCTTTGCTAATCATCTAGACTAGAGCCTATAAGGTAATGTTAAAAGGTTTCTTTGTTTTAAAGCTATTAGATTATCCATTTGTATTTCGAACTATATATTTACCTGGATGACAAATTGAGGTATGTTATATTATAATTTTTATGTTCAAATGTGTTTCCTATTCTTGCCATCGTCAGATAAAATAATTCAAATATCAATAAAAAGACTCAAAGTTTATCTTTTCCTCGATCGATGCTCATGGCCTTGAAAATGCCCCTGCCGATGCCGTATCTAAGATTAAATTGATCTAAACTGCCAGCTCTGGGTCTTGTTTGAACATTCTCAACATCAGTTTCGCTAAATTCTGTTTCTGTATCACTTAATTTTCTCCGACGCGGCAGTACTCTTCCGTATTGCTTAAGTTCTGTCAAATTATCGGATAGCGAAAGACCTCGTTTTTTCTCTTGCCGATCCATTTCGGCGGCTAACATTCGAACTTCCCAGTCATTATGATGAACCAGACGTTCGGGTTCTTCGTTTTCTTCTTCGTCATAATTAATATTGGAGCGGCTGGATGAGGTACTTGAACTGGAACTGGAACTTTCTCCAATATCAAGAATTATACTATTGGACATTGGGGTGAGATTGCCTGTTACATTCGATACCATAACATTAGGAATTGTTGTTGTTGTTGTCTTCCTCGATGAACTTTTTTTGTGGATAATTCGATTGAGCTTTACCGAACTGGCTACATGTAGTTGTCTGCTTGAGCTGGGTGAATTACAAGGAACTAATTCACAATATGGAGGTGGTGATGTGGTGAATATAGTATCTAGAGAATCACCTCGCTGTAAAAAGGATTCCAAAACTAGTTTTTTCAATACCAAAATGTTAATAAATTATTTTTTTCGAACATACCATAAAAAGAACTTCACCAGAAGAACCAGAACTTTCTGATTCTTTGATTGTGCTTTTATTTATTTCATTTGGACATGATGATGGAGTATTTGCAATTCGATCAGCATATTCTCCAGAAGTTTCATGAACTTGCATTTTATTTATTTTACATTGCAAACATGATATAATGGCATCTCTTTTTTGGACCTCAGACTGCATCATAAGAAATTGACTTTCGAACTTAAGATGCATTTCCTTCATTTGTGACGATATGACGTTATTAATTCCACTAAGTATTTGACTAAAATATTCATTTGGATCCGGTAAACCTAAATAAAATTGTAATAAATATTTAATCAATTAATTAATTCTTCATTAATAAATTAAATAAGATATTCCTAGGGAATAAGAGGATATTCTTATAGACTGAAATTTTTAATCCAATAAAAAATAATAAATAATTTAAAGAAAAAGGTAAAAATCTTTTTCACGATCTTCTGACTGTTCAAATTTCGTTTTGCTTCTGTATTTTTATGGAAAACATTTTGAAGGAATTCGATTCAAATTTAAAGTTAAGTGTTTTTAATAATACCATAAAATTGGGGTTGAGAAAAATATGCGCAAATAGTTCTTGTTATTGTAACCTATTGACCAGCGAGTTTCCAAATTAAATAGAGCAACACTTTCGAAAGTGGTTCTTTGGCACGTCCGAAGAACAAAACGTATAAGAGATAAGTCTATTTTCCCTGTTTATGGAGGTATTTTTTTAAAATTTGACTTCAAAAAAATAAAAAACAATTAAAAAAAAACAACGCCAAAATTTAAAATAATACATGCTATAATTTTTTCAAAGCCAGAAACTTATTCTTTAACTTTAACTGATTATGGAACACTTGATTTAAAATCGAGTTATTTAAATAAAATGTTTAAAAAAAAAATATTTTCAAACAGTACATTTTGAAAAAATAAAAAAAATATATCTATTGATTTTTTCAAAATTGCACTTTAGCCCTGGTAATTTAAAAAAAAGGAGAAGTTCCAAAAAATTACGACAAAGCAAAATATTGGTTAAGACCCTGTTTAAATTAGGTCCGTCAAGCTGGAAACACCACAACTGAATTTCAAAATTCTAATGATGCAGGAATTAAGTGTTAATTTAGTGCTAATTTAGTACCGCAATACTAGCTTGGAACTAAAATCCCTTACCTAGGATTGCGGTACTAAATTAGCACTTAATTCCTGCATCATTAGAATTTTGAAATTCAGTTGGTTTCAGGTGGTGTTTCCAGCTTGAGGGACCTGTTTAAATTGTGATTTTCATATACGATGTTTCTATGGATGAGATCAGATATTATGAATAGTAAAGATTGGAAAGCTCGGCTGTCATTCTTGTTTGCCTACAAGCTGACGGACGGTGGTGAGCTCATATGTTTGCAATAGTGTCCATGTTTTAACGCACACTAGTGCAAAAATATGAATTCACCTCCGCATAAATTGTTGTTGCGATTCACATCTATTCATTGACACGAGATGAAATTACAAAACCAACAAGGTAAACAAAAGGGTTTTGGAGGGTGGAACGTACGAAAGATTCCTATCTTTATAATTCATAATCTCTGGATGAGATCGGTGAAAGGAACAGAGCTCCTGACCGCTCTCACCTACAAAATCATCATCATGACGACGACTCGACACGTAGTGAAAAGTCTTTGTTTTGCTACTATACTGCCTGAACACAATAGATTGCTGCTAAACTGGAACTGGAGTTTGAATAGCTGTCAAAAAGTGTCGTACGTGTTATTTTTTAAGTACCCACAATGCAGTTATATAGCTTTTTGTAGATTTAAAAGAAAAATACCAAACACAGGGTTTGTATCCAAATATGCATCAATCAAAGCTACAATAATTTTTGACAGCTCTTTATTTCTTCTCCATGCAATTTGAAATGTCAAAGGTGCTGTAAGTCAAATGTTTAAACATGGCAAACTAGTCCAGCTCTTTATGAAGCTGCGGTTGCAGCTGCCTTGTGTTGTGTTTTCAAGAGCTTGATTAAACAGTAATTTTACTAAAGGGCGCATCCAGTGAAGCAGGTATATTTTATGTGCGTGGAAAATTCAATAATAAGTTAAATGTACGCAATTTTTAAGATGCCTCCTGCTAATAGATTTTATGTCAGATCAAGATTTTCTTTCAAATCCAGAAGATTTCTTTTTTTATCATTTATTAAATCTGCATTTGATGAATGACATATCCAGGATGCGTTCAAAAATATATCGTCCAGGGTGGAAACACAAGAATCATAGATTATTCGTAAAGAAGTGTAATGAAGCATAATTTTAAATTTTAAAATGAAACCGTCATTTTTGATCAAACAAAATTTTATAAAAATAGGGTTTTGGATTTCTTGTTTCATAAAATTCAAAACTAAAAATACCAAATGGCATATTTCCTCCCCCAACGCTTAGACATATTTTACGGTTTAAAATAAAAAAATACGATTAGCTATTTGGATTTTACATTCAACAGAAAATTAATAGGAGGATTTCAAAACTCACTTTCTAGTTAAAAGAATTTTTTTTTTTTATTTTTTTTAGTTTGAAATTATTTTTTTGTAAAACATTTCATTGATTCTTATATTAATTATCAAAATATAAAACATGCATTCATTTGCAAACAATTCAAAGTTAAAACCATGCAGTAAAGTTAAAAAACATAAAACTATTTGGCGTAAGTTTTAGCAAATGTAGACTGAATTGATATACATACAGGGTGTTTTTATTTTAGAGGTATATAATTTTAAAATAAAATAAGACATAAACAAATTCTATTAAATTCTTAATTTTACTTTAGAACAACAAAAAATAATAGCTATGGTTGGGGTTAATGAGGAGGATGATTCAAAAGACGGTATTTTAGGCAACGAGTAGACCTTCTAGCCTAGTACGCTACTGAAGCGAAACGAAAAATCCCATATAAAAATAACTCACTGAAAGTAGTACGCTGTTCGATGAGCGAAAATGATAATTGTAGCAGATTATTTCGAGAAGTCTGGCCTCATTTTTTGCACTGAATTAATTGCCATGACCATTTATTTTGTCATAGATAATTATTTGTCTTGAAAAATTTGTTATTGTCGGCGGCGTAGTGTGAGCTTTGGGAATGTTTTAGTGTCGTGAATAATATTTAAAAATAAAAAAAGATGACCTAATGGGATGAGGAAGAGAAAAGATGCAGGTGATTTCTTTTTGAGAAAATGATAGACCTTTGGGACCAGGAATAAATTCATGGTTTAGTTCTATGAGAATGGAAAAATTTGTTAAATAATTGAAATAAGCTGAGTCAGCTATTTACAAATCAGTTGTTGGCGAAAGATTTTCTGACAAAAAATTTCAAAAAGGTTTGCGTCTGCGATATTATAAAAAAGAAAAAATTGAGATTGTGTATCCACCCAAGGTGATGGACCACAAAGAGCTCTACTCTAAGAAACAAATATCCCTTTCTCGTTTATTCACAAACGTCCAAATCATCATTTTGTGAAAACTGACATTTGTGCCTTTTTTTTAACCAAATTCTAATATTGTGCAGTGAAATGCATAATAATAATAGGAAGATTATTATAATTAAAATTGCATTATAAAAACCTATCAAAATTGAACAAAACCTTCTTTTTATATTCGCTTTTCGCTTTACAGTTTTGCATCTGTCAGTTTCTACGGCTGTCACTTTTGATATTGAGAGATTTGAAATTTTTTTACCCCTAGCTTTTTATGCTGGGGATTATATGTGTTTTAATCAGAGCATAGATTTTAAATGGTAAAATATAAGATTGTTGCAAAACTGCATTTAAATTTTTCCATTAAATCTAATTAAAAAAGTGTCAATTTTGTTATGGCATTGGCTTTATTGAAAAAATAATTTTCTAGGATTAGCTATCTTTTTCTACGGATTTGTATTAGGATCATTTTTCAACACAACCGTCAAAATGGCAAAATATACTGAGCACAATTCATATGTCAGCTGTCAAATTTTCTATCACTATGAAACAGTATTGCCAATTTAAAAAAAAAAAAACAAACCTCAATAAAAAAAAGATACCCTTTGAATGTATTTATCTTTTTAAACGAAATTATTTAAATACAATATTCTATTTGCCGAAAACAAAATACCTAAGTACATGTCGATGTCGAATACTTTTCCATTAACTACATATATAGGAGGATAAATAAGAACTAAGCAACATTTTGTCGTGATTCTCTCACAACCCACATGTGCTTGTGCTAACTAACATACAAACTAAAAAACTTACTTACCTTGGATATTGTTAACTTGTTTTGTTGCCATGGCAAAATCGGGCTCAATCGATGGGACTTCTTTGCCAGCAACTGATGATGGCAATTCTAGGGCATCTTTGGTAGTATCGCAATCATCACTTTTGCCAGGTGCATTATATGCGCCTGCATCAGACGGGGATAATAATTTATATTTACAAGCATCATTGGATGATGTTACAACAGAAGGAAATAAAAAACGTTCAGATTGTGCAGTGCTGTCAGCACTTGTGTAGCTGCCGACTACACTGTTGGCACTAAGTGGTGGGCTAGAAAGAGTCGAATTGAAGGTTACACTCTTCAGTAATTTGCTGTGTCTGGCCACGTACCCTTCAAGTGTAGGCGCTCTAAGAAGCCCTCTAGGATGATATTGTCGTGGTCGTGGACTTCCATCGCTGCTTTTGCTTAGCTTCTTAAGTATACTCTTGAGCTTTCTTCGTTCCACAGTTTCATTGGACTCTGGACTTAGTTGTGTACAATCTTGCAGGCACAGCGTTAGTTTGTCTTTAGGTGATAATGATGGTGATGATGATAATAATGAATTCGCCGGGGGCATTAAATGTGAATAAATGGCCGAAGCATCACTGTGGCTGCGATACAATGATTCAGTGAACGGTTCTTCGGGTTGGCTCTTAGAATTATCTAAGCTAAAGCTGCGTGTCTGAAGAGCCGTCTCAAGTTCGGCCAACTTCTGTCGTTCATTGAGAATCTTAAGACGCTTTACGAAAGGTAAGCCACTATATTCGGGAGATAAATCAAAAACTGAGTTGTAAAACTTTGGCTTAACTCTCAAATTGAATGACTTAAGATTTTTCTTTTTGACAGGAGCAGAAGGCTTCAGTGATGTAGAGTTACCAGCTCCTCCGGTCACTGTTGCTATACTTTCAGCTGATCTTATTGGTTTAAACTCATAATGTTCTGAGCCATAATTCAATAAGCTCGTATAACTATTGGATGGCATAAGAGTGGCAAATTTAAGCTTTGACCAAGGTCGAATTGAGGTATCCGATGATGTATAGGCTGCACTTGATTTGCCTAGTTTTTGAGCGCATAATGTTAAACTCGTTGATGCAGCTTTCGTAATATTATTAGATATTGTTGGAATTATTTTTGACATTTTATTTCGCTCATTACTGTCATTGATGGGCAGTGGTTTTGCAGGTGTTTCAATAGTTTTATTACTTGGTGAAGCACTGTGGTCAGTTACGCCAGATTGTAGCTGTTGTATTCTTTGTTTGAATGAAACTTTCATAGAAGGTTTGATTGTTGATAAATTTGGGGCAGTTAACAGGTTAACAGTGCTTCGATCACTACTTGAAATGGTTGTAATTGTATTTTCAGGCTTTGGTGCGCGTGGTGATAGTTGTGAAATATCTAACGTTGGATGAAGAGATGGTGATGGTAAGCCCAAGGATGTTGTTTCATGTAGTGGTAGCGTTCCTGTAGCCACAATTGATTCCTAAAAATAGCAATATGTTTTAATCTAGTTTAGGAGAGGATCTCGTTAATGTTGTATCTCAATAAAATAGTTTGAAAAATTTAATTTACTAAAAAAGGAAAATCCTTTGTAATACTTTTTTTTTAAAGAAATCAATTTTCTTAGTACATAGTTCAACTTTATAAGATATCACAAATATTTCTGCATTATATCAAGACCATAAGAAGAGCATTCAGATTTTTAAAACGAGGATATCGATGAGAATTCATAAAACTGAACTGCATTACTTCTAGTTATATTGAGTTTTACTTGTCAGATAATAAGTGTGAATACAAAAATTAAGCCAGTTCACGTTTCCTTTGTAAAGTATGATCTAGGGATAGAAACTAAAAATTTTGCATGAAGCTGAAACTACCTACACAGAATTATTTGGTCGTTAATTCTTAAATAAGATTTTCCTTAACGGTTTAAAACAACGGCTTAATATGTAGGTACTATTATTTTTGGTTCTGAGGAAGATATTTTTTTAATTTTTCTAAAATCTAAATGGTATAAAAAAAACCCTCAGTTGTCAAAAAGTTGTTCGTGTCGTAATAGTTAGTGCTTTGAAATATCACACCGAAGGTCTGGGCATTGAATCCCGCGTATGCTTCTTAAAAACTAAAACGCTTTTCTTTGCAATATAGTTGACAATTCCTTTAGGAGTTTATTTTGTCAGGAAAGGGTCTCTCTCAATTGAGCCGTTTGGGTTCAACAGAAAATTATAGATCCCCTCCATTCATGCTGATAACAAGCACAGGAAGGGTTGAGAGATATATTAAGTCTTTAGGACCTGATTTTGCCACTTTTTTTTATTTATTTAAGTGTCAGCTTTCAAAAATTGACCATTTTCGAGAAAAGCGAAAATAAAATATGTATATATTCTACGGGAAGTGGTATTAAAAAAGATAGCCTATTTCAACATCTTGTATTTTTTTTATTCTATGGAGCCGTTTAAAAAAATATGATCTTCCTTAAAGGTTTAACAGTTTTGTATGATGGTGACAAATTGGACTTTGAATTCGACAAATATTTTAGAAAAGCTAAAATTTGGTGAAGAGCTTTATTTTGACAGGAAGTACCTTAAATTTAAATCACTGCTTATGATTTTATGGATGAAATTTAGTTTTTCTTTTAAGTAAATTGCACGATAGCTATGATTCCCAAATCTGTTGCTCTTAAGAAAGAATGTGTTATATTAGGTGTGTTCCTTTACTTTGAAACTGCATTTCTGTGAATTTCTATACAATTTTTTTATTATATGAACTTTGACAGACTTTTGTGTAAAAATTCACAACAAATGCAAAGAGTTTCATAGTTAAGGAACTAGACTAATATTTTTTGTGAAGCTACAATTTATTTTGACAGTTTATTTCATTAGTTTTTGAATAAAACTCAATATTTCCCCTTTTCACCACAAAAACAACAGAGTACTTACTTTTTTATAAAATGTTTAACACACAAAAATAAAGTTCTCCACTACTTTTTAAAATATAAAAGTCTAATTTATATGAATTTTTAAATAGTATTAAAAGTTCAGTCTAAATTTTAAAACAGATATACTAAAACTATATATTTAACTTAAGCACCGTTTATCTTGTAAACAATAATTTTTATCAATTAAACAAAGTAAAATCTTTATTAAAAACATACAGTTGGTGATGTTGGTGATTACATCCAAAGAAGTAAAGGCAAATTTGTTTAAAAATCGCTTGAAAGTGATTCATTAAATTTACATTTAAAAAAAAAAGGAGCGATATTTCAAAGTAAGTACATATTTGATAGTAAAACCGATCGCAGAAGTACTTCACAATCAGACCAAATTCGTTCTTTTTTTTTAATAATTTTTGTATAAGTTATGTGTTGGATATAAACAAAATCAAGCAAAAAACTCAGCTTACAGCTGTCACTTGCTTCACAGATAGCAAACTACATTTTATACACGCATTCTTTATTAAGTAGCCAACTAATAAAAGCTTTTTTTTAACTGAAAGTTCTTTGTTTCATTTAGCATACACAACATTATACAATAAAATATACAACTTCTGAGATCCCTTTTAATTCAAAATAGGTTTTAATTTAGTCTACAAAAATTGACGATTCTTCTTGGATATGTCAGTTTGTATCATCATTTTTGAATATTGAAAGCTTTCTCCATACGTTCTCTTCTTCACAAAAACAAACTTATAGCTGTTGAGGAGGGACAACCAATGCAGAAATTTAATTTCAATCTAATTGAAAAAAAAATGTATGGCGTATGAGTGTTTTTTTTTGTAAAAAAAAAAATAATTCGCCACAAATTTTTGGGTTGCAGGTAGTATCCGCAACTCATTATTTTTGTACTAATTTCAAATTATTCAAACTCTGTTTTTCGGCAGAAATTTTACCATTAATTTTCAGTATTCGCGAAGGGCACCTCAAAGATGATTTTTTGGATCTTGTTTTTTTTGAGACAGAAAAAGACTTTTGTATGTATATTAACTTGAATTTGCTTAGGTTAACGTGTTTTATTTTGGTATATTGGTGCTAATGTTATAATCGGAATTAAATTTACTTACATATAACATATTTCTATTTTATTAATCAATCAATAATATTCCTTTTCAAATCATGAATTTTTCAAATACAATCTTTCTTCGAAGTGGAATTATTATTAAATTCCAGTATGTTTTTTTCTTACTAATATTTCATTAAGGATAATTTCTTTTTTGAGTTCTTTATGGTAGTTATCACATAAGAAGCTTTAATTCGGTTTTTTCATCACCAACCCCTAAGAGGGTTTGTCGCTATCTTGAATAAAAGTTAGATTTTTTTTTTTTACAAATAAAATATTTTTTATTGACAAAAAACAGTCCTAACCATTTTTAGCAAGAAGAATAAATTCTAAAAAAAAAATTACAGATTTCACTCATAGAGTAACTATGGGGACATTGAAAATGACTTTTCGTCGTCGATAAAACAAAATCATGCCTAATCTTAGAGATTTTTATTTTGTATACTATTGTTGCAATATTACTTCACAAACTGTCTTAGAAACCATTCTACAGTCTGAAGTACCAATTTGTATATTTAGTGTCACTTCCCAGTTGGCGGTTAAATTAATGTTGTTAATTTTTTTAATAAGATCTTATCTTAGTCTTAATTGTAGCTTAATTTGCAATTACACAATCATACTCATTTTCATCCGTACCGGTACAGCACTTATACACGAAATTAAAGTTACATACCATCTATCTTAACGTATATCTAGGTATTTGACATTTTTGCATAGCTAAGCATTGCAGAAAGGTAACTGAATTATTACAGATCGATTGAAGCATACATCATGTACGGTTCAACTTAGTTCTCGACTCAGTTGATTGTTTTTGAATCAACCCGTGTGTTTGATTAAATGTCCAGGTAAACCTTTTTTAAATCGAGACAAAATTTACAAAGAATTTGATGCGAAGCCCAACCCCACTGCTAATTGTTTTTATTCTATAATATTTTATTTTAAAATATTTTGAACTCATCTTTTAATCAATTTAACAATATCGAGTCGCGTAATTTATTTTAGACAAAAATAATGTTTTTGAGACTTGGAGCTGTTTTCTTTTAACTGAGTTTATGAAATGTGTGGCCGAGCGGCAAGCATCAATTTAGTTGACAACCAAATTAAATAGTTTATGGACTACTTTAAGATAAAGCCTAAAATTTTATTTGCATTTGAGGACCTTAACCATGAAGATCTGACCATTAGGGCTTAAGTTTTAAGTTTATTAAAGAGGTACGAGTAGGTACCTATGCATATTCTAGGTTAAACAATCAAACTGATTCAGAAGTAAATCAAATTTTGTCAAAAGCATTTTCTAGTCTGTCATTTTACATTCATTTTCAGACCGTAACCTCAAAAATCCGATAATTAGAACAGAATATATCAGCTTACAAAATCGACTCTTTTCGATTATAATATTTCAATTGTTTAGCTAAGTTAATTCTACCTCGTGCCTGATTTGCCTAAACATACCTTAACCTTGAGCTTCTAGCCCTTAGAACTTAAGTAATAATTTTATGTAAGAGGTTTAAGTAGGTATACCTATGCATATTCTAGGTTAAACAATGAAATTGATTTAGAAATTAGTAAAGTTTTTACCCAAACGTTGTCTAGCATATTCTAGGTTCTTTAGGTTGATTTAGAAAAAAAAATCAACGTTTGTCATATTTTACTTTAATTTTGAGACTTTAACCTCAAACATCCGATTATTAGAATAGAAGTTAGAAGCTAACCAAGACCTTAACCTTGATGATTTGTCCTTAGAACTTAAGTTATAATTTTGTATAAGAGGTTCAAGTAGTTACCTATGCATATTCTAGGTTAAACTGATTAACTGATTCAGAAGTAAGTCAAGTTTTGTCAAAAGCATTTTCGAGTCTGACATTTTACCTTCATTTTCAGACCGTAACCTCAAACATCAGATGATTAGAACAGAATATATCAGCTTACAAAATCGACCCTTTTCGATTATAATATTTTAGTTGTTTTGCTAAGTTAATTTTCTACCTCTCGCCTGATTTACCTAAACTTGAGCGTCTGGCCCTTAGAACTTAAGTTATAAGTTTGATTTAGAAGTAAGTTAAGTTTTTACCCAAATTATGCATATTCTAGGTTCAACAATTTTAAGACCTTAATTTTCCAATCCAAACAAACCAACCAAATCCAACCTTTACGATTTTATTATTTGTAAAATACCTACTACAAATGTTCATGCGCAATGCACATACCTACATACATACATCTCTACATAAACATAATGTATATCATTTTTGTGCCCGATGCAAAGCCAATTTTGTTTGCCACGTGTTTTTTTTATTGCACACACTCCACCGTCTTCTCCCTTTTATCAATATGTTCTTTGTTGGCACGTACATACATACATATTCTGTTTGTTTTTTTTTTCTTTTGCCGTGATGAAATATAGTTCTAAAAAGACAATTTTTCAAGTTTCTAGTATGAAATTTTTTACGATTTTGCAAAAAATTTTTATGCAGATTTGTAGCCTGTCATTTAAACTTTAATTATCTAGCTTAATATTGAACATCCAATAATTATAACTAAAGTTATAGGCTTCTAAGTGGGCTCAAATCGAGCATTTTTCGAATTTAATAATTCCTCCACTAAATCTCGTCGGTTGACGATGATCAACATTTAGTACGCTGGCTGAAATTCATCACTTGTGTTTTTTTCTTCATTTTATTCATTTTGGTAGTTTCTTTGGTAACACCAACCAAAAATTCAATCTTTCTCCCCCTATACGCTAGAGTTCATTCTCTATCTTTGTTCATTTTGGTAACACCATACTTTTATCAAAACGACCCTATAAACATTTTCAATGTTAAAATTGATATTTATTCATATTTTATGAGTAATATTCAATTATAATATAAAGCAAAAAAATATCAATGTTATGTTTTTAATAATTGGCTAAAATTTGAAACTCAATAAAAATTTCTTTAGAAATATCAAAAATATTCTTAATTTTAAACTCAATTTTATTTATGAAAAACGAGGTAAATCATTAATTTAAGGTAGCGGCAACCCTGAAAAAAGTTTCAAGTCCACAAATTGGATTTAAGTACCCTACTTATTTCCATTACTGAACAATAAATTACCATTAAGTTTATGAATCTCGAATAGCAAAGACATAAATACATAAATTGTTACTTAGTCTACATTTTTTACTTTTAAACAATCATAGATATCCTTATTTGTTGTTATTTAATTATATAAATTTATCGATTACAAAAAAGTCTTTCAAATCATCCCTTTCTCTCATTTAGAAAAGCCTAGCAAGCTTTTTATAAGGCAAAGCAAAAAATATCTTGACTTATTAAACTGGGCTATAAAGTAAGTCGTTAGTCTTCTTCTGGCCGATTTTCCAAAGCGGAATTAAAGTATTGGAATGATTTAAAATACTTTTTGAACAAAAGATTAATACTTTCGGATGCTGTCAAAAATTAATTCGTTATATAATACAACCTTCAAATATAGCAAAAAATGCGTAGAAAGATTTCTAAGATCTTTTTTTGCATCTTTTTGTTAATTTACTTTAAAAAAATAAGTGAATAATAATTTAAAAAAAATATGATAAAATTTATATAAAATTTAAAATATTTTAAAATTAAAATTACCATAATAGGGGGCTCCTTATTTGCCATCAATTCATTTTTTGCCCTTAATTTTTGCAATCGTTGCAAAATCTTTGGAGTTTCAATTAACTTCTGATCTGGTTCCTCCTGTATTGATTCCTGTGGTGACAACGTAGATGTTACATTTGAGTGAGGTGGAGATTTCTGTGGTGGTGTGGTCTTAACTTCTCGCTCTTCGCGATCCTAGTGCAAAACACATAAAAAAAAACACATACGAGAAACTACTTTAGGAGTGGGGTAGACGACATAAAAATCGGGTATAGCAAATAAAAATTATTATGTGGCTTTAATTAATTTGAAGCTTTATTAATATATGCTTGCGTTATAGTAATTAAAGCATTGCATTGTTCAAAATAATAATAAAACTAAAAAAAATATAACTCTGCCCTCATACAAAATTTGGATAAAGCTTTTCGAAGCGTTTCATGCATAATAATTATAAAGCTTAAATCAGGCTTAAATAAATAAATCAGCCTATTAATGAGATATCAAATATTATAAAATTTAAATGGACTGCAAATATACATCAATAGATCTTCTGATTAAAACGGTTTAAATAACTGTTCGGGCTCAAATTTCTAATGCAAATTACATCATGACATGATTTTTATTATATGTAATTCAAACAAATTACTTTTTATGAGCCTTTTATATATAAAAAAAAAAAACAAGAAGTCAATTGAAATAACACGAAGATCTTAAGCACCTCAAAAACTCATTTTTGAATAAATGTAAAAAAACAACAATTATAACAGCAATCCCTCGCTGCCACCGCTGCTGCACCGGTGTATTACGAGATTTGGCAAATTTCAATCACTGCATGACTATATAGACAATTTGAAAATTTTTAGAATGCTTAGCGATGATTGTATAGTACCCCTTGGCGTGGTTAGTGCGTACGACTATAATGCCGCACCGGATAGGCAGCGTGAATAATGTATCTCACCTTATTCGTTCAACAGAAAATTGAAGGTCCCTTTCATTCCCTCATCGGATTGTTTGGTTTTCTAAAAGCTGTTACGCCATTGCCTAATACAAATGCCTAGCTCTACAAGCGTGAATTTTCTCTATGTTCACATCAAATTTTGCGATTCCACAAAGAGTGGTGAAATTCAATTTTATTTTCACAAATAACTGATCGTCATATAGGAAAATTTTCGAAAATCATTATGTTCTGCCTTTCGAACGAAATTGAATGAAAAACGATTTAAAACGCAATAAAATTCTATTTTCTAAAATTCGATCGTTTTCGAAAATTTCGCAATAACTTCGAAATGTCAAAATTAAAAGTGCATCCATTTTTTTATTGTTTTCAAAAGTAAAATTACAATTGGGATGAAAATGTATGCAATATTATTGGCATTTAAACCTAGTACGCTGTTGATGCGAAACGAAATTTTTCCTTCGTCTTCAACACGACAGCGAAATGCTTACGAAAACGACAACGAAAAATTACCCACTCAAATTGTCACCAAAAAACCAATTGCAAAAACAAAATACAAAAACACAACTCATAAAAATCACAGAGAGACACGCTGATATGAAAGAAACAACATACACAAACACGAATACAACTCAAATGTCACTTTTCCGCACACAATAAATGGTCTGGACAATTAATTATGTGCGAAAAAAGAACAGAGACTTCTCCAAATAATCTGCTACACTAATCAATTTCTCTCACACCATGTTTTAATTTTCATTGTTTATTGACTAATTTTATCGATGCGAGAGTTACAGAACGTAGGCACTGAACGAAATTTTTCGTTTCGGGATTTTTCGTTTCGCGTCAGCAGCGGAAGCTAGGCTTTAAAAGGGAAAAAAATTAAATCGAAACTCTAGAGAAAAAACTAAAAGAACTGTTTAGACGAAACGCTGTATGTGTTCATCACATCAGAGAAGTACAATTATTCTCGGTGGTGCTGAACGCATACATTTGCCGTACGTCAGTTATTATCCCGTTCTTTTTTCTTGTTCTTTCTTGCGGAGTTTCCGGTCTCGAACCTTCTGTTCAGCCATTTTTACTCATTCTAAGTTATTTTGTTAAGGAAGACGGACGTCCCGAAATAAAGAAATTGTTAAGAACGAAAAATCTGAATTTCATTGAATTTGATTGAGAAACAAGAACAATTTTGCAAGAAAAAAAAAATCTGTTAATGAATTATGAAATTTGCCTGACTTAGGGTGACTACCTAAATATGAATTGTTCTGATAAATTGTTTATTGTTATTCTCATATTCATATACATACATATGTACATATTACCCCTTATTCCATAAGGTATTTTATAAAAACGTCAGTAAAACAACAAGGCTTCAGAAGCGTTAATTAGCGTTTAATCCAATTACTGCTTCTGGAGCTGTGTCGTTTTCGAAAAATGCCTTACGGAATAAGGGCGATTACGTTCTTATGCGTTCTACTAAATTAATAATAATAAAAAACAAAGTTATAAATTTTGCCTCAATCGCACCAAATTTAGATGCAAAACATGAAATTATCGAAATTTCAATTTAAAGTTCTTATTTCCTATGAATCTAAAACTCTTACCTTAAAAATCGTTAAAGAAGTTATGACATCACGAAAATTTATAGCAGGCCGAAATTACCATTGTATTGTTCTTTAAAGTCTAAAATATAGAAACAACAAATTTGGAGCCCCTCAATTACCGAAAACCAATCATCTCACGAAAACCAATTCTCACTGAAACCAATCTTTATTTTGTTTATAAAATCTTGATTCTTCATTCCCATGACAACTGAAAAATTTTTGACAAGTTTCATCAAATGACTATTATTGATTAATATCTTGTTTAATTTCAGAATAAACGAAGTATACTGAGTAATTTGCTAGAAAATTGTAATGAAATGCACAGAATTGGCTCTTTTGAATGAATTAATGAATATATTGTGGGTTTAATAGCACTGCGGTCTGCAACCTATAGATCTTTTTTCCCCATCTATAGCTGGACGAGGTTTCTCATTCTCATTCTCATCTTACACCTCTTCTTCCAAACCTATTTCTCAGAGGAAATTTGGGGTATTCTCAGAGAGGATAAATTTCTCTCTTCCATTTGGTAGCGTTCCAGGTGTGTATTTCTTTGGTGCATGAGTGCATCGCAATTACCTAATATGTGGTTCGGCGTTTCTTTATGAAGAACCTGCATGATGTGGCGCTACTCACTAACCCTAGTGTTTAGGTGCTTTCTGAGTTATAGTTCTCAAGAAGGAGTTTGGCCTGCCTCAACTTGGGGAGTTATTTCCAAAATTTGAATCTGTTGGTCTCCTCTTCTTTTATGATTTCATTTTTAATCACATTCTCTCCTAGGCCGCAATAATTTAGCTAAGGAGTCTGCATCTTAATTACCCTGAACACCAACATGTCTAGGTACCCAATGAAGAATAAAATTATTGTTTTTTGCCAAGTTCATTTAGCCCGCCTACACATTCCCACACTATCATAGAGTTGATGGTGTAGAAGCTCAGTCCTTTAAGCGCTAGGTGACTATCTGAACGATAGCAATGTTTTGTATTCGATAATTCCTTTCGAGGTTACGATCTGCACATTTTTCTATGGCATTTACGTCGGCTTGAAAAATGCTTGTTAACTGTCCCATCGGCATGGAAATTTTGGTGCTAGGCCTAAAAATTCCTGCCCCAGTCCCTTCAGTCATTCTCGATCCATTAGTGTACGTACCACTTGATGGTGTTTGCTTTGAATGTGTAGTTAATTATTTTACCTTAACCTAACTTTGTCTGAAAATTGTTCTCGAAGTTAAATTTTTTGATCATGTAATTTCTAGGAATGGTTGTTACTGTGGACTTTGGCAAATAGTCTCTTACGTTTAGACTTATACATTTTTCAGTCCCAATTCCCTCTTTGGCAAATCTCATAATAGCTTCAATTGCAGCACTTTTAACGACCTCATGTAGAGGAGACAAATGAAGAATATTACCTCGATAGCTGCTTTAGAGCATGTTCTCATTGCTCCAGTGATATAAATAAATGCGAGACTTTGGACTTTATCTAGCGCTTTCTCAATTGTTACTTATTCGGTTCTTTTGTTTCATTCAACTGCTCCATAGGTACGGTGACCATTTTTTCAGATGCAAAAAAAGAGGACATTTTTTAATTAACAACAAGTTTAGAAACAAACGACATTTATTCAAAATATTTGTACTTCAGTTTACATACATCAATGAGTTCAGTTTTTTAAAACAAAAAATAAAAAATAATAAATACTTAAGTAGGTACTTAATTTAGGAGCCATTTTCCTCACTATTTGTCAACTTGCCGCAAACTCTTAAGTTGGCTAATTCTAGAATTGACAGATATGTACGTATCTTTCAATTTTAGATTTAAATTGACCCGAGTGCATAATACCTCAGCCAACAATTCTTCTTCATCTTCGCTTCCGGAAGCAGACGATGGATGATTTTCACAACAATAATTGAACATTTTATTTTAAAAATAATTTTATTCAAACCGAAACCGAGAATAATGTTTGACACAAGAGAAAACAAAATGTATTTCAAATTTTAATTTGAAAGAAAACTCTCAAGTTTTCTTTCTCAACTTCTACTATTATCGGAAGTTGAGAAAACCAGAAGTTGATCAACTCGAGAGTTGAGAATCGAAAGTTGAAACTGTCAACTTTGAGTGAAGAAAAACAAAATCACAAGTTGAGAATAAAAATTCTCAAGTTGAGTTCAATTTGTAGTGAAGAAAATGGCTCTTAAAAGTTTAACTTAAAGAAACTGTTTGTATTTTTGTTCGCAGTCTATTTTTTTAAGATGTAATCCCGACTTCTTAAAAAAGTCTTAAAATCTCCACAGTCGTATAGTCATAATTGTAATTTGTTACCAACATTGCCTCCAGTGTATCAACTTTTAATTGCGAATTCTCAGATGTCCAAATGTTATTAGATTTTGAAAACACTCTTTCCGTAGGGGCATAATTCACAATAGCAAAAACCAGATGACAGAACTGAATTATTCAAACCAGTGCCGTCTACATTTTGTGTTTAAGTAGTTTAGTATACTAAAGAAAAATAATAGAAAATAGGTTTCAAAGAAAAAAAGGACATTAAGAGGACAACTAAGGAAAAAGAGGACAAATTACTGTACTCTTTAAATAAAAAAAAAAATAAAAAAAAAGGACACGATACCGAAAAAGAGGACGGATGGTCACTGTAGCCATAGGTAATGTCTGGTTTGCAACCTCATGATTTGCCTTCAATTCTCCTGCATATCATTAGCGCCTTTATGACTTTCCCGACTGTTATTTCTACGTGCTTGTTCTAGAAGAGTTTACTGTGGGAATTCCTATTGGGAATTGGGCCTTGGGAAGTAAGATTCTGTAGCAATTCATCTACTACAAGACTCCACAGCAAAGCTAATAGCAACCCCCCATGAGGACAACCTCTTGCTGTGATGATTTTCTATAAATATAGACCTGCTTGTGCCTATTCTAGAAATCTATTACAATTTTCTGGATTCTGCACTAAAAACAATATTGAGAAATTTTGCACACATTTTTCTTTATTGTCTAAAAAAAACTCTAATTAAATAACACAAAATTTTTGGATAGAAATTCCTTTTGATAGTAATCAGTCATTGTGAACTTATTTATACCTTTTTATTTTATGATCCAATTGTTGTTATTTATTTTATATTTCCTTAGTTACTGATTTTATTGATTGTTGAATCTGTTTTTGGAGAATTTATACATACATACGTAAAAACAAAAATCTAAAGTTAATGACTAATTGTAAAAGTGCGTATTCATTTTTATTTTTGCAAAGAAATTGAAAACAAATCTCATTTGCATGAAAAATCTTTTAACGTAATCAGATGCCGTCTGGCAAATTTTAGTTTGTTAATCTCGCCATAGAGGGCCTATATTATCGGTACTCTACATACCCTTTCATACGAGGCAACAAGTTGATGGAGATTTTTTGACGTTTTCTTTTAATTTCCAATCTGTAACAATCGTAGGCCGTTCATTCCTCTTTCTTGGTGTCCTTCTCAAGTAAAAAGAAACATGTTCGGTAAGCGTGTAACGTGTCGTATATTGGAAATAAAGGTAACCTTTACCAAAAAAAGGCAAACGTTTTTCTTAGGGTGCTGCTGTTAGTATCTTGTTACAAAATTGAATAATATTTCATTATTTAAATATATTTCATTAAATTCAAATAAATTTTGATTTTTGTTTGTAATTAATAGTGACCTTAAAAATGAAATAATTACTGTGATTTAAGCAAGGGATTGCTGTACTAAAGAAAAAAAAAATAACTAAGCCAGGTCGAAACAATATTAATTAATTGTGATCAAAATGCAAGTAACCCCGCTTTGCATATTTATAACCTCATACAAGCTGCTCTATTATTACATTCAAAGTAAACAAAAAATACCCTTACCTGTTTTTCCTTCAATAATCGCAGACGCTGTAACAAAGGCAACCCAGCTCCAATGGGACTTGGTGTCTTTTCACGATGCTCTGGCGGAAGCGGAGGGGGAGTGTCTTCGTGTCGATCATTTTCATCTGAGTAAACTCTTGATATTCGCTTAAGTGCAGATTTCTCATTTTTCGGCGCTGCAGTATGAAGAGGTTGCATCTCAAGTGATTCGTTGCTCCTTCTCAATGCTCTGAAAAATAAATTAAAATTTGTAAGTTCCGTTTCTTTATCAATAAAAGCTAGACCCACCTTGATTTCTTAAGGACACTCCTAAAACCTCTTACATCACGTCGAATTTTATCGACCATACTTCTAGAAGTACTTTCAGCAGGATGTTGGTGATGATGATGAGAGGGGGTTTTTGCATCGTCCGCCAGCTGCTGAGCTAGATTTGCTGCTGCTTCCTTATCGCTTTGGGCCTTTGCGTGACGTTTATTCACACATCGAACTTCCATCAGACGCTTTCTACCTAAGGACTGGAGAATTTCTTGTGCTTCAGGGTAGTCTTTCATCGCAGCCAAGACATCTTCTCTTGACAGCGAAAACAGCTCAGAATATCCAACCGATCGAACATCTGCAGTTCGCCTAAATGACAAATTCGTTACAAAAAAAAACAAACAACTCAATGGCATATATGAATATGTACTTATTTAAGCCATCAAGATTGAGAATGCCAATTTCACCAAAAAAATCGCCTGCTTTCATTGTCGTCAGAACCTTTCCAGTCTCACTTAAGACCTCTAATATCCCATCAGCTATGATAAACATTTCTCTTGCAACTTCTCCCTTGCGACATATCGAGTCACCCGGTGTAAAAATATAAGCTTTCATTTTAAGTACTAAATCATGTAGGAACTCTGGCTGACACTCTTGGAAAATAGTTACTTTTTTCAGAACACTTAAATTAACATGTAAGGCCAATTCGGTTTTCAGCTTATCAGGTAATAATCCCAAGGCTGTATTAATGTCTCCACCGCCCTGAATTCGACCGCGGGACCAACTATAATCATACCATCTTAATACTCTTCTTTTCATACCACCAGGCACCTTATGATGACGCATATAAGTCTTAGCTCCATCCAGAAGTCTTTCGAACTCTAGACGATTTGCATTGCGATTTGTTATCACATTTCCCACCTGTCCAACGATGGTAGCAAAAATAAATACACCTATTAAGTAACTTGTTATTGTAAAAAGATATCTGCAAAAAAAGAAAAAGAAGAAGAACAAAATAGTTTTGTTTTTGTTAAGTTAAATTAAAACATTCTCGAGAACCACTTTACTAAAATTCAA
This sequence comes from Epistrophe eligans, assembly GCA_951394125.1. NCBI lineage: Eukaryota > Metazoa > Arthropoda > Insecta > Diptera > Syrphidae > Epistrophe > Epistrophe eligans. The sequence goes on from OX596029.1 coordinate 56,940,384, forward strand.
AGTTTTCGAGTATTTTTTGTTTTTTTTTTTTGAAAATTGATAAAGTTAAAATGAGGAATATATATTATATCAATAACCGTTGAAGGCTGTCGCTTTCATATTCTTATTCGAAAACTTTGGATTTAAAAGGTGGCATTATAGTTTTTGTTATATTTTATGTACGAATGTAGATTATAAATTTGGATGGTACACCATTACTAGGCGGACAGCCTCAACGATCACTAATATAATATTTTAACATTTACAGAAGGTTTGTCTGTTTGCATACCCGTAATTTGAACCAAATTGAAGTAATCTTGATTTAATACCACGTCTTGGTAGAGATCTTGGGCCGTCCACCGAGTCTGATGGTCTTTAAATTAAATTCATTATTTACAAATTAAAAATGGGTGTTTTAAATGAAAGGGATTTTAATTTAAATATCACTGAAAATAATTCTGTTTAAATTTTTCATGATCTTGATAATTTATTTTCAGCACCTCCCAATCCGAGAAAGTACAACGCACGTTGTGCGGTTCATATCAATTCATAAAATTAAATTCCTCCCTCTTTGTACTACTTATCGAAAGTTATCGCAATAACAAATAAATAAATGGCGTAAAATTTTAAAATAAAATCTTTAATTAGGAGACCGCACTAGTAACCATTTTTTTGCAAATTTGTTTTTATGCATGGAACATTGGAAAATTATTAAAAAAATAACAAATAAAACATAACAAAATAAATTGTTTTAATTCAATGTACACCAACTGACTTCTTAAAAAAAAAAAATAATTTATTGGGAAAATAATTAAAAATCGATGGAACTTTTTTTTTAATTAATTAATAATATGTATGTATAAAATGATTTTTTTAACTTGCAATACATATGTATATGTAGGTACTATATGGCAAGTTATGGATTCGTAAAAAGAATCATACGATGATAGCGAAGTCGAAAAAAGTGGGTCCCGCAATTCTGTCTGTCTGTCTGTCCTTACGGCTGTAGCCTAAACGGGTGGATCGATTTTCTTTAAACTTGATACCTAGCATTCTTTTGATAATCCCCCATAGATTTTTTTCATTTTTTTAAGACCAAAATAACGGTATTTTTTTCTTATTTTTTTCAAAAATGTGCCCACAATTTAAAAAATCCAGTAATTTCAAAAAAAAATTCCGAAAAATGATTGAACTGAATTTAATCAATTATTTTATAGAGAATTTTTCAAAAAGTTTAAAAAGTATTTTGAGAACTTAATAATTTGAAAACGACTTGGTCGATTTATATTAAACATGGCATCCAGCAGTTTTTTGACATTATCTAGCTGATTTTATATACAAATTAGTTTTATAGCCAAAAATAACGGTCCTTCCTATAAAAATGTTATAAAACCGGTATAGAAAATCTCATTTTTCTCAAAAACGACTCCTACGATTTTGATTAAAATTTTAATGTGAGCTAATATCAGTATCAAAATTAAAAAAAAAAATGGATTTAAAAAAAACTTCAAAATTAATTGAAAGAAATTGAAAATCTATTTTTTTTGCACAAAAAAGTAAGTATTGCAGAATTTTTAAAATTAAGTTCTACGATATCAAAGATTTTGTCTCTTCAAATTTACAAAGCAAATGAAACATTTTTCTCAGTATTTGACAGTAAAACTGAAAGGTTTATATAGTTTTTCTCTTGTAAAGATTTTTTATTTTATTTAATTTTTATTTAATTTAAATCAGTTTTAAAATTTTTGTTTTCCAAATAAAAAAAAAAGAATGTGGTTATAGGAGAAGGGAAATAAAACTCATCTGCTTTAAATCTATAAAATTATTGAGCAAAAGCCAAAGACAAAACGTGCTGTTAGTAATATAGGCTGCAAAGCATTACTAAATGTCCTTCTGCACACCACAAACACAGTTCAAAATCTGGGAACTAATCATGTACAATAGTGTGGAAACAAAATTTTAAATATCATTTCACACGACTTGACAGTCGATCTCACATAATTTGACATAAATATGTACATAAATATTTTTAAGATTGGTTCTAAAACCATCACACATTCCTACCTATTCCATTTTGGGCTTTGAGTTTATGGTGTAACTGAAATTCTTTTGATACTAGTATAAAAGCAAAATATGAAAATCATATTTAATAGAAAACAAATTTGACAGTCGTATGTCATTTTACTTTTTTGACATCTATTAATACTAGGTCTGTTTTTTTACTGTTTGGGAAAAGTTCGGTCTCTACCTTTATAATCTTGTTGCTGTAATATTTGACCAAAAATGAAAAATAAAAAAACGTTTTTGGGATGTTTCTGCTTTGTTTCTAGGTAAACGTCACATTTGACAACAGAAATTTTCTGTAGTTTGACAAATAAAAAGTAAAGAAACGTTTTTGGGATGTTTCTGTTTTCTTTCTGGGTAAACGTCACACTTGACAACAGGAATTATTAGTAGTTTAATAAGCAAACAAAACTGTAAGGTAAAATGTTTGGGTAAATTCTTGCTGAAGGGGAAAAGTTTCACAAAGCTGAGTTTTTTTTTCTATGTGAAATTTTGTGCAAATCCGAAAAAAATTTAAAACTGAAGGACTAAAATAGACCTTATCATATGACTTTTTTGGTTAAAGCTTTGATGAATATGTTTGTTTTGAATTGGAAAACTTTATTTAATTAGTTTGGGACACGAATCTTAAACCAAGCTTCTTTTTTTTTTAAATTTTAAACAATAAAATTTGTTGTTTCCATTTAAATTATTCCCTTTGCATTTAATAAAAGTAATGTTTATTTATTATTTTTTATAAAACTTAACTTACTCAGCATTTGTTTCGGGTGTCGGTAGATCCCCGATTGTAGTCAACGTCAATGTTGACCAATAAACACTTCCTAAATATTTTCGTGTTAAGGTAGCGTAATCTCCTGGACGATAAGGATATACCCAATCACCCTAGGAAAAAAAAAATTAAAAAAAAAAAAAGAATTTTTTTATGAAATTTTTAAAAACTATAATATATTTACTTGAAATCCTTCGGCTTCGGATAGTAAATAATAAAAACAGCCAAACCAATGTGCAAGAATTAAAAGTATATGTATTAAATTAACCACTCGCCACAAATTTGGCCACACGGTACGACTTTCGACAATATAATAAAATTTTATTGAACGATATACCTAAAAATAAAATGAAAAATGTACATAAGTTTAAATAGAAACAAAAAGATAGAAAATATATATTCTCACTTTAAAAAATCGTGTAAAACGTAAAATTGGATGCGTTCCAAATTTTAATTGAAGTAAATCTAATGGAATTAGAGCTGCTAGATCGAGGTAAAAATGCCTGTTTTGCATGTAATGGCAAGCAAGTTTTTTATCGTCATAAACCTTTAATAAAAAATAAAATAAAATAATAAAATGTTTATTAGAATTTTTTTTTTATTTACCATCAATCCTTGTTCTAAATATCCTGTGCGCAACTGTACAACAACATCTAAAATAAACACAATATCTGTAAGCATATCACACAAAAACCAAAATCTCGGGACTGCTTGCTGAAAAAAAAACATACAAACACACAATTAAATTTTCATAAGCAAAGTTGTTTGTTCGAATATTTTTTTTTTAAATAAATTAAATTAAATTTCGAAATTTTTATACATATGTGTTAATAAATTATATTACATTTTCAATTTTTTTTATTTCAATATATTTTGTTTTTAAATATTCCGAAAATTATTTATTCATCATTATTTTATTATTTCTCTCGGTTTCAAATTGTTATATATGTAAATCAAAGTTTGTCATTTGGAATTTTTAATTCGAAATTCAAAAAGTCTGTTTGTATTAGAAAATTGTGGAAATTTAAGATCTTTTGCAGTTTTTTCATACTTCTAGCACCCAGAGTTTTTTTTTCAAGTCGCGCGAAGCACATTAATGCAAGCACACTTTTAAAGGCGACAAACTGTTATAATAACTGTTATAATTTGACATTTTTAATAATAGGTGCGTTCCGAAAGCCTAGGACGCTGCTGATGCGAAACGAATTTTTTCGTTGGTCTCCAACACGACAGCGAAATGCTTACGAAAACGACACAGAAAAATTACCCACTCAAAGTCTCACCAATTGTAAAAAGAAAATACAAAAACACAACGCATAAAAATCACAGAGAGAAACGCTGATATGAAAGAAACAACATATACAAACACGAATACAACTTAAATGTCACTTTCCCGCACACAATAAATGGTCTGGACAATTAATTCTGTGCGAAAAAAGAATAAAGACTTCTCCAAATAATCTGCTACAATAATCAATTTCGCTCATCGAACTTCGTTTATTATTTTCTTTGTGTCGTTTTTGTATTGGATTTTTCGTTTCGCATCAGTAGCGTACAAGGCTTAAAGCTAAACAAAAGTCCGTTAAAGTCCATAAAAAAAACCGTCAAAGTAAAGGAACGCAGATTATAATTAATATGATTTTCTGAATAGAACTTTGGCAGTAGGATGGGTTTTTGCTGCGCTGAATAGAGCCAGTTTTTAGTCCTGACACAACGTTCCAATTGTTTTAAATTTCCATTTGATTTGAAAGGAATTTCTAAAAATTACTTTCGATTCTTAGAAAAAAATATTAAATTAAATTCAATAAAAAACAAATAAAAGAGGAAACCGAAACCATTTCTGTTTTTTTTACAATTTTAAGGAGTAAAATATTAGACTCTGAAGTAGAACTTAACCACTTTTGAAAAGTCATAAAAGTTGAATATAGAAGTTTACAAACAAGACCTTAGGATTAGAAATTTATTTTGCTAAAAACAAATTATAAAACATCTCGCTAGTTAATATTTGCAAGTATCTTAAAGTGAAAATCTGAAGATACTCCGTTAAGCCTATAGTCCTCAGTTCGAATGAAATTTTCATACACAACTGCTATGAAATTCACAACAAGAAATTAGTACGAAATAATAAAATTTCAATTTCACGCAAAATTTTAATTTCCCATCTTAAGACCACTGGAAAAAAAAACGATAAGGTTTTGTGCAAAATTATGACTTTTGCAATCATTTTTTTTGCTAAAAATATAAACTATGAATTAAAAAAAATATTTTGGATTAAACAATTGTATTTTCTAGAGTTTTTATTCTCATCAATGAGAAAAACAGAACAAAACATCGCATTTTAAAACTCCTTTAGGAACTATTTCAACATGATTACATTCATTCAAATTAATAATTTCTTTTCATTCAAAGTCTGTATCAAAAATTCCAAACTGAGTATCAAAAAATTCATGTGAAGAATTAATTATTATGGATTAATTTTGAATTATCACGTATATTTTGAAACATTTTTCATTTTCAATTCACGCGAGGTGAATACTAGGCTTAGTATATAATTTAAAAAAAAATTACCGATTCGGCAATATGTAAAATAGAATATGTACCAATACCTACATTTTACCTACATAAGTTTAATAAATAAAAAATATTTGTTGTAGATTATGTACTTACTTGCAGTTCTGGAAAACTCTGTCTCACAATTAACGTCCACAAATTATATAAAACCGAAACAGTCAGCACCATAAGCCAGTAAAAATAAAAATTTTCGTCCGGATTTACTACAGATCGCCGTTTTTGTAAATATCGACGTCTTCTTTTAGATTTCTTATTTATATCACCTGAGGCGCTTTCAGATCCAGTGTCCTCTACTGTTTCCTAAAAAATAATGTATATCAATCAATATTTAATCTTATGAAAATTCTTCAATTGGTATTAATTTAATTATGGAAATAAATAATTCACATAAAATAATCATAAAATAATGTGTTTTTTTTTCATGAATAAATTAATTTTATTGGAGCCTATATATTTATTATTTTATTTAACCTTCGAAAATTATTATTTAATATTAAAATAGTACGTATCATGTGGGTACATAAAAATGAACAATACATCAAAATGTTTGCATAGATTTTAAACTGAAAATTTGCAAAAAAAATTAAAATTATTGGAAATATATGTATTGTATTTGTTTTGACAACATCAGCGTATATCATCTAATTTCTTAAATAAATCTAAATTTATAGGAGTTTTTAGAAAAATTATTTTCCATATACAATGGTCGTAAGAAAGTATCTTGACAAAAAAAATAACACGTTTGTAAATACGTTTGATTGATTTAGAAAAAAATATTTAAAAAAAAAAATAATTTGTATGCGACTCTTTGTTCTTATTGCCTAAAAATATAAATATAAAGCAACAAAGTTTCTTATTTATCCTAATTACAAAAATTCATTGGGCTTTTGTTTGCCACCTCATTTTACTAGAGTTGAATGAAAAAGTCAAAAGCCAAAAATTTAAAAAGGGTCAAATAATTCACTAAAAATGAATTGTTGGTGAAATCAAAGATGGCGGTTTAAGTTCCGGCCCAATTTTCCCAAAAACTGCAAATACGCTTCTAATAACCCTCTCTAACAAATAGTATATATCGACTGGGATACAGACGTTTGATTAAATTGTGACATTAGCTCCCGCCACCCTCGATCTGATCCAGACAAGATCATGAAAATAAAACAACCCAATATCACGGTGAAATCATTATTTTTATATACCCATATCTTTGTTTCCTTTTGTTTTTTTTTATTTTTATATATTCGTTTTCTTTTTTCTTTAAACCACTGACGCCATTTGAAAATTAAAATAGCCATCTACTTGCCAAAGTAAAAATTAATTTCTGCAAGGAAATAATAGGAGTGTGTTCAAAATGCATTTGTTGGAAAACCAAATTCAAAAGCAAATATGTATTTTATGTTTGTTTTTGTAATACATGTCATTTCATAAGCAAATTCAATCCGAATCCGATCTGGGAATAAAATAACTTAATATGAAGTCGAATTATTTTCGCTCGAATTAAATAATCTTGGGTAATTGAAAGTTTCACTTGACTGAGAATTTCATTTCATTTTTGAATTTAGAAAATCTCCCTCTTAACCGCCATCTTATTTTTAGTCTGATGGCGCTTGTGTTGCTTGTTGATAAATAAAGTCAGTTTATTTTAGTAACTTTATAATGCTGTAAGAGGGAAGTGTTTTTATTCTGAAAAAGAATGTGTTTAAAATTACTTGTCAGTACCGTGGTAATTTTTCTTGGTGATTTTTAGAATATTGTATTTCTTTTAAAGTCATATACATTAGTTAAAATTATCTTAGATTTTTTTTGTCAGAAGTATTGAGATATATGTATGAGATTATAAAGGGTATTCCAATTGGGACTTCTGAACTTTGACAGTTGATAGCGGCCATATTGTTAAAGCTACGTTCATCTGTCACATTGGATGTCATTTATTCAATCTGTTTTGCCAAACCATCATGGACCAGTATAGCGTTCAAAAACACGTACAAATGATAAAATTGCTTTATCACAATGGGTGTTCTGTTCGGGCAACGTTCCGTGCGCTTTGCCCATTTTACGTTCTACCGAGATGACTATTCACAATTTGGTGGATAAATTTGAGTCCACTGCTTCAATAAATGATCAACCAACACCCGTACGTCGACGAAATGCTAGATCTGCCGAAAATATCGCCACTGTCCGTGAGAATGTGCAGGAGAATCCGAGGCAATCGATTTCGCGACGCTCACAAGAATTCGGCCTTTCGCAAACCACAACTTAGTGAATTTTGCATCGTGACTTGGGCCTGCACTCATACAAACTTAACTGACCCAGGAGCTGAAGATAAACGAGCATAGACAACGACACGGTGTGTTCACTGAATGGGCTCTGGAGCAGTTGGACCTTAATTTTCATCGAAAAATCATCTTCAGCTATGAGGCCCATTTCTAGATACGTCAGCAAACAAATATGTCGGATGTCCAATGCATCCCGAAAAAGCCAGTGCTTTAGTGTGGAACTTGGGCTGTCGGCGGCGTCATTGTACCAAACTTCTTTGAGAACCACCCACGTTGTATAGGTCATACCGTTAACGGCGAGCGCTATAGGTTGATAAATACCAACTTCTTTTGGCCTAATTGGATGATAAGGAAAGCAACGACTTGTGGTTCCAACAGGACGGTGGCGGTGGCGCTACGTGCCACACCACTCACACCACATTGGAAATTCTGCAAGAGCGATATGAGAGTATAGTCAGGTCATCTTAATATGTGGAAGTAATGTGAACTGGTCACCGAGATCGTGCGATTTGACATCGTTAGACTTTTTCTTGTAAGGTTTACTGAAGTCGCAGATCTATACGAATAATCCACAAACCTCAGCTGACCTCAAAGCCAACATAAGTCATGCCATTGTCGTGGTAATCAACAATAAAACGTAGTGTCTGGTGGTTCATCGACGACTCTCTTCCCAAATCGTGGCTCAGATTCAGAATATCGGTGACCTGTATTGGAAATACAGATCGTGGGAACATTTAATTTTCTCAGGGTAAACTTTTGCGCGTGTGTCTACTCATTTTGATATTTTATTTGTAACATGATTTGAGTAGGCACTTTTGCATATATTTTACACAAATTGATGTTCCCACGAAATGTTCCCGAGCGTTTCTAGAAACTTAAGGTTATTAACGTTTCTAGAAACTTAACACCACACAATCATCATCGGTTAAATTCAGCCTGATTTATGCACCAGAGCTTCGGAAAATTTTAAAATTTACTGAATAAAAGATGTATTTCGTTCCCCATCTGTTAAGTAAGAGTGGTAATTACTACCGCAGGATGGCTACGATGTAAATGGTAAACCCAACAAAATGTATGTTTTATATTTTGCCTCGGAAATAGAAATAGAAAAACGCCGATACATTCTTTTTTGTCTTTCCAATCTTTCAACAGTTACTCAATTCTAATCCAACTAAGTCTGCATTAACTATTCCCCATAATTTGACTTCATATAAAGAGACAATATTTTTCCAACACATCCCTTAACTTTTTAAGAAGAGAATTAGTTATAAGTAGGTAATTTGTGTTTGTTTTGGAAAAAAAATCACCCAATGATGATCCATAATAGTGGAAAATAGAAAGAAAATACATTCAAATAGTATACTTATTTTGTTAATGTATTGGCACAACAATGCTTAAAATAAATGGCGATTTTAATGCTTTTTAATTTCTATTTTTTTTTTTTTTTAATAATTTTGCATTTCGGCGACAGCTGATTTCGACACGCATATCAACTTTGTAACAATTTAAAAGTGGATATGATAGTGATTATAACGTATTATTGGTTTTATCTGGACTAGCATTACTGTGCTACCTAAAGGTTCCCATTAAAAAAAACGCCTATTATGACGTCAAGTGCAAGTTAAACATTTCATTCCAGATGTTTATTAAGAACATTTATTCAAGTGCATTGTGTGGTAATTATATTTGTATTGCTTATAAGGTAAAAATAACAATCGATAATTAATAAGGGGCAATTCATTTGGAGATACTTTTGTTTCACAGTAAAAAAAAATTAGTCAGGTAGTCTTTATTTAAAATATGGTCAACGAAAGAACAATTTTCAATTTTAAAAAATTATATATTTCAAATGTTGTTCGTTACTGTTGCTTATAATATTTCATTCTAAAGTCTAAAGTTCCCATTTTTACTGATTTTATCTAAAATTTTCTGCAGCGATAAGAAGACCCATTTCTGCCTTAATATGTAGTTATGTATGTACATATCGCTCACCGCCTGCAATAATGGCACAAGGCCAAAATATTGAAATTTGAACTGAGGACGCCGCTATTATGATTAAAATTAAACCCTTTACTGGCATTTATATGTTGGTGCTTTTTTTTTTTTTTATTTCTGTAATATCGGAACATTGATACTTCTTCTCAATTACCAGAGATGGAGATAGTGTCATTATTGTATCGAAAATGGCGCTTAAAGACTTTCGATGTACATTGCTTAATGCAATAATGACACTTTCCCAAAAAAAAAAAGGCGGATGCCGCCCACTTATGAATCTCGGGAAAAAAGTTATAAGGAAGTAATGCTTTTCACATCAAAATTCCAAATCCGTGTCAGGAAAGCTTTATTTAAATCGCTTGTATCTCGAAACTGAAAAAAATTCGTTGTGCCATTATTGCAGGCGGTGAGCGATATGTAGGTACGTCAAAAAATAGAATTGGCGTGTTTATGTTAAAGAGCGAACCAAAGAAGTTCATTACATTTTGGGCTGATAGACAGTGACGTTTATAACGTCATGATAAAAGAATATTTATTGCCTGAAATTTAAAAAAAAATATCTCTACAAACTTTGGTTCAAAAAGACGATACTACTTCTTGCCTCACAGCGATTTCAACGGTTTCATGATTTAAACCGGTAAATTGGACGCATTTATAACATTGCTGTGTTATCATGTATATAAAGTCTTAAATCTACATGGAAAAGTTGACTAAGATTGAAGAATTAGAAGTCAATATTAGTCGTTTTATTTGGCCAAACACCACTTAAAATGGTCTAACGTGTCATTAAGTATAATTGGAACTTTAGAATTGACCATCATCTTAGCCGCAGTTGAGGTCAATATTTGAGGGAAATATTTTTTTAAATAACAATGTTAATAATGTTTTTTTTTTTGTATAACATAAATAATAAAGATAACTCGATAAAATAGATTTCTTTTATTTTTTTTTTTTTTAAAGTGCCTCTAAATGAATCACCCATTAGTTTTTATTTAAAAATTAAATAGGTTAATTATTTTTTCATAGATTATAGATTTTCCAAGACCTTAGTAATAAATTATGCTGCCGTTTTGTCATAACAAACAGTAACAACTGCAATTTCACGTTGTGGCAATTTATTGAGAATTTTCACTTCATATTGAATGTTGTATACTAGTTATTTTCTTTCAATGGCCCTTTGCTTGATTCGAGTTCAAATAAACGTACGTAAAAATGTATTTACACAACAAAGTCCATTCTCAATCCAAAAAACATCACTTTCTTCATATAAATATGTATGTATTTGTATCATATCTTATTATATTCTTTTTTTTTCTTTTTATCGATTGGCATGATAATGTTCAGAACTCATTTCCTGCAAAGAAGGTCACTGCGAAAAAAAAATCATTTCATACAAATCAATGAATGTATTCATGAAAAAAGTATATAGAACCCATCTCAATTCGCACGACAGCTTTCCCATTTTAAGTGTTTGGGTTTTTGAGAGTTGTTTGATCTCATAGATTCTTTTTTTATTATTGAAATTCATAGAAATATACACTTAACCCAATTTTTATATTTTTGTTTTTTTTTTTTTTAATTTGTATAATGTACTCTGCATGTTTTTGATTACAATAGTTCAATTTAAGGACACGTCATATATGTAATGTGTGTTGCATGTTTAGAATATTATAACATTTTTAGTTATAAAAAGAACAAACAACGGAGAACTACAACAGTGTTAAGGACAATTTTACGAGGTCTACATATGAGGCCAGCGATATATTTTACAAATTAAATATATTGTAGTTTCTTTAGCTCTTAAAGCTAAAGTTTCTTAGGCAAATAAAAAAGCAAACTTTAAACACTTCCGAGAAACCTGAATTTTGAAAGACAGGCTTTATTTGTATGGTTTCTAAGGTTTCCTAAAAAGTATCGAAACCTTTAAATTGGACCGAGGTTAACAACTCTTCATTATATATTGCATATAGGGGTTGGGAAATTTTTCTTCGTAAATATCTGGAAAAATATTAAACTGAAGCTTATGTAGTTTTTTTAGAAAAAAAATACAACTTTTTTTGCATGGAATTTATAGTTTATAGACTGAAAAATTGTTAAAAAATCAGAAATAGAAGTAGAATTAGAAATAAATTGATTAAAAAAATATCTGAAATTGTTTTGACACTAACGCAATGTGCAACAAGTGATTTCTTACACAAATATCAATCTATGAGAAGAATTTTTTAAAAATCATTAGAGCGGTTATTAAAAAAAATAATTTTTTATATATAAAATTTTGAACATATTTTTTAAGTATTTTGAAAAAAAAAAACATCTACCCATTTTCGAAATATCGAAATTTTCAAAAAATAATTTAGAATTTTTTTTTTAATTAAAAATTTGTTTTTTGAAAATTTTAATATGTATGTAATATTATTCAAACTTATTATAGAAGCTTTTTGTAAAAAAATCAATAAACTTGGTTGAACTGATAATAAAATAAAAAATTTTGATTTTTTTTTTTAATCCAAAGTAAGTTCTTTTTTGAAAATTTTGGTACACAATATTTTTAAGATTATTCTCTACATTCTCTATAAAAAAAAATTTATCAAAATCAGTTGTACCATTTTTGAGAAAACCGAAGATAAAAGAAATGGTTCTATGTGGGAGGTAACATTTATAACCATTTTTATGTTTTTTTTTTATAAAATGGTAGTTGTGGGTACGTTTTTGAGGATAATAAGATTTTCATTTTTTGCTAAAAAAAAATTTTACGGAAGATACCGTTATTTTCAGTCTTAAAAAATGAAAAAAAAAATGTGTGGGGGGAATGCCCCTAAAACGGTAGGTACCAAGTTTAAAGAAAATCGATCCACCCCTTTAGGCGACTTCACAAGTTTGATCAAAATCTTGAGTTCTATCGATTTTTTTGCCGAATCCATAAATTGCCATAATTATAGTACCTATGTATATATCGCAAGTAAAAATATCAAAATAATGGGGTATATAGTCTAGTCTATAAATATAAATAAATATGTAAATGTTAGTTTGTTCCTATATATATTGAAATGGCCGCTTCGGGAAGATTCGGAGCATTTGATTCTTTTGAGGTAATTTTTAACCACTTTTTCGCACATTTCGGTTGGTATCTCGGCCATAACTTGAGTAATGTTGGTTTTTAATACGTCTAGATTTCGGGGATTATTCGCGTAAACACGCTCTTTTGCATGGCCCCACAGAAAAAAATCGAACGGTGTCAAATCGCATGATCTTGGTGGCTACGTTTGAATCACCACTTTTGTAGTATGTTTTAATAATTTTAACGCCTTGTTAAGCGATCCATTATCGTTAATGCCAAACATTCAATTAATATTATGAGTATGACACTCCAAATGACAGCTGAGTTTGACAGGTTTCAAATGCCAGCGCTACCATCTTGAAACCACAAAATGAATGACCCTTTATTTATTTATATGTATTTTCTTTTGTTAATTTTTTGCGATACTAGTGTTTGCCAACCCGTAAGAATCCGGGGCAGGCCATCTAGTCTGAAATAAATTTCCTCTGGGGATTTACCGAAATATACTCTCACTGACTGACGCACTGATCAACGCCAACGAACATTAAGACGTCATTGATGTAGCCAATATTTTAGTCGCACTTTTATTTTATATGAAATCAAAAAATGAATCATGAAATTTAAAACATTACCCGCTAGATTTTACATACTATACCTACTATAAAAAAAAATCAAATAACTTACCTGCGTTTCAGGTATTTGACGTGTAGAAAATCTTTTAAGAAAGGAATCCTCTCGTTTGAGTGGTGGTTTCTTTTGAATTGCTGATGATATTTGTACTGTGGTCCGCAGTTTCATCCATCGTTGATTCGACTTATTCCTATTTAAATTAAACCGAGATAACACTATATAAGTTAAATTTGACTTTAAATTTTATTTAAATTTTTTTTACAACATTATTTTAGTAAATATTCAATTCACACCAAAATCAAACACATTAATATTTTTTTTTTGTAATGAAAACAACTATATAAATGTATGTGAGATTAACATCAATATTGTTAAACATTTATATAAAAATAAAACAACAACCAAGCATAGTAATAATAATTTTGCATTTTTTTAAACAAACAAAAAAATGTAAAAGTAATTACAAGACATGCATTATTTTTTAAGTTTTACAATCCGATTATATTGTACATCATAATTATAATAAACTATTCTACATACATCATTGAGTCGCTGCCGTTCAAGATGACTTTGAATTTATGATCTGAAAGTTTTTAAATCTTCACAATATTCAGATGCCTCGCAAAAGAAAAGAGAAATATTTTAAACCTACGTAAGTTAACGATATTTGAGTTGTATCTTTTAAATGCCGACTTCATTTCCAAATGGTTTTTTTTTTGTTTTTAATTCAAGTTTTTATGTTTTTGGATCTGTTTAGCAAAATTGTATGAAAAAAATTATTAAAAAAAATTACAAATTTATTTAAAAAAAAAAATTAATGTTTAAGTCAAATCAATGATTTTTTTTTATTTGCAGAGGTCTTATATATAGAAAACAATAACGGATTTTGATAAAACCAGGAATTTGTTTTAATAAATTAAATAATAATTTTTTAATGCCTCAACAACTGAAATATCTGTTGTATGCATTCTAACTATGTTTTTTCTTCTTTTTGTCATAATCATAACATTGGCAGAAATGAAAAATAAATTTGTATTTTGTATTTGTATTTTTAATAAATCCTTTGAGTAACCGTGAAAACTAATGAAAATGAGATAATTGATTATTGAGATATGATTACAAAAAATATTACGCCTCAACTTCCTAATAGAAATAATTTATGTAGAATTGATATCAAATTCTAGGTGATAGTTTTTTCTTTTTGAATTCCTAGAAAGTGGATAAGAAAGTGTATCAAAAAATACAGCATGTTATTATACAGCAACAAAAAATGGTAAAAAAGTTCAGATTTCTAATTGATATATGTCCCAAATAAAATTTTTCAATTTATTTAATGAATTCGCATATTTTTCAAACTACTTTTATTAATTTTTTAATTTATTTTCTTTTCTGCGTATCTTTTAGTTAATTATAATAAACGAAACAAATTATTTAGGTGTGTGTAGTGTTATTAAACATTAAGACTTACAAAAAGTTTAACTTGTGTGTTGAGCGTGGTAATATTGTCGATAGCAAATATTTAATATTTAAGTCTCAAAAAAAGCTTAACTAACGTACCTGTACTGCATGTTTGGTGATGCGTATTCAAAGAAAATCATAAACAAGACTAAAGACATGTGAATTTGTATATAATCACACTTGGAACCTCAACATCACAGGGTCTAGAAATATTATAATTTTTGGTTATTTTTTTTTTTTTAATAAAACTTGAAACAAACATGGGCTTTGTTCTTTATTAAAAGAAAATTTGATAAAATTATGTATTTGAAAAAAGCTTTATTCACTTTGTAGCGGAACTCAATGAACTTTGTATATTGCCCTAATACGGGAATAATGGATGTTTTAATAAATAAATAGCAGATACCTTGCAAGATTTAAAAATAAAATACACGACTGGGTAAAATGTACCAACCTATATTTGATTTAATTAACGTAAAAATTTGTTTTTCAGGTCTGAGTATAAACAAAAGTATTTTTTTGTGAACCGTTCACACGAGGCTTTTCCTGCAACTCAGCTTAGTATCCAAATCATTTAACGAGTACACTTTGTCAGGCAAACTAAATGAACTGTATTTGTCTTTCAGTGGCTCAGTGTTTTTTTTGAAAACTCCATAAAGAATTGAATGAAAAAAAAGGTATTGGAGCAATGCGATTTACAAGTAAATATAACAACAACTTAAGTCCATATGGACTTAGCTAAGTCCAGATAAAAACTGTATTACCAGTACTAATTTATCATTTTGCTATCGATAGTATGTATGGAAACGTCAAATTATCAAAGACATCGAATTAAACTCATTTTTTTTTTTATGAAAACAAAATGGCGATCATTGTTATAGAACTTAGTTTGTTTGTCGATCAATGACTTCAAATTAAATTCTATGTTTTTTTTTTTTAATTTTATTGCATTAATCGGAATAATTTCTCTCTGAGTTTTCTTTTTATTTTAATGTGGCCTGACGCGTTTTTTTTTTTTGTTGCAAGTCCAGAGGGAATTGCACGAAAAAAACGATCACGGGGATTAGCGACACTATCACAGAAACAAAATGGAGTTTTCATACAAACTATCGATAGCAAGTATGTATATAATTCACGCCGGTAACACAGTTTTTCTGTGTGCTTAAGTTAAGCCCGGAGAATTATCTGGGTTTAGCTTAGCCCGTAGGGGATTAGTTGTTGTTGTATTTAACATGGCGATTGTTTAGCACCGACGTTGTTTTTTTCGACCAATTCCCTCTGGGCTTTCAAAAAATACGCCTAATGATTGTTTAGCAACGACGCGTTTTTTTCATGCCATTACCCCCGAGATTGCAAAAAAACAAACACACACAAAACAGAATAACATCATTTGATGATCAAATTGACTTTGATTTGACGTTTTCGAAAACGCACATATTTAAAACGAACGAAATGCGTCGCTTATAAAAATTATAACTTCCGTTCTATAATAGTCGTGTTTTCTTGGAAAAGCTATTCACAGTACAGTAGGATTTTACACAAGTTACAAATACAACATCTACAGTAGAATTACTGCCAATAAAAGCAGAAGTAGAATCCTACTGCGGATAGGTTTGTGACGTTTATTCGAGTATCGAATGGAATTTTGGTGGTTTTGTTTTCAGATGTTGGTGCAATTGACTATCATTTGCATCTCGATGGCTGTGTTTATAAAGTAGTTGTGTGTTTTTCATGGCTGTTTTTCCATTGACCAAAAAAATCAATCTATCATTTTCTATTCAACCAAAAAAAATCAATTGATTTTATCCGTATCGGTTTTTTTAAAACTTGATTTAAAGAAAAATGCATTTAAATGCACTTCTGATTGAAAAACTACATAGAATTCAGTTAAAAAATCATTCAGCCAGGTTCTACATTTCACTTTCGCTCGAAATGAAAATAAAGTCAATCTAATTTCAATTGATTTTAATTCTATTTCGAGTGAAAGTGAAATGTAGAACCTGGCTGATTATATGATCTAACAAAAATGATCGCCGATGACGTCATCTACTACATGATACATAAACGACAACTTACTTCGACCATAATCTACGAACAAACCCCTTTCCTGAAACATAAGTTTATCGCTGCCTTTTCCTGAAGAATTTATTTTTATTGCTGAAACCGAAATGTCTGACAAAGGAAAAAGGTAAGAAGAAAATTAATATAAATTATATGATTAAACAATTCTTATCAGTAGGTAGGAAGGTTAGAACGAACTGGACAAAAGAAAGAACTGAAGTGTTATTGGATTTTTATGCGGCAAGGGCCGAAGAGTTTCAGCTTCGTTTCCACTTTCACTGGACTCCAACAGTTCACGCAAAATCTACAATTATTTCATGAATTATTTAAGAAAGAATATCTTTTTCTATGTTTTCTTACCATATCTTCTGAAAAATTGTCCATTTTATGTAACTATAATTAATTTTTGGCTCAAGTTGTTTTTTGTTTTCCTTTTCATTTGTAGCAAACTTTCTTTTATTTGTATTTTTTTTTTTAATTATTCTGACAGCTGTTATTCGGTAGTGCCAAACGTGAAATATAAAAACCAGGCTACTGCCGATGCGTTTTTTTGGGAATTTCTTACTGTACTATGTAAAGATTCCCAAGAAAACACGGCTAATGACTGCATGTTCAAGGTTACGACATTAAAATAAGTTGAAATATAACGCAAAATTTTTCTATTAAATGTTATGCGGACGGACAAAAATTTTAAGAAGACTTTCTGAAACTTTTCTCAACTCAAATCGGATTATCGAAATAAAACACATTTCATTTTCATTTTTTTATATAGGATGTTTCCAAATTAAGGATCAATTATACTTTGGTAAAATGATTATTGGGCTTATTCTGTTTATACGGGAGGGGTATAATTTTTAAAAATATTATTAAAAACAACAGAAACACTACCTATTGTAAGTTATAGCGTTTGTTTAAAACAAAAAATCAAATTAAATTAATGAATTCAAAAAAATATATTTCAGCCGAACATTAGTTTTTTTTTTTTAAACGTATGTCGAAGACTTACAAAAAATGTCAAAATTATATTATATTTAATTTTAAAGATTTACAAAAAAAAATTCAAATAAAGCAAAGGGACTTCATGTTCTCATTGAGTTGAATTAGAAAAAAAAAGTGTGAGTGCCGGAACTCACGATTAAGATGTGTAAACATCATAATAAAATATTCAGGTGCTGGTTTTACATCAAAGAACACAACGAGTTCGAACTGTCAAGCAAATTTGAACCCAAACTCAACTTGACCTTTCGATTTAGATTGAGCTACGATAGAACGTATCCAATATAGGTTAAAGTCAGGAGGATTTGACATGTGCGAGGAATTGACATAAGGACTTTTCTCAAAAAGCTTAAGACATTGGCAGCAACTTAGTTATTAAAAAACAAAGATAGTTACGATTGATTTGAGCTACCAAAAAATGATAACTGTGATCTGATCGTTGAGTGGACTATAAAAATAATTTTTTTTTTGAGTCCAGTTGATTTAATTTTTGAGGCATCTAAAGTAACTGCAGTTTCGGTAGTAATTAGTTTTAGTTATTTTAAGTGAAATGTACAACATGTACATACATTTGTTTCTAAATCATAATATACTGTAGATATTCTTAAACAATAAGTCTATAATTTTTTTAAAAATTATTTTCAAAAAGTCAATAGAAACGAAGTTTCGGCTACAATGCTGAAGGAGCAATTGATAATATCAAATCGATTAAAAACAAGAGGTTTATAATGAACACTTTTTATTCTTTTTCAATTAATTTTATAAAGTTTTTTGTGTTTATTTATTTCATTGCCCGCCGCCGTGTTACTGCGTTATTTTAATTAAATGTTTAAGAAGTGTTATTTAATTATAGTATTTAATTTATTTTGTTGCTAATCTTTAAATCTAATATAACTACCTAATATTTTTTTTAAATGCTGACAAAAATTCCTTACAAAACTGTCAAATCCTCCTTCAAGGAAGGACAGTTAAACTACTGCAATACTTTTAAATTTAAATTAGTACTTTTATCTCAAAATATAAAAAAAAAAACTGTTAACCTGAAACAAATTTTTTACTAACCCATTATTAACCTCTCATAGAACCATTCTTTTGGTTTTCGACTATCTCAGCAACTTTTTAACCGATGTTAATGAAACTTTGTACTCATGAGCTTCCAATACGTATAAATTACATTGCATATCAAAATTTTTAAAAAATAACAAAATTTGGATTTAAAAAAAAAATTAAAATTGTTGGTGTCAAAATAATTTCAGAGGTTGTTTAATCAATTTATTTCTACAATTATATTGATTTTATAACAATCTTACATGTAAGTTCCATGCATATGTGCAACACGCACGGTGCTATAGTGTTCGTATTTATGTTCTGACAATGTACTTTTTAAACTAAACTTCTATTTTGGCAGGTGGCAATAAATATAGGTTCCCATCACTAATTTATTTCTTTTATCAGATGAATAACTTTTAAAATGTTAAGACTTTAAAACTACCAGTGTAATGGTATATAAGAGCAAGTTCGTGCGACCCAGTCGTGGAATTTATTTTCTATTTTGTTTTATAATTATTATATCTTAAAAATTCATTTAAATCACAAACTAAGTTCGTGTGATGCCTTTTATTTTCTTAAAAAATATTCAATACCCTCATTTCCCAAAATATTGATGCTTAGCTTGGAAACACTCTGTATAGTTAAATTAATTTTTATATTTAATTAATTAATAATGATTTATGTATGTCATTTTGTTTTTATTTAGATATTTTGAGCTCTACCGACTGAATCACAAATTTTTTATTTAAAAAAAAAAGAAGAGTTGATATTAAGTTTAGGGGAGTTTAAATGTTTTTATTTTGTTCTTTCTAAAATACAGCAGGCCATTATTACACAGAACGCTCCATATAAATCTAAATTTAAAAACAAAATCCAGTCTTCTTTTACCAACATTTCCAGATTTGCGATTTTCACAGACTTTTAATTTATTTTCATCCAAAAAATCCAAACAATGTCTTAAAATCAATCCTTTTTTATCTATAATGATGTCTTTCTTAACATATTTGTTTCAGGACTCTATACATTATGTACCTAAGTACAAACTGAAAATACCAACTAAGCTAGATTCAGTTTCGACGTTCAGAATTTAAAAAGAATTTTTTTGTTATCATATACCTACGGTGACCATCCGTTCATTATAATAATGAACAGTTCTGTATTTGAAGATGATGTTCATTATAAATTATTTGTTACACAAAGACACAAAAATGTTCTGTATTTCAAAAGTTGTTCATTATTCATTCTGTATTTCGTACAAATTCTTAAAAACAAAAACATAAATGAAGGTTTTTTTTTTTAAATAATACAAATTCTATATACCTACTACTGAAATACATCAGCCAAGTAGAAGACTTAGCACTATTTTAATTGGAGTTATTGAATTATTGATTTAAAAAATAGCTTTTAACGGCCTTTAGTTTACAAGTCTTTAGACAACTGGCCAACTTTGGAAAATGTGCTCAAAAACCTAACCTAACTTAGACACAAGAGTAGATTGCCTTAACCGTAAATAATGTGATATTTATTTTTATTAAATAAAGCATATTTCCACCAATTTTAAAATAGTTAGACAGTGTCTAAGTATGCAAAAATCTAATAATCTGTAAGTTTTTATGTTTTTTTTTGTTTGTAAGACTTTTTTGTTTTGGAGTTATTTTGTTTTTAATTTTAAGTTTTATGCAAACAAAGACTGAATTTCTCCTTCTCTTTTTAACTTAATTCTTTTTTCCGTAGATATTTTTTAATTAAATGGAAAAATTTAAATTTTGTTTCTTTTATCATTTGTTCATTATTTGCAATTTGAAACTATGGTCACCGTACATATACCCTATCTAAGAGCAGGGTCGGACCAAACCATATTTGCAAGATCTGACAGGGCGCAAAATTCTGGAGGCGCATTACCAGGAACAAAAAAATGTAATCTGATCTTGCGCAAACAAAAATGTGTATTAAAAAGGGGCGCTTTCTACAAATCTTGCATAGGGCGCATGTTTGGCTGGAGCCGGTCCTGCCTAAGAGTACCTACTTTACAAGATAAGGATTCATAAACAATTTCCTATTGTATAAAATATAAGATATTATAGTGGAACTTATTTATGTATAACAGTTAAAAATATGTACATTATGTAAAATGTTTGTCAGCAAAGTATTTATTTCTAAGCCATCACATTAAAGTGTTTTCTATATTTTCTAAAAATCTCCAAATATTACAGCAAACAGAATTTAAAACTTTTTTTTTTCTCATCAAAACTGTTTTTGCAGCGCAATATTTTTTCTAACTATGTTATAATATATTTTGTGTGTGTAAAATTAACGTAATTTTTCATTAACCAACAAATTTTAAACGGTGCCAGTCTGTTTTTGTAATTTAATTATTACATTAACATCATCTAGTAAAATTCATTTCTTAGCGTCAATATAGCAATTTAACAATAAAAAGAGCGCGCTCATGCTTTTTAGCTTTTTAGCTTATTATTTTTATTTTTTTTTTTACAAAATTTCTATTTATAAAACATTACTTACCAATCACTATCTGGATCTGCATTTCCATCTGCTTCTTGTGATTTCCTGGATATATCCAAACAAAAAAAATTAGCTGACCTCATGTTCATTGCATTCATCTATATTAAACGCTTTTGAATTTATATCATTTCTATTGTTTCGGTTCATCAACTTGATGAATAGTAAGATTTTTATTTTTCTATCACAAATGTTTATAATGCAAATTTGTTTTTTCTGACGTTGTATATGATATTATTATTTCTAATAAATTATTATTTTTTTTTTGTGGTTTTAATAATAGCCAGGAATTTCTATGCGTTTGCTTATGTTATACTTCTAGAGAGCGACCGGACGACGACGACGACGACGACGACGAGTCGACGACGCACGGTATGGTCTTTGGAAAATATTAATGCGATAGAAATATCTTTGTTTGGATTTTGGATTTTCAAGATCAAACGGTATTAGTATTTTCAATTAAAATCTATTCTCTGCAATCGATGATTGCTTTTATTGTAGTAATATGTTTTCTGCATCAATAAGCTAATTATAGGTATACCTAGTTTTCTGACCGAAGCAGATTTTGATACAATTGACATACTGACAAGCTATTTATTTATTTTAATTAGGTATCCGTAAATAATTATTATCTTCAGTGTTTGGTTGGTGTTGATTCAATTTAAAAAAATCTGGTTAATCTTTCTCAAGCAATTTGTTATTGGGGATTGAATATAAATTTACTATGCACACTTTTATTTGTATCTGGAAAGCAGTGTTTTCTTTTATGTTTTTTTTTTTATGTATTTAATGCTGATTTCCTTGATTTTAATCAAATAATTGTAAATAGAATGAAAAATTATATCCCACATACGAAAAGTAATTCTGGATATTTTACAAGTTGTTTGTGATGAATTTAAAAATTTGAATTATTTTATTTTTCTTGATTGATTTTTTACTATAAAAATATCGGCACTCATATCTTTGCAAAAACATTCTTTTTTTAAAACATTTACAAGCAATAATCGGATATAAATTAAGGTCAATCAATAAGAATGAGGCAGTGACCAGTCACAAAATTAGTTTCTTAACGAGAGGCGAATTGTGGTATCGAGGGGATTTTGCATATGGCAAAGTTAATCTGTCAAATAAGAAACTTACTTAATTTTTGTTTTAAATATCATATGAAAATATTTGTTCGGTTTGAAATTTTGAAGCAGCAGCGTCTACATCCACATTATATTTGATTTCCGTATAGTAGTTCAAAATCTTTGCTTTAAAAATGGACGTTACAGACTGATAGCGTTAATCAACTTTTGTTGATCCGGTGTCTTATAAGACAAAACAAGTCTAAAAATCAAAAGCCACCTTTTAGTTTGTTGGTATATTATAATATTTTCTTATAAGGGAAAATGTGATAGGGGCACTTCAGTTGAAAATTTCGAAATTCGATTTTAAATCACCTCATATATTTGTTGCGAATTTCCAGGAAATTCAGTGAAAACCTTACGAACACACCCAAGTGGAATGCATTCAAAGTGGAATTCATCGAAAATGTCAAAATTCAATGTTTAAAAAATAGAAACAGATAGAGAAAAAGAAAGAGAAAGCAACAAAAAGAGGCGATTAACGACAGAATCAAATTAAAAATGAAATCTGAAACAAAATGTATGTACGAAAATTGTAACTTTTCTCTGCATTTGTATTTATAAATTTTCGTCCAATGTCGTTCCCTTATCCAAAAAGTTCAGAGTTTTTCATGAAAAAGAACGATCGCAAGAAAATAAATGTTTTTTCTGCCCAAGAAATTTCTTTGGACAGATATTCGCAGTTCAGAAAAATGAGAATAAAGGATTGAAAGCAAAACATCATGTTATGCGTTTCATTCAAATAAGATAGTACGAAAAGGTGCAGTGCAATAAGACCCACTGAAATATGGCCCTCGGATCTTATTTCCAAACGAAAAGGAAATAACACCTGCGGGTTTTTTCATTTTTAGAATGGCATTAAGATGCACCACAAAAAAGCATTAAGATCCGCTGGTGTTTTGCCTTTCTGAATTAGTATTAAGTGTAAAGTGTAAAACTGTTGTCATTGGCACCTGCCTGACGACTGAACATACCCTAGGCTGAGCAACGGACTTGCGTGAGCGGGAAAAATGACCCAAAGAACGAGTTATAATCATTGGAACCCGTGAAGCGGGCCACTTAAGGTAGGTACTGTTGTCCAAGAAAATTGTTTAAAAAGTCCAAATCATTTTTTGTTCTTTACTGAATCAGTTTTTTTTCCCTATATATATTCTTTGAGTATACAAGAAAAGAAAATAAGAAAAAGGAATTAAAACACACAACAGCTTTTGTTTCCATTTCAAAATGGTGTTACTGCCTTTTATTTTGGGAAATAAGACCCGCGGGCTTTATTTCTGTGGGGTTTATTGCACAGCACTGTACGAAATACTCTACAAAAAAGAAAACACACCTAAAATTGAATACTAAACTGAATTCGAAAACGTAAAACTTGCGCAAATTATGCTATAAGCAAACAGTTCTAAAACTTTAACATCCTTTCAAAAGCAAATTATCCCAAAACATAGATTTTTGTTGTATTGCGTAAATGCATTTGTGCAAATGTAAAAAAAATATCTTGCGCAACTTAACTTGCATTTGAGTTTTGTTTATTTTTTGGCGCGCTTGGATTAATTCTAGCAACATTCAACAATTTAAGTAAATTTTCGTTCCAAAACGGCGCGCGTTATACATGCAATGTAAACATTAGGCGTGTTTTTTTGCAAGCCCGGTGGGAATTGCAGGAAAAAAACGACCACAGGGATTAGTGACAGCAACACAAAAACAAAATGGAGTTTTCATACAAACTATCGATAACAAGTATATAATTTATGCCGGTAACACAGTTTTTCTGTGTGCTTAAGTTAAGCCCTGAGAATTATCTGGGTTTAGCTTACCCCGTAGGGGATTAGTTGTTGTTGTATTTAACATGGTGATTGTTTAGCACCGACGTTGTTTTTTTCGACCAATTCCCTCTGGGCTTACAAAAAAACACGCCTATTATACTTTTCACATTTCAGCTATCTTTTTGCATTCCGCGCATTCAACACCATGTTTACATCTGAAATTTTATATTTCTGAATTTTTCAAGCTACTGATTGGTCAGCTGTCAGATAAATCTAAAAGTCATCTAACTTTTTATGGCAACTGAATTCAGAAACAGAGATAATAAATTATAAAAATTGGAAACCTCGGCTGTCATTATGGTTTGCCAACAAGCTAAACAAAATGATGAATTCATATTTTTGCACTACCATAGTGTCCATGTTTTAACGCACACTAGTGAAAAAATATGAATTCACCACCGCTTAAATTGTTGTTGCAATTCACATCTATTCATCGACACGAGATGAAATTACAATTAATAATACAATTACAATTAAAAACAACAATGTAAACAAATGGATTTTGGAGTGTGGAACGTACAAAAAATTCAGGGCAGTCTTAGGCCCTATTTTAGATGTTGATTTTGGAAGGTATAAAAATCTACAAAATTTTGCAAATGACGAACGTCCTGAATTAATTTGTCTTTATAAAACTGATGTGTTCTCTTTGACCCGATAACCCCTTTCCCCTTCCCGTGGATTCGTAATTGCGTTAAACTTCTTTTATTATCAAAATGTAATTAAAACGCAAATTATGATTTAGATTTTTTTTTTTTTGTCCAAATCCTATAGTGGCATTAATATATTCACCGAATAATTGATATACCTCTGCCTCACCCATGCTTGAGTACAGTTAATCAAATCTTAAGTATTATCTCAAAAGTCAATTCAACTTGTTCATATCCTTATAAAGGAAAACAGATCAAACATCTTTATATATCGACTTGTTTATATAATGGCCTACAAACCAATTGAAGTTTCTTGTGTTTATATTATGAAATAGATATGGTGGTAGTTTAAAGCAATTATTTGTCTCTTCGCGACTTTTCTACACACAAAATTAATCGTTAAAAAATAATCTAATTGCAAAAGAAAAAAAACCTATTGAGTGTCTCATCACTTAAACCTGCAGCGATCAATCGACATGATACGACGATGATACCTAATTATAAGATGCATTTTGGCTCTTATAAAATTGAATTGTTATTTATTTTCCTAGCCCATAAAGTATGTATGTATGGGGGCATGAGAATAAATCTCATAACTTGAATATTTTCAAAAAAAAAAAAATAAAGAAACAAATATTTTAAGAGATTTTTTTCTTTTTGTTTTTTGTTGTTCTAGATAACATTACTGTCTTCAAATTTCCATAGGAATCTATTTTTTGTCCAGAAAGGGTACCTACCTCTCAAATGACTTTAGGGTTAAATTGGTTTCCCTTTCTAATATCGTATTGTATAATTCATTCAATAATTTCAGTATCTATCCTTTCTACAGAAAAAGTATCGGAAAAATAGAATTATGGATTAACTGATTTTAAGAATACATAATTTCGGAATTTACGTATATTTTAAGAATATAAATGTCGATGCCTGCAAAATTGTTCTGACTATAACACAAAAAAAAATGTATCCATAGAACCTAAATTATATAATCTTGATTGCACCTTTTTGTTGTATTATTATGTTATCCTGATTTAAAGATATTTTAGTTACAATAATAATAATCAATATCTATACTCACATAATGGATATATATTTGTTTGTATTCTAATCAAGGACACAAAATATATATGTAATTTAATTTTTTTGATATTAATAAATTAGAGAAGTATAAGTATAGGTACAGACATATTTTTGTTACTATAAAAGAGAAAGAACTATAACACTTAATTAGACTGTCATGCGACTACCTAAACAGATACTTAACGTATAAATTTTAATGCATTTTTATTACGCTTTAAAAGTAGGAAATATATGATTATATAGGAGACAAAGTAATTAAAGAATAAAATTATTTTTGAATGCACTCTTTATTGAAAGTATTAAATGATTCTTATGTGTTCTTTAGCTCTATTTTGATATTTGAATTAACAAAATTATTTAAATTAATATTATTTTTATTTTATTTTAATTCAATAAAATGTTTTGAATAAAATCATAAATTTTTAAATGGAAATGCATTTAATCGAAAATTGTTAAGTGATTTAATGGTGGATTTACATTGATCTCCATCTGCAGATTTGAAGAAAATTAGAGCGGGACAGATTTATGCCAAAAATACGAATGTGTGAAAGAGAGATGAACATGTTTGGCTTATATCTGCATTATAGTACTTCCTATAATCTTCCTATAATGCAGAAGGTCTCTGCATATTGGTCTTTTCTCTCTACTCAACAAATGAGAATTTTATATCTTACATCCCGTTTTTTTTTTTTTTGCAGAACTCGCATGGAGATGAATGTAAATCCGGTATAATGTGTCATGAAATAAGACCAAGTTTATTTAATTAAAATCTTTGTATATGACCTTATGTCACCGTATGCAAAAATGACATCAGGCCATATCTTATCAGTGTGTTCTTTATATTACTTTTGTAAAATTGGAATTCCGAGGATGTTTTTAATGGTGTTCATATCAATGAAGTTAACCACTAGAGACAGGTAGATTTTGACAGTTCATTGCGGCCATGTTATTTTATTTGTTGGTAATTTTCTTGTTTCTTTCAATATTTTCAGACACTAAAGACAAATCAGACAACGTTGTATTTTTGCTGAATGGACTCTGAAGCAGTTGGAAGTGGACCTTGATTCCAGCAATAAATCCTGAGGCCCATTTTGGATGAACAACTATGCGTCATGAGTGGAAATGCAACTTCAAAAATTCACTAGGCATGTTTTTTTTTGTGAGCCCGGAGGAAATCTGACGAAAAAAACAGCGTCGGTGCTAAACAATCACTATGTTAGATACAACAACAACTAATCTCCTACGGGCTAAGCTAAACACAGAGAATTTTCCGGGCCCTTCACTTTATCAATGTTCATTGAAAATAATTATTTTGAAGACAATTAACCAGTTCTCATTTCGGCGATCTCACTGAGGAAACTTCTGTCAGGTTTA
Organism: Epistrophe eligans; assembly: GCA_951394125.1. Lineage (NCBI taxonomy): Eukaryota > Metazoa > Arthropoda > Insecta > Diptera > Syrphidae > Epistrophe > Epistrophe eligans. Next base: position 56,967,856 of record OX596029.1, read on the forward strand.
CTAAAGAGAAAGAGAAATCTGAACAAGATTTCTCCGCTAGAAGTCAAAAGCACTCTCAATCTCTTTTCTAACGGGTGGTTAAATTGTGAGGGCCGATATTGAATGTGAACCACACCTAAACGTCAAGTTTTTTTTCTGCATTTCATTTGACATTTCTCAATTTCAGACTAACTCAATTTGAACCATGGAAAGATACACAATCGAGCAATGCGTTAAAGTTATTGAGGCTTATCATGAACTCGTCGTCGTGCCCAACAATTGCACCACTCACACTCGTCGTTAATGAACATTATGCATAAAGACTTGCATTTACACGCTTACAAGGTGTAATTGAACCAAGAACTAAAGCCTCTTGACCATTTCAAGCGTCGTCAATGGTCAGAATGGTGGCAAGAATTTGCAATAGTGGATGATCAACTTTCGAAGAAGATCATCTTCAGTGATGAGGCACATTTTAACTCAGTGGATTCGTCATTTGGGCGAATGATAATCCAAGAGTGATTGTCGAAAAACCAATGCACCCACAAAGAGTGACTGTTTGGTGCGGTTGGCGGCATCATCGGGCCGTATTTTTTCCAAAATGAGGCCGGTCAGGCAGTTACTGTGAATGGTGTTCGCTATCGTGAGATGATAACGAATTTTTTATGGCTCGAATTGGAAGATATGGATGTGGACAATATGTGGTTTCAACAGGACGGTGCCACTTGCCACACAGCTAACGAAACAATGGCTCTTTTACGCGACAAATTCAATGGCCGTGTTATCTCACGTCGTGGTGGCGATGTCAATTGGCCGCCAAGATCATGTGATTTGACACCGTTCGTTGGACTTCTTTCTTTGGGGTTATTTGAAAGAAAAAGTGTACGTCGATAAGCCAGCAACAATTCAAGAGCTAAAGGATGAGATAATTCGGCACATTAACGACATAGAACCTCAATTATGCCTCAGCGTCATCGAAAATTTGGACCATCGGATGGAGGTGTGCCGCCGAGGTCGCGGCGGCCATTTGGCCGATATTTTGTTCCATACATAATTGAACCATACCAATATTATCATAATAAAAAGAAATGACAATAATTACCTGAATAATTTGTATTTTATTCAAAATAAACATCGGCCCTTAAAATTTAACCACCCTTTATATATTTTGATAAACCGCGACAAAAAATAATTGAGCAAGCGAATCCAAAAATTATCAAAAATAGAAAAAGTGAAAGATTGCCACTACATGTACCAATACCCGTTTTTGCAAATGTCATTTGCATCAAAAATGCAATAACATGACACATAACACAAACCGTCAAACATCAACTATTCAATTGCGTGTTCTTTAACGTCAAATACATTTGTCAGAAAATTAACTGACGTTGATCGAACAGGTTTTGTGCAAGCAAGACAATTGCATATCCTCATTCGACGGTCAAATTTGATCAAACGCTCTGATCAAACGTTGACGTTTGACGTTTTTGAAAACCGAACTTTTCTAACAACGCAGACACTGCAAAAAGTGTAGAACGTACTATTTGTTACGTGCCCAAAATAGAGCTTGATGGTGCACATTTTTTATTTCCGATTTTTTATTTTAATTTTTTTTTTTGCGAACAAATGGACTTTATATCAAAGCCGCGCATCCTGAATATAAGGGACAAATTGTATAAAGCTTTTTTTTATATCTCGGCATCGCTGCCAAAACTTATCCGCTTGTGCAGGATGACAATAGAGAAATCTCGCTGTTCCGTCAAAATTGGTGAGAAGAAAAATCTAGGGCTTCATTGTGTCAAGTTAATGAGAGACTATATCTGCAATATTTTTGAAATATCCATGGCCGTTCTATGAAATTTTGTACATGCTGGCACAAGTTGGGCACAATACAGCACATCTTTTTTCGAAAATCGATAATGGAGGTGCTAACTTCACGCTGAGGCACTTCGCAACATTTGCGTTTGGTCGTAAAAGCTGCAAATATGTATGCGATGTTTTTTTATATCTTCGGTTCTGGGTATCATTTTTTGAGCATTATACAGCACAACTTTGATTTTTTTTTGAAAATCGCAATTTTGCAAAAAAAAAATATTCGTTAAATTTGCAAATTTTGCGATTTAAAAAAAAAATATTTACCGCACATGCTGGCAAAAGTTGGGCACAATACAGCACATTTTTTTTTGAAAATCGAAAATGGCGGTTCTAACTTCACGTTGAGGCGCTTCGCAACATTTGCGTTCGGTCGTAAAAGCTGCAAATATGCAATTTTTTTTTTACTCTTCGGTTCTTAGTATCATTTTTTGGGTATAATAGTGAACAACTTTGACTTTTATGAAAATCGCAACTTTGCAAAAAAAATTATTTGTAAAATTTGCAAATTTGCAAATTAAAAGGAAATATTTTGGGCACATGGCGGCACAAGTTGAGCACAATATAGCACTTTTTTTTTTTGAAAATCGAAAACTTCACGCCAAAAAAATGGCTAGCCTTTAAAAACCATACAGCACAACCGTTTTTTTTACAAATATTAAAAATGGCAGTGCTAACTTCGAGCACATAATTATCCCTTAGATCATTTTTCAAAAATAATACATGACACCAATACTTGGCCTTATATCACGTTAGTTTAATAATTCAAGCAAGTGAAACGAAATCATAATTTTAATTTTTTAATGATATTTTTTAAATATATATGTACATACTGAGGAGCTTAATGCGAGAGTCTTATTTTTAAATAGAATAAAAGTCGAATTATCGTTATTTTAAAAGTCTTGATTTGTATGAGTTGACATTTTTCCATTTATTTATTTTTCTATTTGATGGAAATTTAAATTCTATCAGGAAAAATTTCTAATCGACTTTTGTCGAATAGATTTTTTCCGAAAACACTCTCGTAATAAGACCCTGAGTTGATGAATTAATTTCGAATGGAAATAAATAATAAAAATGAAATGATAAAAGAGTGCACTCAAAAAAAGTTTAAATTCTTTTACAACTTTGAATGCAAGTACTTGGTAGATACGCTAGAATACGTTTTATAGATACGATTATTATTTATTATTGAATTACTGCCTAGAAAAAAAAACACCAAGAGCTCTTTTTACGTTTACACATTACAAAATGCAAAAAAATTGCTAAAAACTTTTATGATGAATTAATGATTTATTTGTATATATATATTAGTAAAATTAGTAAATCAAGAAAACAACACAGTTAAAAGATGTTTTACAAAAATTATGTATTCCGAAACCCATTTAAGAAAATTATTATTATAATATTGTTTATAACAGCTGTTAGGAGAAGAGTCATTTCATTTCATTTCAATTTTTTTTTTTTTTTTAACATCAACTTAATTTATGTTAGTTGGACAGAAAAAAAAATAATAATAAAATAATAATACTACGTTGCAATATTAAACACAGAAATAGATTAATATTTGGGCACCGTTCCTTTTTATTCTTCGCAAGGAGCAATAGTATAGCATTACGGCTCTAAGGTTTCGCCAACCCTGTACACCTTTGGTGTAGGATGAGGTACTAGGACGATGAGAACTTGTTGGGTTCTCATTGGCAGCGATGTTATTGATGTTTGATTCGGAGTAATAGTGTTGGAATTGAGGCTCTTGGTTAAGCCTGTCTCTTTCTGTGGAGGCAGGTCTTGAGTTTCGGATAGCATTTATTTTCTGAGCATCTGTGTGTCGTTTAACTGAATTGTAATTGATTGTGTCATTAGCTTGGGAACATGTAGATGATGAGGGTGAACCTAGTGTCTTAACCGGTGGTTGACGGTGATTTGACTTACGCAATTTTCTTTTCCTAAATATAATTATTAGGTATATATAAAATATATATGTATATAACAAAAGGCAAAAATTTTATACAAAATATTTTTCTAATTAAGTTTAAACTTAAAATAAAATATAAAATATTTTATGAGTTATGCGTATACATATATGTATATATACAGAAAGGATTTTTCAATTGTGTTTTATTCTTTTAACCCCTTTATAATGTTTAACTATATATATATTATATTTTTTGACGATTGTTTATTATTTACAATTTTTTTAATGAAAAATTTTATTCTTACCTCTGGCACGGACTTTTATTGTCGGATGAAATGAGAGTATTACTGCTGTCGTTATCTTCTTTGGGTTGAGAACTTTCGGTTGTATTTAGCTCGTTAGGAGAGCCGACTGTAAAAGTTGGGCTGACATTATCTTCGATAGCGCTGTCATCTCTATTTGAATCACACTGTGAAGTCTTCATCTAAAAATTTAATTAAAAATAAATTAATACATTTATTAAAACAAATAGAGTTTTTTTTAATTAGACACAAAAAAAAAAACTTAAATAAACTGTTTTGAGTAAGATTACCACTTTAAATAATACATATTATTTAAGAAGTAAGCTTAAAAAGTATAAAAAAAATAGTTAAAAAATAAGTCTATAAATAGATTTAAAAAAAAATCGAAAGTTTTGGGTCTAACAGTTTTATAGTTTAAATAATTATATTCAATTTTATATTCTGTAGAACATTTATAGCTTATAAAGGCTTTTATTTTTCCAAAATACTTTATTTTGTTTTAATAATAACAATTCTGTCAGGAACACAGTATGTGAACTTGTTAAAGTCCCGTTGCCAAGGTCCAAATTAAAAACAGGGGTTCGGATTTGCCAACACATAGTACGGAGTTTTAAAAATAATTTAAAAAGTGGAATTTGAATTTTTCAAAAAATGACCATTATTATATGAGAGAGAAGGAGAGATATCGATGAAGTTGACCTTCAACGACGAAAGTGCAACGAACTTTCGCTGTTGGTAACGTTTTTATCGTCGGCTGTCGAGCTCATGTTTTCGTTTCTCTGATTACATATCATTTAAATTATCCAATGTTATATAATTTATTTCAAGCAGAATATAAAAATATTATAAATAAATAGTGGGACCCAGTTTTGCATTTTATTTAATAAAATGCACAACTGGGTCCCACGAACTTGGCTTTATGTGTAATCAAACTGTGGTTGTATTGTGTATTTATTAATAATTCATTTTTTGGTAAGTACATTTAATAAATTAACATATTAGAATTAAGAAAACCAGGGAAAAATTATTTACAAAAAAGAAAAATATTAAAAAGGCAAAATATAAAACAATTTTTAAAAATAAATTATAAAATAGTGATCTTCCGAATAACAACTTTGTATGTACCCGTAAAACAAATCAAGAGACACTCTTTGGCGAAGCTTAAAGCTAGGAGCTAGTGGTGAATGCCCATCAAAATAAAATAAATCAACATAGTTGTGTGCAAGGTGAAAAGAAAGGGGAAAAGGAAGGGAAATGTTTTTTTTTTATTTTTTTTTTATTATATTAAGTAATTAAGGACAATAAATTTTCAATTTGAACATGATCGTATCCAAAAAGCTATGATTTAACGTTTTGTAGAAAAGAAGACAAAACTCTAGGACTTCTAACGGAGAAAGGCAATTTGTTAAAAACTGATGGAGCAACTATTGTAAAAAATCTTCGAAAATGTGTTTTATTATAAGAAGGGATGTTAACTAAATTCATCGTATTCACTCGTAAATTATGTCGTGGATTATTTCTCGATGAAATATATCCACTTCTCATAAAAAATACCTTTAAAACTATAAAGTAGTATAGATGTCGTAGAGGAAGAACTTTTAAATCCTGAAACAAAATGAAACTATTATGAAAGCGATTTTTTCTACAAATGATTCGTACAACATGTTTTTGAAGAATAAAAAGAGGATTAATCTTGTTGTGATAAGAACCCCCCCAACAAGTTATTCCATACTGAATTTTAGAATGAACAATACCATAGTAAATCATAACTAGTATTTTTTGTGAGCAATACAAACCAAGAGTATAAAACTGTCTAGAACAACATAACAAGTAATTTTTTAGAGAGTGAGTATGATCAGAACAATTCATTTTGCTATCAAGTAAGACCCCAAGGTATTTGAAGGTCGTTACAAACTCAATCTGAAAGCAGTGAGGTGAACAGGACTTATTAGAAAAAAAAATATTTGAATTGTTTACACTGAATTTTTTGCAATCATAAAAATGATAAAAGATATCGCAATCAACTAAAATAGGTGACCCTGATAAGCTTAAATACATTGTTTTTGTTTTATTGCTCAATACAATTTTATTAGCTGCAAACCAGCGTCCAAAATATAGTCCCAATCATAGTTAATGTCAGAAATTAAGTTAAGCAGGGATCTACAACCATAAGAAAAGGCCTTATCATCAGCAAATGCAGTAATTCTTCCTTTGAAATTCTGGCTGAAAATAGAATTGATGAAAATCAGGAAAAGCAAGGGACCCAAAACTGAACCTTGCGGAACGCCTATACTTATATCAGATAAATTTCTCAATCTACCATCTATTCTAACTAGTTGCTTTCTATTAGATAGATAAGAATCTAACCAATTATAGATGAATCCACGCATTCTTGCATTATGTAATTTTTTCAAAAGAATACTATGGTCTACTAAGTCAAAAGCCTTAGTTAAATTAATGAACAGTCCAGCTTTAAATAAATTATTATTCAAATTTTCATAAATTTCACTACAAAATTTAAGCAACGCATCTTCACTTGATCTATGAGCTCGAAATCCGAATTGGGTATCACTAAAGAAATTATTTTTATTTAAAAATTACAAAATTCTTCTTTTTTTTCATCGCCTTTTCAAAAATTTTTGATTTTAAAGTCTTAATAGTTTGGATCTATTCATTTGATAAAAGAAATAAATTATTTATGGAAGCCTTTGTTACCATCCTGCCAAAAACGTAGTTAAGTTAAAGGTGGTATTATTTGAGTATAGGTACAAAAATATATGAACAAAATATATCACTGTATTGCACATATATGCATGCATGGAACTTGCAGTTTAGACAGCCTTTAGTCTACAAAAATTGGCGTTTCGTCCCGGCGGCGGCGGCGGCGGCGGCGATCTCACTTAGATTCATCAGTTGACTTGTGAAGGCCTTGCCAATACGCAAATTCAATTGTTAAATTCAGTCCATCTTACATAGATTTCATAAGGAATAATTAGTGTGAACTATATCCAACAAGACTATAGCGGTTTTAAAAAAAAAATTATTTTGTATATACATATAAAATTTTGGGAACATTTTTAAGAACAAAAATTGGTACCCCATTGTTTAGTGTTTATTATTGCGGAGTTTAAAATAATATACATTTCGGAAAAAAATCATCTACCAATTTTCAAAATATTGTATTTTCAAAAAATAATTTTGATTTTTTTTTTTAAATTTTGATTCAATATTACTCAAATTTATTAGAAGCTCTTGAGTAAAAAATTGATTAAAATCGGTTCAACAGATAATGAGATAGTCGAAACCCAACAAAAAAAAAATAGTTCTATGAGAGATACAATTTTAAACGGGAGATAATTTTTTTTTTTCAATAATATAGTAGATCGTACTGATATTAGCTCACACAAAAATTTTAATCAAAAACTTAGAAATCATTTTTGAGAAAAATGAGATTTTCCATAACGGTTTCATAACATTTTTATGGGAGGTACCGTTATTTTTGGCTATAAGAATAATTTGTATTTAAAAACTGCTAGATAATGTCAAAAAACTGGATGCAAAGTTTAATATAAATCGACCAATTCATTTTGGAATTATTAATTTCTCAAAAAAAAATTTTAAACTTTTTTAAAAAATCCAAAAAAAAAAATTAGGTATGCAATACTTTTTGAAAAAATTCTTTATAAGAAAATCAAAAATCAAAAAAATGGTTTTATGGGAGGTAAAATTTGTATTAAATGGTAGTCTTTTTATAAAAAAAATTACTGGATTAAAAAAAAAACAGTTGTGGGCACGTTTTTGACAAAAATATGATTGGCATTTTTTGCTAAAAAAAAAAATTGTACGCCAGGTACTCTTATTTTTGGTCTTAAAAAAATTTAAAAAAAAGTATGGGGGCAATATCAAAAAAACTCTAGGTACCAAGTTTAAAGGAAATCGATTCACCCGTTTAGGCTACAGCTGAAAGGACAGACAGCGTACAGAATTGCGAGACCCACTTTTTTCGACTTCGCAATTTTCTAATTATTTAATTTAGTATTATGAGAGTACTTAAACATGAACAAAATATGTAGCATGATGGTGTTGTACTTGCTTAAGCAAGTGAACTGAAAAATGGTTAAAAAATCAATTTAATTAAAAACAAATAAATTATACAATTTCTGAAATTGTTTTGACACCAACGCGATGATAAATTTTATTTTTGGAAAGAAAAAAAATTTAAATCGTTGGACCTATGTATATCTTTTTTAAGTTTAATTCTGTATATATAATTTAAAGTTTGGTTTTGTGTACGTTCGCTAACCAGCCAAACCGGTTGACCGATTTTCTTAATTTTTTTTTAAATAAAGGGTAGAAGGTTTAGGACAAAAAAAAATTATAAAAAAATAAAGAAAATCTGTTAAAAAAAGAAATGAAATTTCAATTCGTCACATGGGTCACTGATTTGAACAATAGTTAGTAATTTGCGCAATTCAAAAATAATAACTTCGTGGTGGAGTGGAAAGATCTCCGCTTTAAACGTGAGGGGTCTCAGGTTTGATTCCTGTCACCGGTGACATTTTTTTTTTTAATTTATAATAATTTTCTCTTTTTTTTCAACACATTCGCTGCAAAACAAATAAAAAAAATAAACATTTTTTTTAACGCTCTGCTAAGCGGGCGGGGGTTTTGCTAGTTCTGTATAAATATACAAAATTTTGTAAACATTTTTAAGAAAAAAAAAATTAGTGTGCTCACGAAAAAAACTTAATTAAAATCGTAGGAGTCGTTTTTGAGAAAAATAAGATTTTCCTTAAAGTTTACTTTACACTTTTATGGTAGTTATCGTTATTTTTGGTCATAAAAATAATTTTAGTTTTAAATCTTTTAGATTATAATGAAAAATCGCTGGGTGCAAAAGTAAGTAAAAATTGACAGAGTTGTTTTTGGAATTACATATTAAGTTTTAAAAAAAAAAAATGTAAACTTTTTTTAAACTTTAAAAATTAATTAATATTTTATATTAAAAAGTTCCATTTTCCGAAAAAATCGAAAATCCTTGAAGCATTCTGATTACTATAAAAAGGAACGAAGAATTATTATTATAAAGAGGAACGACTCTCCGCGGGGGTGGGGGAAGTTTGTACCGGCACGTGGCGCGGGGGCGAAAAACTTTGTTCGACCAACATGCCGCGCGTTTTGGGTTTTTTTGGCACTTTTTTGCTGACTTTTTGGGCTATACATGACCATTTTTGGGCGTTACGAGATTTTTCGATTTAGGCCTTATGGTTTTGAGCGAAAAAATCTAACGCCTCGTCAACCTCATATTATATTTACTTTTAAAATCACTTTGTCAATAAAATGTCTTCTTTTTTATTTTTTTTTTCTGGAGAACTTTCCAAATTACAGTTGACAGTTGGTAAAACACAAATTTTTGCATTTAAGGATTTATGGTAATAGACAGACAAAACGACGACGCCAGTACTTTTATACCCACTGAGCGAGCAATCTTTACCCAAATGTATATAATGTTAATGCTTTTAAAATACATACATACAAGATTAAGTTTAAAGATTCGATTTGATGTTTTTTTTGTCATTTAATTAAAAGACATATTATGAAAAATCTTTTTTCCGGCATATAAACCAAGAGTTTCTTTACTTAATTACAAATGTTATCTAGTTAACTTAAAATATAAAAATTTATTATAAATGACCGTAGTTAAGTCAAATCTGCAACATAAATTAAACAGTGTTAACCTAAATATTATCTACATAAATTTTATTTGACATATTCTTGAACCACTGACACCAAAAAGCATTTAAAACTATAACCGCTTAAATATTTCCAACACAAATAGGTAATCCTAATTTTTGTATAAAATATTCAAATAAGCCGTAACTATTGCCACGCTCCTTTAACTAAACGAGCATCATTTTATTATAACAAAAAAAAACTTAAATTCATACACATACACTTAATAGACTTTAGGCTAACATCCAGCAACCAGAAGCCAACAGCCAGCCGGAAGACTTCGAACGACTTTTCCTTTTCATGAAAGATGAAAATGACAGTTTTATAATATAACTAATGGTATTAAACTTAAGTACTTGAGGGAATTTTTGATTATAACCCAAAGTAAAATAACACAAAAACAAGTCCCTTGACTGAAACACCTGAACTGTTTGGCTTTTTACAGAGTTCAAAAGTCAAATGTTATTATCCTGGGTAAACTTTTACCTGCGCGCTGCCAAAAATAACAAAAAAGTAAAAAAAAAAAAATAAACGCACACAAAGATCCCATGTCCCCATGGGTCTGTCTCGATTACAGGGAATTAAGTTATAAAACATCCCATAAACTTCCAACTACATGATGCGATGACAGTGGGATGTTTGATTTAAAAAACATGGTGTTAAGGAAAAAAAAATAATTTTAATAAGATTAAAAGAACTAAACATTCAATTTAAAATAAAACAATAAAATTTTGGTTGATGTTTGTATCAAAATATATTCTATATACGTTAAAATTTATTTTGTTACCTTTCTGTGAAATTTCAAGCTGTCAAATTTCATTAAAAGAAAGCTCTGATTGATAACGTGAAATTTAGCTGCCAATTTGCAAAAATTTTCACGATTTGAAGTCAAAACCCGTAGGAAAAAAAAATGTGTGAGTGCCGGGACTCACCGTTAAGATGTGTAAACATCAAATTAAATATTCAAGTGCTGGTTTTACATCACAGAATGCGGCGAGTTCGAACTGTCAATCAAATTTCAATCCAGACTTAGCTCGGCCTTTCGATTTAGTTTGATTTACTAAGGAACGTACCCAATATTGATATATATTTTTCTCCTCAGAGTTTTGACAGCAAAACTGAGAAATTTTTCTGAGGAATCCTGTTCATATAACTGAGATTGCTGAGATCTCATTTTCCTGAACACGCCTAATAACTCAATTTTTGACAGATTATTTATGTTTACGATGTCATGTTTTATGATTATAAACCCCACTGTCCGTTTGTAGGTTTAATGCAAATAAAATAAATTAGTAAATCAACTTGCCTAACACAAACAAATTAATTTATACACTCACGACAGAACATGCACATAAAAATCGAAAGTATCTATTGTGAATTGGATACTCTTACCGTAAAAAAGTTATTTGGCGTAGATGTAGATGCTGCTGATGTACTGCCGTAGTTGTGTTGCGAATGATAACTGTTGGATAGAATTTTCTTGTGTGCGGATGCATGTGCGCGATACGCGCTAACACTAAGTTTCATTGTTGAAATGATTTGATTCTTTATTCGAAGACATCCAATTTTTAGATATTTAGATATTATTTTATGTCACAGTTCATCGGAATTCGTAATATAAAAATTATCATTCACAATGTATGTAAACAAATAAAATTTCTGCTTCTGGTTCTGCAAACTGGAAATATAATGAAAGTCAATAAGTTTTAGATTCATAATATCCGAAAAGTTTTTTTTTTGTATTATTTTCTTAATTATTGTGTGTGTTAAATCTGTCTATGTAAAAGTTATGAAATAAACTGTAACTACCTTAACTTATGAAGAATTAATACCTAGATGCAAATAATATTTACTTTACTTATTTTACCAGCATTAGAGGGGATTAGGGCCTTAGGGGTAGGGCACATGGAAATAAGTTTGTAATAACGAACTCTACATTGATTCCAATGCGTGGGACGTAAAATTAATGCAAAAGAAAAAGAACTCATAGGTAGGTATACTTTGAGATATTTGTAAAATGAGTTTCCTTTCTGTTGATAGACATGAGAAAGTTGGTTATCTATAAAATGTATATTTATATAGCCCAGTCAAATTGAACATTGAGGTTTGCGTTAAACGGAGTCCAATTAAATTTTAATTGATAGGTAGGGGGACTTAGTTTTCTGCCTCATTTTCCACAAAGGTTGCCTTCAAACCTCAGTGGTCTTAGAAAAAAAATATTAAGAAAACAATTTTAAAGTGTAATATTTCCAACAATTTTCATTAAATTTTTAAATTTATAAATTCAAAAACGATATAAGCATTCAAATATTGAAATCTCACAGGTTGAGAATGTCAAAAGTTGCAAGTGCCAAGTAAAACGCGTCTGAACTCTACCATCGCGGTGGTGTGGAAATCAGTTTATATTTACTTAGTAGAAATATCAAAAGTGCAATAGCTGAAACCAGTTTTCCTTAGTTATGCAATGTATATTGAAAAAGATTTCCTTAAGTTTATTTACCGCAATATTTTAAAAATGACTTAGGCTGTTCACTCAAAGTTGAAAAGAGTTTGGGGACTTTTATTTTAAATTTCATAAATTTCATTTTTTCACTCGAAATTGACCCGCTTAAAACCAACAACAATATTATGTTTCTTCAGTTGAAAAATAAAGGATTCTATAATGGACGTGCTCCTTTCGGCTAGAGCATCTACTGCCAAGTATACTTCTGGCTGCAGTCAACTTATTCTACTCTGTGTTCAAAAAAGTTCAAATTACTTTAATAATGTAGTAACGAAATGGATGAGTATGAATGATGAAATACATTGAGGTTAGATTTTTCTTTTAGACAAATTAAAGCGTCCCATTCATTATCTACTGGGAAATACTGAAAAGTACTTTACAAGGCCCAAAAGAACGTACCTCTTGTGAATTGGTTTAAATGAAAATTCTTTGAACAGTTTACAGCGATATGATATCTTACAACTGAAAAATTCGTTTTTCTTTTAATTTTAAATTGCTAACTGATTTAAATATGAAAGTGAGAAGGATAATATGAATTATTAGGAAATTAAGAATTGTTTTAAGTTTCATTTTTTATCACATTTCACTTTTACTGATGACTGAATCATTAATAAAAACAATACGTTACTCATTTATTTGAATTGTGTATTACTGCTTCGTTAAGTTATCGAACATGGTATCGAATGTTGAATTCAATTTTTAACATTCCCAGGGGACGTGTGTTTTTTTTTTTTTTTCGTTCGACAGATGCTTGAAATCTGGAAAATGGCAGACAACATTAAAGTTATTTTATTTTCTACAGCTAATTGAACAAAATATTAAGTGAAATGTTTCAGGATAAATTTAAATAAAAAAAACAAGAGCATACAGAAAAAATAAGATTTTATGAAACCCAAACAAAATGAAAGTTCCAATTTCTTGAAACTAAATCTAATAATTGAACTCGAGAATTTCTTTACTTCTAATCATTTTCTTAGATCTGATCATTATGGAGTTTAAGCATTTCAGATCTCGGGTTAATAAAACAAGGTCAAAATACTCGTCTTTCTTTTTCTTCTAAATAGTAATTTGTAAACCAAAGACCTTAAATAATAAAACAATGAATTAAAAAAAAAATCATTCTCACAAAATGAGAAAGAAAAATTTTTGGAGTGTTTTTTTTTTCTTAAATAAGCTTTTATTTATAAAATTTTGTCAACATTTAAAAAAAATAAAATTTGTATATAATTGTTTTATAATTTATTAATGCAAAATTAAAAAATTAGTTTTGAAAAAAAAATTAAAGTTAAAAAAAAAAAATATTTTGAAATTTTTTTTTTTAAATCCAATTTTGTTTCGAAAATTTTGATTTGCAATATTGATTAGGCTTATCAGAAGCTCTTTTATACAAAATGTTTGCAAAATTATTTTTAAAAAATAACATAAAATAAAGGAAAATCAAGAAAATAGGAATTTGAATGAAAACGAATAAAAAACTACGCTGAGCGTTCAGTGTTCAATGTTAGAAGGAGTAAAGAACCGTTAGAAATCTATGGCTATGTTTATCTCGAAGAACCTGGCTTCTGCATCATCTTTATTTTTCCTTTATTTTTTTTTTTAAATAATTTTAAATGTATTTCTAGGTTAAAAAATGTTGAGTATTTTTAAGAACACATATTGAGCTTTCATAATAAAATAAAAAAAATTATACTTAATGACGTATTTTTGTGAAAAAAATCATATTGAAGTCGAAAAAAAAAAAAAAACAATCTAGAAATGCTTAAAAAATGTGTTTGATAATAAATTGCGGGAAAACCGTTATCCACACAGAAAAAAGTTGTATGGTAGATACTCTTGTTTAAATAAAAAAAGATAGTTAAAAAATTAAAATCATAAAAACCGTTATAAGTCGAAAACGAAGCGAAAACAAGAAAGTTAAGTTTTTCGACTTGAAATGACCTCAGAAACTCATGGTTTTCCTCTGTGGCGGTGATTTGAAGACACCCTGTATATTTATATGTAAAATAATATGGTAGATTTTAGATCGTATTGATAGTAGCTCCCAAAAAATTTTTATCGAAGTCGTAGGAGTCGTTTTCGAGAAAAATAATATTTTCTTTATCGGTTTTTTAAACCGAACCTGTTTAAGAAAAACGAAAATCAAAAAAATGGTGCCTATTTGTAAAAAAAATACTGAATTTTTATTTAAAAAAAAGGAATGGCAACTTTTTTGAGAAAAATGAAATTTTCATTAATTGTTAAAAAAAACTGTATGACAGGTACCGTTATTTTTGGTCTAAAAACGCTAGATACCAAGTATAAAGAAAATCGGCTCACAGACACACCCAATAGACATTTTTTTGGCTTCGCTATTATTGTTATGTCAAAAATCAAAATCTCAAATACTTGCCATATAGGACTTAACCCAAATAAACCCTGGTATTCTTCCAAGTAAATTTCAATTAATTCTGCGTTGATTTGTCGCTCTCGTTTGAACATTTGAACACTCTCTTGTTTGAATACAATTTTGATATCAACGGAACAGTTTTTTCAACAAAGCAGCGTTCCATTTTATTTCCCTATGCCGAGAGGTAAGATGTTTACACATTAAAAACGCACAAACAAAATTCAAATTTCAACTGAAATATTTTCAAAATATTCCTCTCAAACGAATGATGTTTAGTATCCAGATCGTGCATTCGATAACCCAGTATTTTTCAGAGACAAAAATTCTTCGCGTAAGATTCTTACCCATATTTACGAACACTTCCACTACATTTTTTACCTATATTTTCAATTTCCCCCTACCGAGAGCTTAGTCTCCTTTCACACGAGAAAACTGAGTTTCCAGCAATTCTCAGTTTTTAGATAAAAATGGCACGAAGTAAGAGGGGGAAACGAAATGCCCCCGGTCAACGATTTGAGGAGATTTTTTTGACATTCCTCTTCAAACAGGCAGTAGTGTGTGTTCAACCAAGCTACTTTAAAAGTAAACTACAGATAATGTCTACGATTTCGTTTCTGCGTGTGAAAGGTACAAGAGATTAAGGAAATTAAAAGAAAACGTCACAAAAAAAAAAACTTTCCAAATTCAAAATTTCAAAATCCCAACGTACAACTTGACGAAAAATTAATAAGATTTCAACCAAGTTTTTTTTTTATTTTTCGAGACCTACACCGAGTTTAGGAGTAGAATTTTATTAAGAAATTCTTTTCGAATATGAACAATGTTGAGGGTTAAAATACGTTTCCGTAGCTTTTTTTTTATTTGCTGAAATTATTTATAATTTCGCAAATTACAGAAAAATTCTTTTTATATCAAATTTTATGATTTTGTTTGACAGTTCATTTTATTTTGAATTGAATTTGATGTTAATCGCTTGTACTGTCGTCTCTTTCTGTTTCTGCTTTTATATACATACATACACACTGATTTTTTAGTTTTTCCACTTTGTAAATATTCTACTTGGGTGTGTTCATAAGGTTTTCACGTGCAACCGAATTTGGTGTTAATTTGGTTGAAATTACTTCATTTCGAATTTGAATAGGAACTCCAATTGGAAGAATTTAAAAATTTTCAACAAAATTATATAATTTTCTTTAATAATAACTGAAGAAAGTACATGCCGCGTGTACTTTTAAAAGTTTATACCTAACGAACGTAGCCTATTTGTACACGAAAATAATAATAATAATTATATTATTATTGATTAAAGCAAAAGACCCTGATGGTGCAATCAAATGAATTAACCCATCAACTACATAACTATAAATGATTAAATTATTAAAGAATTTTAAACTCGGTCTAAACAATTTATAAACTTAATTAATTAATTTTTGTTCATACTAATCATAAATACCAAACTTATAATTGGGTAGTTACAAAGTTTACAGATTATTTATAGAAAAACAAAAAAAATTAATGTAGATGTTAAAAAGAATGGTAATTATTTAATCGCATCGATAGGTAAATGGACATCAACTACAGTTTATGACTCCGAAGCTACGAAATAGACCGTCTGCAAAAATGTCTAGAAACAAATAAATGAAATAAATTCAAATTCCATTTATTAGTGCGTGGAACGGTTATGCTGAAGGTCTTTGGTTCGATTCCGAGCCTGTGTCACCTATATAAACAGAAATGGTTTTCACGAGTTACCGCCTCTTGGGAGGAATTAACAAATTCTCTAAGATTATCTCTTGTCAAGAAAATGAAAAATAACTAGCTCCCCTCCATACCTGTCAATAAAACACAGGAATGGTTGAGAGTTGTAAGTAACTAGGCTCTGGTTCTACGCGAGCTGTGGCGCCACTTAATTTATTTATTTAATGCTTAAGTCTGATATACTGACTGTGCAGTTTTTAAATATCTTCGAATTTTTGAGAAAATTGAAAGCAAGAAAAATAAATATCATTTAATTTGACATTTTGAATAACCGACACGACAGAGCCCTGAAAATGCATAAAATTCAAAATCTTTTTAAAAAAACAAAAAATTCAATTTTCAAGAAGCTCAAAATCCACAAAATTCAAAATCCCGAAAATCCAACATCCCAGAAGACCAATATCCCGTAATTTAAATTTTAGAAAAATGCTTCAAATTATTAAATAAATAAGTCTTCAACATCGTCTTCTGAGTAAAAACATTTGAAAAATAAAAGATAATAGAAATTTTTCAATTTCGGGATTTCATTTTTAGAAATAGGTTTTTAACATTTTTTAGGTTTTCGAAATTTGGTTTTTCTGGATTGTTGATTTTCGTGATTTTGGGTTTTCTTGGATAATGGGTTTTCACCATTCAGACTCCAACTTATGCTCTCTAGTTTTTTGTCGCACCTTATGAAAAACACCTTGCATACTTACATTTTTAGGGTTACATTTTAGGAGGAATATAGCTTATATTTGGTAACCTTTTTTTAAGTGCTACTTAGAAATGTATGGGAGAGGTACACCAAATTTATAAATTAGGTTAAGTGCTACAGATAATTTTCCTTTGAAGTTATTTAAGTTTTTTTTTTTTAATAAAAGAAAAACACGGGATACCATTTGGATCCTGCTTCATTACCAACAAATTTATTTAAAAAAAATCTCATTAATTTTCCTACAATATTTGTAAATAAGGTTTAAATTTGGGATCCATTCATCCATTCCATTAAAAGAAATTAGTAACTTTCCAGGCTATAAAGCAGTTACCTTTGTTTGTATAGTATATAGATATATTCTTCATAAAGATTGTGTTTTTAATCACTATATTTTAGACATTCGTTTAACCTTACTGCCAAAAAGTATACTCAAATTTCGTGTTTTAATTTTGTTTGTAGGCTTTTTAAAAAGGTGCTGCGGATTTAAGAAATTGGGTGTTGGGTTAAGGATTTATATGAATGCTAATTTTAAAACAAACAATCATTTAACAGCCGGCGGCGATGGCAATATCATAGAAAGTCACTTCTTCCTCTAGTTATTGCCTAAAACTCACTTTAAATGACTGGCCTTGTTAGTTTAAGTTAATGGCCATTCAAAAGTACACCATCATACACACCTTGGAGGGCTCCAGGGAAAACATAACCCTCTTGAATATAAAAAGGGTACTAAAATGAAAGGAGTTAGAGATGCCAGAGATATGAAAATATACAACGATGTGAACAAAATCACCTCGATGAAATTTTTATGGAGGTTCAACAAAATACTCACATACCCTGAATGTTGTTGTTGTTGTTGTTATTGTTGCCCTGCTGCTATGTTAAAGTTACATAATAAAAGATGGCTTCGGTTCGGATTTCGCTCATCAGGGGACAAGTTTTGGAGGAGTAGATTTGAGAATTATCTCCAGAGATTGTATAAAATTTTTTGTTCAACATGGAGTCAAGTTTTCAACCATTTAATATATGTATTTATATGTGTACTGGGATGTTTGGGTTTATTATATGTGGTTATTATTTTAAGTGGGAAATATTTGTTAATTTATTTAGGTTTCTTTACGACTTAATACATATACTGACAAAAATTAGAGAAATTGCCTTTATAGGTTTAATAGGGGTTGACCGATAATTTGTATATGATAAATAATTTTTTAACAAACATCAAAGGATGTAATTATGTTATGATTGTTAATATTTTTTTTTAGTTTTATGAAAAATTGATTCAAAAGAAAAATACAATGGTAAGCTAAAGTATAATTGAAAAGAGGAAGTTCCCTCATTTGGACAAAGATCTCAATTTCAATTTTTTAAAATAATTTATTTTTTTAATAATGTGAAATAAACTTGTTCTTATACTTGAGATTCGAATAAATTTAAAATCCACGACTGCTCTCTTATGATCGATCAAAAACCTTAGCGCAAAAATTTTAGTCCATTAAGTACGATGTTAAAGCACCTTTAGTATGATATTATGTTTAAAACAGGATTTTCCAAATTTTAAACGAATTACCATCGTGCTATATTTTTAACATTTTATTAAAATTAAAATCACCAAATGCCTATGTAAACTTTTATGTACATAAGTTCTCAGAAACACGAATAAGCTCTTAACTCTATAAATATAAAATTTTTAAACTGACAAATTAAAGAAAGAGCAAATTTTTGTACAATATGAGAACTTATGTCGGTGCCATTGACATTACGATAAATATGGGTTAACACTTTCTTTTTCAGTTTGAAAACAAAAATTAGTTTTTATTTTTTTATTGAACTTTTCAAAATCAAAATATTGCAAATTTATAACGAAATGGGTCCAGTAATTAAAAGCCTATAGGTGAATAACTAAAAAAATAATAAGGTAATTTTCTCAAAAGAAAACTTTTTTTGTCAAAAACCTGAAACGCAATATTATCTCAATTATTTTTTAGACATAAAACGTACGAAGTTTCAACAAAATCTTTGAAGTCATTTTCGAGAAAATTGGAAAAAAAATCTATATAATTATGTAGCCATGTCCATTGCAATTAAGGTTTTATTCTTTGATAATTTCATTTGAATCAACCACCATTTTTACTAGCCACACACAAGTTATATGTTGCTTATTCGGTTTCTTTTTTCTGTCCGTACGGTATGACCACACATAAGATTGTACAGAGATATCTCAATCATCAACTTAAAAGAGGCTTGCGGGCAAAAAGGACAAAAAAGAAAAAAAAATATAACTTAATTTATGAAAATAAAATTTAAAAAAAATAGTTGCAGCGGATTTTAAAAAAGAATTTTGAATATATATATAAAATATTGTAAATTGTTTAAGAAAAAAAAAATACAACATTTTTAAGTAGGTATATTTTGGTATTAATGTGGGGTTAAAAAATTAATTGTATTGATTGTAAAGGGTTTTTCAACAGGGACGCTACAAAAGTAGAGCAACAGGGACAGCAAACGACGCCATATTTCTTGCCGCTCTTTTGACATTTCTCTTCAGTAAGGTTTGCCATTTCATGATGGAAAGATATACGAGCCAACAACGAGTCGAAATTATTAAAATTTACTACCAAAATTCGGAGTCAGTGGCCTCAACGTTAAGAGCGGATTTTCATCGAAAAATCATCTTCAGTGATGATGCTCATTTCTGGCTGAATGGCTTCGTCAATAAACAAAATATGCGGTATTGGTCAGGCAGCAATCCACACGTACTCCATGAGTCATGATTGCATCCCAAAAAAATTACGGTTTGGTCTGGTTTATGGGACGGCGGCGTCATTGGGCCGTACTTCTTCCGTGACGATCAAGACCGGCACGTTACTGTGAATGGGGATCGCTACCATTCAATGATAACCGAATATTTTTGGCCCCAATTGGATGATATGAACTTGGAGGATATGTGGTTCCAACAGGACGGCGCGGCGCCACAAGCCACACAGCGAATGTCACAATCAATTTATTGGAAACCAAGTTTGGAGAACGTGTTATCTCACGAAATGGTCCAGTCGCTTGGCCGCCTCGGTCGTGCGATTTGACGCCGTTAGACTATTTCCTGTGGGGCTACGTCAAGTCTATGGTCTATGCCAACAAGCCAGCGACACGATTGATGAACTTCGTACGAATATCGAACGTGAAATTAGCAGTATCGCCCGATTTATGCTTGAAAACCGTCGAAAATTGGGTTCAGCGTCTGGACTTCTGCAAGCGTGCCTTTGGTGGTCATGCAAAATAAATCGAGTTCCATACATAATGGCATCGAACGTACTTTCACAGGAATAAAGAATTTCATTGATATCCAAAACCGTTTTTGTATTATTTAAAAAAACTTTTGTAGCGCTCTTATTGAAAAACCCGATATTTTCGAAATATATAATTTTTTTGAATATATTGATGTAAAATATTATTTAAACTTATTAGAATTTATTAGATTGATTTTTAAGTTGTGGGTGAGTTTTTGAAAAGATTTACGATTTTCATTAATTACAAAATTTTACGGAAAGTACCATTACTTTTGATCCTGAATTTAAAATTTAAAAAAAAATGTCAGGGGAAATCCCAAAAACGCTATGATCCAAGTTTAAAAATTGGTGCTGTAATAACACCAAAATAATTTATCGTTTCTAATTCTGTTTTTTTTTTAAGATTCAGAATTACTTTTTATATTTGAATCTTATTTTTGTGGGCTTCAGGTCTTTCTTTCTTTATTTACTTTTTGATAGACGACGACGTTTTGTAAGTTGTTTACGTACTTCTTCAGGTCTATTCTGTGATAACAATTATTTGAAAGAAGAATTGTGTTTTTATCTACATATGTATTTTTTAGATTTTTTAAAATTATATTTATTTTTTTTAATTTAAATATATCCTATCCGATTAATTTATTCTTT
Organism: Epistrophe eligans; assembly: GCA_951394125.1. Classification (NCBI taxonomy): domain Eukaryota; kingdom Metazoa; phylum Arthropoda; class Insecta; order Diptera; family Syrphidae; genus Epistrophe; species Epistrophe eligans. Next base: position 56,988,933 of record OX596029.1, read on the forward strand.
TCAATGAAATGGCGGTTTCAATATTTCAACATGAGTGTAGTCCAAGTTCCTATGTATGTATATGATGAGAAGCTGTGTTTATTGAGGCAATCGTTTTTTTGCTCTTTTTTTTTTTGCTATCTTGATATAATAATTATGTTTGAGTAAAACACTTTAATTTTACCAGAAAGGGCAATTATTTCAACAGTTTTGAAACTTAATCACTTGGTAAATTAAATGCCATAAATGTAACAGCTAATAACCTTTTTCTTTATGAAGAATAATACTTATATTTACATCAATTTCAAAAATAACAAAAAACAATTAACAACGACAACAATTTTTTACTAAATAGTAGTCTTAAAAGGCTAATTGGAATCGATTGTCAATAAATTGTTCTCATAATTTTTTAAAATATTAACAGCAACCCACTTTCAATAAATACAGTGACCAAAAATAAAAATCAAGACTATTTTTCTTTAGTTTAAGACTAAAAAGTATGTACTTTGGAATTTCCAAGTTGCTCTTTCTTGTTGCTCGTCAAATATTAAACGTCTAATTCTAAAAGTCACAATGACGTTTGTATAAGTTTATCCAAATGAATTTGTATACGTTTCCGCAATAAAATCCTTAGATAATTTTATCCAATTTGCGTAAACCATTTCCCATACAAAATTTGACAATTCATTTACCAAAAGCTAAATTTATCCAAAAGATAAACTTATCTAGTGTTTTACGACGTTGCATGAATCCCCCTATTAATGCATACGGAATAAACTTTTTACTTCAATAATTCATCTGAAAAAAGTAAGTTCTATGGGCCAAAGTAAATACTTAATTCTCATCATTTACTGCATTTTTATGCATATCAAAAAAAGTAAATACTTTGAAATTCTATAGTAAAAGCATATACTATTCTTTATGCATATCACCCAATATCATAAAATATTTTTCATCCATTACATTGCTATATTTCAAATATTAGCATTTTGTTTATATCACCAATTAGATTTTCTACTTCATTTAAGAATTTTATCATTTATTTTCAGATATAATTTTGTAGATATAATTTTGTATGTATATATTTGTCGCATATATTTATGATTTAAAATTTAGTATGATTAAAAAAACAACGTTTGAAATAAATTCATACAATTTTTTTTTTTTTTTTTTGTCATTAAAACAAAAAAACAACAACAAACATTTTATTCTCAGCCCAACTTGCCTTATTGTTATTTTCTTACAAAAAATACACAAAAACACAGAATATATTTTCATAAGGAAGATATGATAAGAACGTACCTACACACCTAACCTATATTATATTTTTCTTATATTAAAGTATATATCTACCTTTAGAGAAAGAACCCTATATACTAACTTATACAAAAATTATCTCAGCATACAAAAAGTTTTATGTAAATTTATGAAGGGCATATGAAAATGTAGGTAATTGTCTAAATCTGAATACAAAATAAAAGTGTTGCAGGAAAAAATAAAAATACATAAGACTTACCGTTTTATTTTATTTTTTTTTTTATAAAAGAAAAACAAATTGCTTAATCAAAAAGCGTTTACTTTTATTTCAGATTTTATATTAGTCAAATGTCAAAAATATTATTTTAAAACTTCATATACATAAATAAATAAACTTAGGAGTTTTTGATGGCACACACAATTGTATAATTTTTTTATTTTGTGTTAAGCCGGAATTCGCATTGGATTTAAATTTAAGTCCATTCCGCATAAAATATTTTACCTAAGTATCTGCTATTTTGAATGGAGATAAGAATTTAGAAAAAGTACACTCACTTGCTTTTATGTTGAAATGGTTTAGAAATTTAAAAACTCTATGCATAAAAATTTACCCGATTTGCCATTCCAGCATAGTTGAGGAACATTAGAAATGAAAAAAGCATTTATGTATGTACAATTTAAATGTTGAGCATAGGTACCAACATCATAACTTTCCTAAAAAGGGTCAAATACATGTGGTTTAAAAAATTATTGTTTTGTATTAAATTTTTGTAAGGTTTTTCATATATGTAAGTATAGTTTTATGTGACTGTGCAATGATATAATACAAAAAATGTAGTCCGATATTCTAGCTAAATTTTAAGACCTTAATGAACGGATTATTAGAACGGAAGTTATAAGCAAGCCAAACCAAACACAATGTATCTTTACAATTATTATACCGACTACAAATTTAGGTACATGAACATTTAGCATTTTTTTCCGACGCGAAGCAAATTTGCCACGATTGTGGTTTTTTATTGCACAAACTCCGCCGCCGGCGGCGGCTATAGAATACTATATTCCTCTCGCCAATTGGTGGTTGAAAGTATTTTAATGCTTTTTTGTTTTTATCAACTTCCTCATTGAATTAAATTATTTGTCCGATATTTATTTTCATGTTTTTAGTATAAAATTTTGAATTATTATGAAATTATTTTTGTTTGCTCTAACACGCCAGTCATTTTTCCTTTAATTATATACCTTAATATTGAAAATCGGATAATTGGATCGAAAGATATAAGCATTTAAGTAGTGTCCGACCGAAGCTTCGGCTTCGGCCTTCGGCTTCGGCCGAATTCGGCCAAAAAAACAACATTCGGCCAAACCTTCGGCTTCGGCATTTTAGGCCGAAGCCGAAGAATCTTTTTATTATATCGAGCATCGTACTAGGCGCCGGAAAAAATTTTAATTTTTGAAATTTTTGAATAACGAAGAAAAGATTACAATCTTTTCTTCGGTAGGTATTCAAAAATTTCAAAACACATGTGTGCCATCATAAAAATTATTACTAAAAATTAATTATTTATTTCTTTTTTCTTTATAATTACTAATTAGTTATTAGTTATTTTTATTTTATTTGTCTTATGTTTTTTAAGCAATAAATTTTAATAAAAATAATATTTTTATCCAATTGGAAAGGAGAATTCTTGACTTTTTTCAACCTTAGGCTTCGGCTTCGGCTTCGGCCGAAGATTTTCTTTCAACCTAATAATTCGGCTTCGGCTTCGGCTTCGGCTGAAAATCGACCTTCGGTCGGACACTACATTTAAGTAAACGCAAATCGGGTATTTTTCAGATTTCGCAAAAATCATAATCAGAAACATACCCATTTTTTTTCTACGAACATTTCTCCTTTTTTTCTGTCCGTTTTATCATCTTCTTCGTATTTTGTTTCCTCAGACTAGTAAGAACAAAGCATGAACGAAATAATTTTGTTTATTTTGATTATTTTGTTTATTTTGTTTATTCCCCTCACGTTTCACCCCCCTTTGCCTACTAGGCGTTTCATATTTTTGAAATTCTGTTGATTTTTTTACATTGTATGCCTCCGTTTAAACATTTCTAATGTTAAAATGTATAAAACTTGAACTTTCATAAGCATCTTGTAGAAACAATTTGATTGAAATCTGGTGATAAAAATAAAACTAAAATACAGAGCCTCCTCTAAAAAAAAATACATGTACTTCTTTTGGGAGTGATTTTATAGCAAACAAAATTTGACGTTTAGAATTTTATTATCGAACTGTGAGCCAAAACTGTTGAAAAAAATGTATATTCACCACGTATACTTTTTCGCGCAATACAATGTTGGTGACAGTATATTACCCTTGATATATTTTACCGTTTTTGTATTGGTTTTGATTGTTCAGCTTGTCGGTTGTGTTTTTTTATAATTCTTTTGATATTCGCCTGGTTTTTCTCTGACTTTCTTGTTTTACCACAAAAAAAAAATTTCACCACCTTTTTTTTCGTTGAAAAGATCTGTACACTAAATCGAAATAAAAAAAAAACATAAAAACCGTTCCATAGCAATTACTGTTTATAACAATTTTTCCTTGGAAAATATATGTTTATGTGCAATGTACATACGTACTAATTTTTACTTATTTATTAAAAATACATCCTTTTTTATATGCAAAAAAAGGTTTTTGAAAAAGGATTTTTAAATCCAAACGTCTGGAGAAAAATTTAAAAGAAGAAACAAAGTTGATAAAAAAAATATAAATATAATTTAATTTCTTCAAAAAAAGTTATTTATGCAACTAACTACGCAAAACTATGCAAAACTACGCCTTCCAAAAAAATTAACTCCCACTAGCTGAAATAAACTTACCCTCGCCAAATTTGTCGGTCAGACTTAAGGGCGCGACCCATAGAAGCTGTTTACATTTTGGGATAAAATGGATAAGGGCGACTTAGTGGATATACGCTAAGTTTCAAAATGCATCAGATGCGTATTTGATGTCATGAGTTTCGAAAGAATAAATCGAGACAAAGTCATGTAATCCTAAACGCATGCCAAACGCCGCCGCCGGTGATGCGCATTCTTAAGCGCCAGTAAAGCAAAATTTAGTTTGGATACTTAATACCTACGTTTGGACTTGAACATTTACGTTTGAACTAAAAGTACAAAAAAAATATGGGGTCTTAAGCTAAGTAAGTTTATTTTTCTATTATTCTTGTTGTTTTCCGGTAAATAATTGTTTGTTATTTATCATATTTATGGTTTTTGTTTTACTAGAACAATATTGAATCGTTCTTTCATTTTAAGCACATAAAATGCGTTTCGAAATATCAAACTAATGCAAGGTAAAATGTATGCGAAGCGCATTAATAGTATGTATAATATTAGCTCTGTTGGCTTACGTGAAATTTTTAGCAAAATTAGACAATTTTACACAAATTGTTACATATTCTCTAAAATTCGTGTTTGTTAACTCAAAAAAGTTGCAATAATAGAACATCATAATGAGAGAGCAAATAATTTCCCTCCATTGGATGACTTGCAAATTTCTGTGTGCAAGGTGTTTAAAAACTGTCAAATACACAGCTGTTAATGTCTGTCACTTGACGTCGTCGTCTATGAATATTAAAACAATTCATTTCGGTATTCGCCATCTTACCTACGGCCGAACTCGACGTGTCACAATCGGTAGTTATATATTATGTAGTTTGTCCGAATTTTACAATTTAAAATTTACAAAATTCAAAATGATTTATCACGGTCTTGTAAAAAAAAGTGACATTTAATACAAAAAGTGGTTCGGTCCGAGAGTATTTTCTTCTTCTTTCAAAGTTTGAAAGGTTTTATACATTTTTCTTAAAAAAAGATACCAAACTGAACTAATATATTACGCAGGTTGTCAAAATTGAAAGTGCCAAAAAAATAAAAATGTCTGTTCGATTGCCCACAGGAACTCAACGCGCATCATTAGAAACAACACCTAAATAAATGATCTTCCATCAGTTTTAAAATATTCGAAATGTCTTATCTATGCAGATGATGTAAACTTATTTAAAAACATTTCTAATAATCTTGACTGTGAAAAGCTTCAAATTGATCTAAATTCTTTCTATAACTGGTGTGCACGCAATTGTTTGTATTTAAACATAGACAAATGTAAGATAATACATTTTACACGTAAAATGTCTGTTCTGTCTTTTGAGTACAAATTTAATGGCGTTAATTTGTTAAATGTGAATGAAGTGTCTATTCTTGGTGTTTTGTTTGACAAAAAACTTGAATTCACGCAACATATTAATATGATTTGCAATAAGGCTAATTCAATATTAGGATGGATTAAAAGAGAATCATGTCAGTTTTCCGACCCCTACGTTATCAAACAACTGTTTATTTCATTTGTTAGACCCATCATAGAATATGCTTGCCAGGTGTGGTCTCCCTACTATACTTGCCATAAAATCAGAATCGAACAGATTCAAAAAAGATTTCTGAAATTTTCTCTCAGAGGTTTAGGATGGCAGAATCCATTGAATCTTCCTTCATATGATAACAGGCTCAAACTTATTGACCTACCTAGTCTAGATAGTAGACGTTCTTATTAATGTTTTGTTTTTATTGTTAAACTTATTGATGGTCAAATCGATGCTTTGAACCTTTTGTCTCGAGTTCATTTTAATGTTCCAAAGCGGAATCTAAGAGGTCTACCTGACCCTATTTATATAACGCACTATCGTACCAACTACGAAGAAAGTTCACCACTAAATAATATGTTGAAATTATATAACGTCAACCATAAATTATTAATTAATACTTCTGATGTATAAAATACCAGTTTTAAAAAGATTTTTAATAATGTATAGTTTTAAGAAAATATTGTTCGCTAGATATTAATTAGCTTGTTTCAAATAAATAAACAACAAAATATTAAAATAAGACAAGTAAAGAGGCACTGAATGCACCATTTTCCCGTCATAATACCTCGATTTTGACAGATGCGCAGAACTGAACAAAAATTAAAATGCTAGCGATATAATCTTTAATAGGTTTTTTTCGGGTACTTTCCGGACTAAAAATGGCAATCTGTCAAATTTTGAGGAGAGGGGTTAAATTCTATCAAAGTGAAGTAAAAATACACGAACGCCTTGAACCACAATATTTGCCACTTTTTAAACGTCAACAAAAAGTAAACAAAAGCAAAATTTAACAATAAATACATTAAAATTAGCATTCTAATTGTTTACAAATGTAAAGAACATCACGTAATTTTTTTCATAAATCCCAATTTCGATGAACGATCACAACCTAAGCAGAACCGAATTTAAAAAAAAAAATTAAAAAACACTTTAAAAACACAGTTGGTATTATTTATAAACGTTGTCTAACTTTAGACAACGGTCCAACTTTGGAAAATGTGTTCAAAAACCTTATTTATTGTTGTCTTATAGCTGCCTAACTTAGACACAAGAGTAGATTGTCTTATCCGTGAATAATGTGATATTTATTTTTATTAAATTAAGCATATTTCCACCAATTTGAAAATAATTAGACAGTGTGTAAGTAGACAAAAATCTAATAAATACGACCGAGTTTCTTTAATTAAATATTTTACTAATAAATTTCTCTTTATCACTTAATTTCTTTTTATTAAGATAATTACATTTTTTTATGAGAGCGAACAAGAAAAAATTCACTCCTACCAAGTTAAACAAAACAAATAGTAAACAACAGCCATTTTGTATTTTTGTTGTTGTTCTTTGACTTTCAAACTGCCTTCTGATATAACACAGAACTTACCAGTTTGTGCCCGAAGAAATTTCTCGGGTAAAAACGGGGAAGAAGGAGAAATAATTTTCTCTTTCATGAGCGCTCTCTCCTGCCAGAAATTACACGAAATGTGCGTACGCCAACACGTTTGGACTAAATCTGGTAAAAAATGGTAGTTTTTACTGATTGACGTTTTGAAACTCAGCCATACTTTGCATTGTTTTGACAAATTATTAAGTAAAATTATTAGTAGGTTTGTTCAATATTCCGCTGACCTATTTGTTCACTGGGAACTGTCAACGCATTTTATTTAACTGTCAAAAAGATATATTTTATATACATATATGACTGACAAATTGTCAGAATTGTTTTCACAAAACTGGAAAGTTAATGGACAAAATAAATTCTTTATGAAAAATTTTACACGAAGCCATATACATACATAAATATAATAGCGCACTGAACATACCAAAAATGTGTCAGAAAATAACGAGCTAGTTCATTATTTCTCATAGTTTGTAAAATGGTATCGATGCCAATATAATGGTTAATTTAAACGTCAGTTGCACTTATCATTTTTCTTATGATAATAAAAATACTGGCAGATTTTAGACCATTTACAAAAAACAAAAATGGCAAGAATTTAGCAGAAATTATGAGATTTTATAAGTTGTGTAGATCCATGACTCATTTATGACTTTCAATTTGATTTTCTCAAAGATAACTTTATTTCTAACTTTGTTGGTACTTTTTGTTTTTGTTCAAACACAAAACTTAATAAGTAGTTAAAACAAGAAAAAAATTCACAATTATTTTGAACAGAATATAATGCAGTAAAGAAAGTAAATCAAATCGCATTTAATTGTCTTAAATGAATTAGAGTGCTTTTAAAGAACTTAAAAAAGCTAAGTGTTTTTATTCAAAATGGCTTCTAATAACAATTCATAAATAAAGTTAGTGAGGGTCTTCTCATCCTAATCATTAAAGCAGGAAATTTTTTGCCTAAGGCTAAGAATTCTTTCTATATGATTTTTTTTTATATATATAATGTACATATTTATCTAAGACTAATAATTTTTAATTTCTATAACATCGCTTGTACTGTTCTTTTACTTAACGGCTTTTTTGATATTACTTTTTAAAACTCTCATTTTAAATTATATTTCCTTAATTTTTTCACAAAACATAAACAAGTCCATATTATTTTTCATTTTAGAATAATTTAATCGCAATTTAGTAGATATAACTTCTCCTGCAATTTGAATACCTCTTCTAGCATTTGAATCTTAAAATACCAAGGAAAGCCCTTCCATCATTCAAAAATCTTTCTCATTAATGTCTTAAAAATACTTTCAGTAAACAGTGATATATGATAATATGATAATGTGTTTTATTTTTGTAAGTTCTAAATTCCAAAACTCAGCTAAATTGCCAATCTCTGATTCCTTTGTTAGATTTTATTCCAAACATACATAAGTTAAATGATAGCAATCAATATATTAACTCAATAAAACTCTACGACTCACAGGTGTGTTAAATGAATTTGTATGCTTACAATATAGCGCTGACGTGACCTAAAAAAACACATAAAGGGTTCATATAAGTGTTCTTGTTTTGTTTTTTTTTTTTTACTGAAGTCCACCCATTTGATTTGGTATTCTATAAGAATTATTATTTTTTGCATCTTTCAATTTAGAAAATTTTTCCTACGATTTCCTTTTTAATCAAACTCATTCTTCATTTTTTTTTTGTAACACATAAAGAAAATAAAAAAAAAAAAAAAACAAAACTGTAGTCGGAGAAAATGTATTCAACTTCTGTAAATTTTCAGACAACCAAGGAAAGAAACTGACAGTTCTGAGCCAAACGATTTCTTTCGTTCCCTGAGGTAATAGAATACACACACTCTGCTCAATAGCTTTCTAATAAAAAAAAAATGTACTATAGGTTTGGTTTATAGTTTGAGAAGTAGCGTTGTAAAAACTTAAATAATGTGTGAATAAAAACAAAAACTACCAACAAAGTAAGAAATAGAAGGGCTATTCATGCAACATCGTAAAGTCCTCGTAAACGTGGTAAACTGCGTAAACCTGTTAAATTTTTTATACAAATTTTGGGACAAAATTGCAATCATATAGAAATCCATAATTTGTGTATTTCGTTTATTTAATGAATACCAACTTTGAGAACTTTATTTACACAAATTACATTTCACTATTTGTCATTGACAATTGACATTTAAAGTTTTGTGAGTGCGTTAGTGCTTCTGGGTTTCGATTCTGAATTCAAATTCAGAAGCATTAGGCTTGTTCAGGAAAATGAGATATCGGAGATTTCAGCAATCTCAGTTACATGAACAGAATTACTCAGCAAAATTTCTCAGTTTTGCTGTCAAAACTCTGAGGAAAAAAATCTTGGATTCGCTTGCTCATCTTTTGAGTGAGAAAAATTTCTGAGTTCTCAATTTTCTGAACGCGCTAATTTTCTCTTATATCGAGAAGAAGAACTGTCATTTTGTGGAACACCAATCGAAAATGCCATAAGTATCTATATGACTTCTTGTAAATTTATGTCAATGGGGTCATCACACACTGTGTCAATTTTGAACGAGATTAACTTTTGTTTCAATCTCACACCGAATATATAGAAAGCTGGCGGAAGATTTTGTGTACCTACATGTAACGGAGGAGTATTTATTTCTTCTTTTTTTTTTTTTTTTTGATGTTTAAACATCGGTAGGGTAAACTAAAAACGTGGAAATTTCTGTAGCACATTACGTTGTGCTGTTACATGTTACGATACGTTGATGTATATTGGATACGTTCAATATTGGGTACATTCCTTCGTAGCTCAAACTAAATCGAAAGATCAAGTTGAGTTTGGGTTGAAATTTGGTTGACAGTTCGAACTCTTCGTGTTCTGTGATGTAAAACCAGCTCTTGAATATTTAATTTGATGTTAACAAACACATCTTAACCGTGAGTCCCAGCACTCACAGTTTTTTTTTTTTTTTAATTCAGTTTGAAGTTTCTTGTTTCGAAAAATTCACTTTATAAATTTAAAGCTTTCAGAATAACGCAATATTTCTCTTGTTTCATCTCCACAGTATACAAATCTAAGATAATATTGCTCAGGTTTTCGAAGTTGTTAAGCGTCAGAAATTAAAAATGGCTGTTTAAGTGCCCACAAAAACTACTAACCGCATTATTTAAAATAACCACAAAATATTAACATAAGTTAGACAAATGAAGGGGCAATCTGCCATTTTCTTCAATTTTGACAGATGCGTAGAACTGATCAAAAGTGACTAAAAAAAAATATGAATTTATGTAAGAAATTGTTAACGCCGTTTTATTAACCAAAATATTTTTGTATATAAATCTACTGTACAAACATTGGCAAAAATAAAAAACAAAACTTCCAATTTAATGATTAGGAATTCTGGTCTTGTTGGATATATTTGTAAGGGGGTTTTGTGTGATAACACACTTGCAGTGGATTAACTTGTTCCGGTTCTAGTACCTATATTATGAAAAAAACTATATATGAGTGTGCAATTTGGAACTTCTCTATATACCTATTTGTATGCGACTAAGTTTAAAAATTTTAACTTTTAGATTAATAGGCTGGTACTTTAAATATTTAGATGTAAAATTTAAATAAAGTCTTAAATTTTAATAACAAAATTTATGTTCGGCATTATTGAAAAAATACTCAAATTTCATGTTGAAGATTTGTTGTTGTTAGTTTTATACATTTTAGAAAACTACAGAACCAATGCAATCTTTTAAAATAAAAAAAATTGCAACAAAAACTATTTGTTTGATTATTTTGTTTATTTAAAAAAAAAAACAAACAATTTTTAAACATTTTTAAATGCATTAAAAATCTATGAGTGAAAAACTCAAAAATAAGAAGTACAAACGCACAAACAAACAGACGCCAAGAGACAGTAAGACGAAACCCACTTTTTGGACTTTTCCATCATTGTACTGTTAGTTTGTATTACAACATCAAAATTATTGTTTTACACAAAACAATTACTAGTCTTATTGAGAATGTTAAAATGGCATCAATCTAAAATGCAAAATGGCTCCAATACTGGCGCTATTTTTTGTATGTTTATTTTAACAGATCTTAGTGGTTTAAACTTTTAAAAATGAAAAGTTTAAAAAAACCACACCAAAATATGAAATCGAACTCCAATTTAGAAAAAGGAAACAATTTTTGTTGTTGAGATTTTTGTAAGAGACGTTTTTGGGAATTTTTTCTTTTCATTTAGGGCAATGATTTCACTTTAAAATTAAGCAATGTTTCTTTAAAAAAAATGGACTATTTTTGGATTCGCTTTTTTGTCAAAGATTAAAAGTATTGTCCATTTTTTATAATGAAATTTTACACCAATATAAAAATGGCCACAAAACCATGTAATCAATCAACAATATAACAAAATTTAATTCATTTGTTGTTATTATGGCTTTTCATTCATGTATATTTTTAGGGCTATTCTTTTTTTTTTTTTTGACACCAAATTTCACGTCGACTACTTTGGGTTTTTAAGTATAGTAAAAGTTATTTTAACTTGGACCGAAAAGAAAGCTGAAAGATAGCCATAAGTCTCTTTCAGCTTTCTAAACTTTATTGTATGTATTTGACTTTATTAAATTACAACATTTAATTTCACAAACCAAATAAATCCTTCTTGAACAAAACTATAACAACAAGAAAATGTACAACATTTGAAAAATAATTATAAACGTTAATTGGAAAATATACGACCAACGGCCTACGATCAAGCAAACCAACATTTGATTTGTTGAAACTGTCCGAACTTAACATTATTTACAAACAAATATGCATTTTAGAATTTATTAAAATAATATATTTATAAAAATATTAAATTAAAATCTGGACTAAATATCTATTATTTATAATTTATCATTTGTTTTTCTGTTTATTTATTATTTATTTAAACTTATTTTCAATTAATTCATTTGTCGTATTATAACTTTGATTTGAAATAATTTAACTTATTTTTGTTTCACTTTGCCAAACATGAGTATTGAGTAACTTTCCTTATAATTCGTAAATTCTCTTAAGGCTTAGCTGTTTTTTTCTAATTTTGTTATTCTCTGAAATTAACTGTATAATTGTTAAACTATATGCAAATTTTGTTTCTCACTGGAAAATTGTTCTCTAGCTGTAAATTTTGAGAAGCGTTTGAATGCGAGAAAAATGTTTACATGTACTCTTATCCCCGTGCGTACAGTGAAGCGATATTTGATGCGACACTTACCAGGTCTGTCACAAGGTTCTCACAAGCTTCTCGCACAAAAACTCTTCTTAACACTTTTTCAAGCGATTTTGTGCGAGAAGTGTTTGTTTTGACGTTTAAAGAAAAAAAAATGAAACCAGTTAATTTCAGTGCTTGTGTTGTGTGGTGCAATTTTTTAATTATTTTGGTGGTAATAATTATAAAGGAATAAAATTAAATAAAGTGATAAATAAATTATTTTGTTTTAGGTAAAGAAATGAACACGAAAGTTTTGATATCAACAGTTGCAAAAAAACATGCCTTTTTTGACTTAAAAATGTGTACAATTATTCATAATGGCGACGCCAGTAAATTTGGGTTTAAAAAAAAATGGATGGCAGTTTTAGTTGAAGTTATGCATATCAATGTTATGTGCATTGAAGTTATCACACAGCAATTACATTTGATGTTGAGTTCAGTTGCAGGAAAAGCTGAAGTTGCATTTGAAAAAAAAAAATAAAAAAATTGTGAGAACTCATTTTTTTAATGTATTTTCAAAAAGACAATAAAAATATGTACAGTACATATCCATATATGTACATATGTTAATTTATATGTACATATGAGATATATACAAGATTTTTCGTAAAAAGAAATGTATTCAATTAAAATAGTGGTACACTCGGGCGTATACATACTTTTTTTTATTTTCACGACGAATTTATGTATAACAAAATTTTATTACAAATTTTGTCTGTGCCACATTGCTAGTAAAATAAATGAAAGGGTTGGCGCCAAAAAAAAGCGCCTACGATGAGATATGAGAAATCAGCCTGAAAGTGGAGTAAGTATAAGCAGGTACATTTTTTTGTTCCTTTTTGTCTTACTTTCGTAGGTGCATTTAGGAAAAACAGTAGGCGTTGCGTGTGCTTACTCGTGTTATTAAATTATTGAATTAAAATTTGTTTTTCTATGTTCTATCCCAAAAGTTTAGTGCGAATAAATATTAATTAAATTACCTATATTGTTTAAAATTAATTAAATTATTTTATAATTGCGTGGATAAGATAATGTGCGTAACTTTATTCGTGTTTGGAATATGAGAGTGCGATTTTAAATTTTATTTAGTTTTGTTTTGAGATGGCTGTCTTTCTTGAATTAGAGGTGGAAATAGTGCAAAGGGGTATAAATAATGTAGTTGTATATGTAAGTAGCTCTTAGTAATAATCATAAAAGTTGTTACAGTATACCTACTCGCGTTTTTGGTTATAGTGAACAGAATTTTTTGTTAACCGTTCATCCCATTTAAGAACGCATACTGCTTAAGTACCAACACTATACATTATACAATACATAGAAAAAATCGAATCCTCTGTGGACTTCAGGAATAATTACAATACATACATTTCATATAAAGTGATAAAATGTTCGAAAACTGTTTTGATTTTTTTTTGCAATATTTCCAAAGTGTGTGTTATTTATATGTAAGTTCTATATTCATTGGGATTTTTTTCCTTGATGGGATATTTCCATAATAACTTTTTTAAGGAAAAAATCGCTTTCTCTTATTTCAAAGCAAATGATATTTTTCATGTTTTATTTATCTGTTTCATAATTTCATTACGAATAAATTAAGAAACTTTATATTTTTTAGTAAAAATGCATTTATTTTAATAGTTAACGTTTTCGAGATATGACTATCTCATCATCAGAGAAGTTTTTTCATGCCACAATATGAACAACGAAATTTTAGAAATGATCAATTTGTTTCAAATGAAGTAAAATGTAGAAAATTATTCTTTGAAATCGTTGATCATTTAAGTATGCAGATATCACAAAGATTTTCATCATTCGAAAAATTGAAATATTTCAATTTATTGAACGGAAATAAATTTAGTAGTTATCGCCAAAAAAACTACTTTCCTGAAGAACTAATCAAAAATCTGATTGATATACCCGGATAGTTTTGAATTCACTCAGTTAAAAAATGAATTGACTGTTTTTTATGAAAACACAGATGCTATTATGCAACAACAGAAACTTCAAAAACGACAACACCATTTGATGTCTTGCTCTGGATGGAGTCGAAAAATATCATTGGCAGTTTTGAGCAGATGTACATATAAGCTTTCAAAACTCATATGTACAGTAACAACTTCAACAGCATCCGTAGAGCGCTCTTTCTCTGCACTGAAAAGGATAAAGACGTACCTTCGAAGTAACCAAGGTCAGGAGAGGTTGAGCTATTTGGCGATTTATGTATTTATTGTTTAATTTCTACAAAGCACCTAGCTAACCCTAAGCTAAAGACCAGGAATCGCCACTACTTTAAATCAGTTTATTTCAATTGACAATGCAAAAATTAAAAAAACAATAATTTGGGTAAGCTACTACAAAAATTATAACTATTTTGCCTGGCCAAATTTTTGTAGAACTAATAATTTTTAATAAATTTATTCCACAGTATATGTAATAATTTTGAGTCGGTAATCCAAAACAGTTTAAATTTCTGATGCACGACAAATGTTGTCCTAGACAGTGTTTCATAAGAGACCTGAGACCATGATGTGCATTTAATTTTTTGTCTGAATAAGACGTACTTACTAGAATGTTCTTGGAAACAAAAATCGAGATTACCCTTAATTATCGAATACCACAAAATATCAAGTTAATTCACAAAAAGCAACACTACATCCAAGACTACTGAAAAAAAAAAATAAAACGATTGACCTGGTTTTTTTTTTTTGTTTCTTAAATTTTTTTCTTTGTGCTGCTTAACAAACCAATGTATTCCCTTTTTATAATGCAAAAAGGCATTAAAAAATAAGAAAGAAAATAAAAATAAACATAAACATAAACAAATCTTTTCTTAAAGGTTAAAAAATATCTTTAAGATAAACTTTATAAATTTTATGTATTTAAAGTTTTAGTTATTTATTTATTTTATTCTTTACATAAAATTTAAATTTAATCCCGAATGAAGAATGAATCATCCCTTAAAGTGGGAAATAAATTTATACCTAAACATTTTGATGTGGTGTATGGAGGATTAGGTATACCAACTCTGGGCAAAAAAAAAAAAAGGTTTTAACCTTTGTAATAGATGTAATTGACAAAGGTTTATACATAAGGATTTCTTGTTCCTTTTTAACTTATGGTCTTTGTTTGAAGATATTGGGAGATAAATAAAATAACAACTTTAAAACCTCCTGCAGCAGTGTAAACTTCTCACTACAGATTTAAATAGTTCATGTTGGATTTAAATCTCGAGGTCACATACATATGTATGTATATTTTGTGTATATGAATAAAAAAATGTTTTTGAATTTATTATTTTTATTGTTTTTTATTTATAAATCCAAAAAAAGTAAAGTTTAAAAAAAAAAAAAAAATCATAACCAAAACCTAATTTACCAAAATTGGAAAACAATATAAAAAATAACTTTTAAACATATCTGTGTATTTATAGTAATAAGAAAAATTCACACAAATTAAATATAATGTATGAACCTTCCTTCTTACATAAATGTAAATGCCTGCCACCGCCCACAGATAAGTAGATTCCTAAAGAACACTTCCATACTCACTACATAACATACATACATACCCATAACACCTACTATACATAATACATATATACATATATTCAATGTCACTCTTCAAGCCATCGCATCATTTTCTTTTAGCCCTTTGTAGCAGCCTATTCAATGTTGCTTTGCAAAAATATACGTACAGAACATGATTTCCATTCATCGGTAAGATTCCCTCTTATTTTGGGAAAAGGCCCGGAGCCATATGGCTTCATTGAAATGAAAATGTTGAGTTTTGTAATGGTTGTTGTTGTTGTGCCAAAAAAAAGCAGAAAAGAAATAAAAATAAAAATAAAAATAAGAACCAAAAGCCATCGTTTCTCTAGACCGAATGAGAATAAATTTCTCATTATTTCTGGTGCAATGTTAATATGGCCAATGAAGCAATATTTTTCTTTCGTATTTTGGTCCTTCTTACGTGTTTACCCATTTTGGGTGGATTTGTGGGACAATAAAATGGTGTTTGTGATATATGTACACTCGTATACGCATACATATATATTTATATTATGTATATTTATACATATATAAAAAATTGTTTATTGACTGCTCATCACATGGAATTTATTCGTGTTACACGAACATGACACCACAGGTACTAAAGAAATAATAAATTCATTATTAATTTCAGGATTTGCCAAAAACGGACTCTCAAGCTCTTTCGACACACTTGGGTTTGTTGGCCTTTTCTAAAATGTTAACTGCTTTAGACAGGCGTGTTCTATTTAGAGGCAAAAATATATAAAAATTTATTATTTATATCCGCTTCAAGTTAATTTGAAAGTGATTCAAAGGAAAATAAATTGTGAGGGACAGCACTTACTTCAACACATAATACCTTTTTTCCAGCATGAATATTTTACTTATGTATGTAATTATATGAAGGTGCAAGTGCAGAAGCATATTTTAAAAGTCTATAATAGTTTTTTTTAAGAATACTTTTAGGGCAACCGTTTTCGGGAGAACCAATAGTAAGGCAATTTTTTTTTGTCACGGCGAATTTTCGACAGTTAATTTGGGTGTGCTGTAATGGTTAGTGCAAAGAGGACTGTCACACCGAAGGACTTTTGTTTGATTTTCAGTCTATGTAACCTAAAAAAACATAAATATTTTTCACGGATACTGCCCTGACAAATCCTTAAAAAACATCATTTATCATGAAAAAAATGCTTCTCAACTTATATGTTTGGATTCGGCAGAAAATTGTAGGTCTCCTCTAAACCAATATATAACAGGTACACATGAATGATTGGAAGTTAAAAAGGTCATTAGGCCATCTTGCATATTCAAAAGTTATTTTTGATAGGTCTTTTTGGGAGAACCATTTACTCGACATTTTTGTGGGTTTTTACGCCATGGTTAGGTTAGGTTTACGTGCCTTTCAGCAGAGACGCTTGACACACTCAGGCCATAAGTTGGTCCATTGTGATACCACAAGAATGTAGGAAACTTTCTTCCTACTCGTTGAACCACTTAGAGCTTCTTAGGAAGCGCGCGAGACTACTTACGTTATGATTTACCAGATCACTATAGGATCTTTGCAGTAGAATTCTCCCAGGTGGAGCCTACGCCTTTGAGATAAAGCAGGACACGTACAGAGAAGGTGAGGAATCGATTCTTCAACTTCTTCGTCCATATAACTTCTGCAGGAATCATTAGAAAACACTCCAAGCCTCGTTGCGTGCTTGCCTATATTAGACAGTGTCCGGTAATGAAACCTATAACGGAGCTATAGTATAAAATATATGTAATTAGCAGTCTGTTTAGAGATATCAGACACTTGGAGTGCTTCAGATCCAGCATAGGCCAGATCTGTCTGTTTTGTGGTCTGGCATGTGGCGATGTTATTCCACCTAACCTTTGTTTTCTCTATTGCATCTTGCTTTAGCATAAGTTTACATGTAGCGATGGATATACCAATATTTGTCCAATTTGACGATAGGTAATATATTGTTCCACTTTTAGTGAATTCGTCTGCTTTACAGTTACCCAGAATGTCTCTATGACCCAGCACCCAGAAAAGGTTAATATTGAACTGCTGTGCCATCTCCATGAGAGATGATCGAAAATTAAGGCTGGTCTTTTGAATTTGTAGAGACAGAGGTAAGGGATTTTATGGCGGCTTGGTTATCTGAGAAGATGTGGATATCTATATGTTGATATCACGTTTTCTTTGAGCGAAGACAGGACATCTTTTATCGCCAAAAGTTCCCCCTGGAACACGCTACAGTGATTGGGAAGTCTTTCCAGAGAAATCTGGAAGGGATGGTTAATTGAAAGTTTTTATAGAATTGTAGCTGTGGGGTGGTGTAGTCTGTAATGCTTGGAACTGATCCGAATGAGTTCAGAATGATAGAGTGACCAAATTCATTGTTGGTCCATAGTAAGAAAGCTTTAAGACGAATTGCTGTGCATGCAGCTGTTTGTTTAAAAAATATGTCGAGGGTTGTCGGATGGAACAGAATGTCCAATACAGTGGAGGGAGTCAAACGAAATTTCAAGGAGATCGCTTAGCCACTACAGAGACGTCAACCCTTTAAACATTGCCTGTGAAATCTACGTGTTATATGGAGCTCTGCAGCCTTTTGGTGATGATCTAATAAGTCCTTTTAGAAAAAATTCGGCTTCGGACGTGATAAGTCTATCGCCTTATGGTCTCTATAAAATCGAAATTGCGCCAATGACGTGCATTTCGAACGAAAATCGAATTAAAATCGATTTTCAATTTCACACGAAATTAAATTCTTTGTTTTCTTGGTTCTTTCGTTTTCGAAAATTTTGCAATTATTTCGAAATGTCAATTTATCGAATTTGCAGCTCATGTGTTCCATGAGAAACAAATGTATTCACAATGTGAAACTGTCTGCTGTGGATTTTGGTCAGGTGGCGTGGATTGGGCCTTGGTTTTTATAAAAAATGAAGCCGGAATTAAAGTGGTACTGAACGACATGTGCTTTTAGTAGGATGGCGGCGGCGGCGGTGCCACTTGCCACACCACGCATTAAACAATAAATTTATTGCAGAAACGATTAAAAAAAAAAAAAAAAAAAAAAAAACACAAACAAATATATGCCAGTAAGACCTTGGGTCTTATAAATTAGGCAATGGAAGGAATAGAAGGATAGGATAGATTTTTGTTGGCACTGTGGATTGAGAAATTATGTTTTGATTTTTCTCATTAAATCCCAGGGGTGGCGTTCAGTTAAGGGAATATAGAAAAGAATGCTACCTAGACTGAGGATCGAACCCACACATCCAAGTTAGCAGTCAAGCACTACTTCGACTTCCACTGCGCCGGGGCCACCCCCGATTCCACGACGATTCCAAGATCAAATTATCTCACGAAATTCTGATGTTACCTGGCCACCAATATTACGTGATTTAACGCCGCCCGCGATGAGATTTATTTATCTGTGGCTTTGTGAAATCTCGAGTTTATGCAAAAAAACTAGAAACAAAGAATTACTAAGTTCAATGGAATGATCCAACGCATCATATTGTTGAGATACAGGAACATCTTTGCCAAAAAGGAACTCACTCAGAACTCACTCAAAAAATACTGGTTTTTATTTTTAAATGAAATAGTACACTCTTATTGGGACGCCCTTTATATTAGACAGGTAGCGTAAGAGAACCTTAATATGAATTATTGTTATGATTTTTACTTGCGATATATACATAGGTACTATATGGCAAGTTATGCATTCGCGATAGCGATGATATCGAAGTCGAAAAAAATGGGTCTCGCAATTTTGTGTGTCTGTCTGTCCTTTCGGCTGTAGCCTAAACGGGTGGATCGATTTTCTTTAAACTTGGTACCTAGCGTTTTTTGGACATTCCCCCACACGTTTTTTTAAATTTTTTTTTAAGACCAAAAATAATTTTACCTGCCGTACAATTTTTTTACCAAATTATGAAATAAAAACGTTCCCTCAACTTAAAAAAAAAAATCAGTAATTTTTTTACAAAAATGCTACCATTTCATAAAAAGATCCGAAAAAGGTTCATTCACCATTTTTTTGATTTTCGATTTTCTCAAAAACGGTTCAATTGATTTTGATAATTTTTTTTATAGAGAATGTTTACAATAATTTTAAAATATTGTGTACATACCAAAATTTCCAAATAAATAAAATTTCAATTTAATACTTTATGAGTTTACGCCGGACATAAAATATTGCTTCGTCGTCTTGTTATTAAACGCGTTAATATTTTTTAATTAAAAGTAAGTTCCTGTGCCCGACAGGACCTTAAATATAGAAAAAAAAACTCTCAAATTAAAAAAAAAGGAGGCGTGGCGGATCTTACTAAAATTATTTTCTAAACCTTTCCTCTACTTATTAGAACCAATCTCTGAAATCTTTAACTCAATCGGATCATCTGCGCTCGTACACAATTATGGCAAAGAAACACAAAAAAATCTTGTATACCTACGTTTGGCACTCATTGTCTTATTTTCCTACTTAGCTAAAACCTCTATTATATATATATATATCTCTCTTTAAATTTACTTTTTACGGCTTTTTTTGAAACATCCACTTTCGCAAGACGATAAATTTAAAATTTTAATAGTTAGTTTTTTTTTTTTAGTTTGAGGTTATTTAACACACCGAAAACCAACTCTGATGCTAAAAGCTTTCTCTAATTCTATTAGAGAAAAAATCCTCTCTAATCAATGACATCCATGCAGGGCCGTATTACAGCCTAACTTCTTGAGGAACATGAGACATGCATAATACAAAATTCAACTCAAATCATTTTTTTAACTGATACCTATGTCGAAAAATCTAATCAAAAAAATTATTGGAAAATATTAAAATGTTTTTTTTATTATTAACCGATTAATGTTACTTAATAAATTTAGTAAGAAATAAAATTCATTTTATGATTTTTTATAAAAATATTTAAAAACAGAAACATAACTTAACGAATTTAGTGCAAGCTAAAATATATAAACCACATATTCTCAATAATTTATTGGTCACTGTGACTCCATATGACCTTTTGACCTGAACCCTCCCGCTTCCATATCCTTCCTGTATACGCTACTGCATCCACACTTACCAAACAACGAGTACATTGGTACAACGAGTACATTGGTATAGTACTAAAACCAAATTTAATCACACTCAGTATAATATTAAAATCGCTATTTCGTGATTTTCGAAACACAAGGGGATTAAAATGTGATTTTCCTCTTATACATAATATATATATACAGTACACAAAAAATATTATAAGCTACTATAGCTTATGAGAGAAATGAAAACGAAATAATACAGCTTTAGGGGGATGTTTCAATTTGCAGCAATTTATAATAAAAGATGATATTCTGAGAATAATATCGATTAAGTGTCCCACAAGTAAAATCGTGCTCCGATTATAATATTATGATGCGAGTAAAGCTTTTGAATCACTTTGAAAAAAAAAGGTGTTTTGATTTTATTAAATCGTTTTATTTAAATAGGTAGGTAGTCGTTGTGTAGATTTTTGGGTAAAATGAAGCTTAAGTGAATTTAACTGATTTTGTCTATTTAGAGACTGTCTAACTATTTTCAAATTGTTTTATTTAATAAAAATAAATTATCACATTATTCACGGTAAAGATAATCTACTCTTGTGTCAGGTAGCTATAAGACAACAATAAACGAGGTTTTTGAATAAATTTTCCAAAATTGTACAGTTGTCTAAAGTTAGGCAACGTTTATAAATAAGACCAATAGTCTTTATTTAAAAATATAATATTCCAAGTCGACCAGACATTTTTGTATATTTGAAGCTATCAAGCTTTCTCGCTGTTAAAAATTGAAAGGATATATAAAGCTATATAGTATATACACACCATCCTTATTATGTAAAATTACTCCTAAAGAAGTAAATGTGTGAATTCATTTGATCCTATTAATTTTAAAGTAATAAAATTTCTGTACCAAATAAATTCATTAATTTTATGTTTTTACATGAGAATTTGCATATAGCTAATTTTATGAGATAAACATTACTCATACGCCGCAGTTTACTCCCACATTCTATGTATTATTAATCGTTCTCCGACGATTAAATTAATTGAACGGTGCGGTAGGCTGATTTTATAAAATAAAGAGAAATTCTGTTAACAGCATTATTATGGGTGATTCATTTAAATGTTTTTTTTTTATAAAATGAAATGTACGACGCGGGTCGAATGAACTTGCTTTCAGTTAATCACCTGATTTAAATGTTTAAATCAAGCTTCGAAGAACGAAAAAATATGATTCGTTCTCTCGCGAACAATTCGTAAAGGAATTTTATTTTTGATTCGATCGCGAATCTTATTTTTTGGTTCCTTTAAAATGAAATTCGTTTTCGCAAATGAATCGATCTGTAAAATATGGTTCGTTCGCAAATTTATCACATGGGAACTATTGAACCATTCACGAACCGTTCGAATAAAAAAAAATGTCATTTTAGATTTTATATAAATATTATATATTACAGTAAATAGGGATATTTTGTATCGTAACTAATCCCACAGAACATTTAAAAATCACTCTTCTTCATGTCAATTAGACCGATTTACTTTTTCCTTGTCGAACTGACACACTTCCAGTTCCTCATGGTTGTTCATTAACCCCCGAATCATTAATATTAACACCACTATGTATTGTTGTATAGTGCCTTTCTATGTTTCCTGTCACTTTTTCTTTCAATTTTTTTTCATAAATTAAACAACTTGATTCGCCAACTACTTTTTCATTACAAGAAACATATTTATCTAACTCAAATGTTTTTGCTTTCCCCATTTCAACAAAAATCATTTAAAAAATAAATCACTTCACATCCACACTGAATGGATACTTGATGACGAATGATTCTTTTTACGGATCTTTTCGGATCCTTATCGCGAGCGAACCATATTCTACCTGAATGTTATTTTTCCGATCTCTCACGAACGAGAGATACACAAAAAAAAATGGATATAGTTCGTTCGTGAGAGAACTATAAATTTTTATGGATCGCACATTTTATCGTTCGCGAACTATATTTTTTATGGTTCGTGAGAAGATCGATAAAGAATAAATTTTAAAAGTAATAAATTAGTTATGGGAGCCTTTATTTTACTACACCTACAGTAAAATGTAGTTTTTGAACAATACAGTACCATGGTGAAAAATTTTAATTTATGGGAAAAACATTTAAAAAATTAAAAAAAAATATTTTTTATATGTTGTATATTTTTAAGATAAAAAAATTGGTATACATCATTTTTAATATTTCTAAAAATAATTTTTTTTTTTTTTAATCCAGCTTTTTTATAAATTTTTTATATACAATATTATTTAAACTTATAACAAGCTTTTATGTAAAAAATTTCATTAAAATCGGTTGATCAAATAATGAGATGGCCAAAATCCAAAATAATGATTCTATGATCGATACCGTTAATAAAATATTAATATAAAACTTTTTTCAATAATATGTTGAATCGTATTGATATTACCTCACAACAAAATTTTTAGTGGGAGACGTTTTCGAGAAAAATAAGATTTTCCTTATCGATTTTCCAACACTTTTTATAGAAGATACTGTTATTTTTGGTTAAAAGAATAATTTTTGTTTAAAATCTGCTAGAAAATGTTAAAAAAATTGTTGAGTGCCAAGTTTATAGTAAAAATCGACCGATTCACTTTAGAATGATTTATAATTAAAATTAATTATTAATACATAAAAATATTTTTTTCTTTTAAATACAAAACTTTTTTAATTTTTTTAATCATATAAATAAATTGATCAAAATCGGAACCATTCGAAAACTCAAAAATAATATCTAACCATTTTCGGGAAACAATTTTGGTACTACCAAAATTAAGCTTATACCTATCAAAATTAATCATTTTTAAATTTGTCAAGCCATTTTTGAGAAAAATGAAATTTCCTTAAATGTTAAAAAATGTATATACCTATATGTATGTATATGTATATCTTATGTATATCGAACAAAAAAAGAAACAGATGGATGGAATTGACACTTTTTCGTTTTCACTATCATCATAATTCAAATTTCATCAAAATCTCTTTAATTTTTTTACGAATCCATAACTTAACACATGGTATTAAACATTACGGTATACCTATATGCATCGCAAGTAAAAATGTAAAGTTGTTTTTATGTTTAGATGACTGGTATTTTCAGAATAACAGTTAGCCAAATATGTATGCTTATACTTAAAACCCATTGGAATCAATGGTCTGTTGATGAAACTTGGAGTAAATGTTTCATTTATTAGGAAAACTAAAAATAAAATGAGCCCATATAAAAATAAATCTCTTTGATAAACTTCACTTTATTCTTAAAAATTTCTTTTCTCCCATTGCCGTCCGACTGATTAATTCTTTCTTAACCGATAGATTACAAACAGTTGAACTAAATAAAGTTCTTTATAATTTTTTATTAAATACTAGTGGAGTCCCTCAGGGATCTATTCTTGGCCCTTTGCTTTTTTCAATCTATATCAATGAAGTTCCTTCTATAGTAAAACGCTGTTCAGTTCGTTGATGATGCTCAATTATACATTAGTTGTCCGTTGGAGCTTATTGAACATACTGCAGCATCTTTTAATGATGATCTGGAAAGAATCAAGCGCTGGTCGAACAATAATGGTTTAATGCTCAACCCAAAAAAATTGTTATTTCAAAGAGTAAGCTAAACCTGTCATATTTTCCCCCTATCATCTTAAATTTATTTCCTATTGAGTTCGTTGAAACTGCAAATAACCTAGGTGTTATTTTCAACTGAACCCTGACTTGGAGAAATCACATAGCCTATATTGTTGGCAAGACATCATTATGGTGTTCTCCGCACGCTTTAGTCTACACAGTACTATACACCCGTAAAAATACGTGCATTACTTGTGAAAACGCTTATTTTACTTACGATTGTGAAATTTTCTATAATCTTGACTACGAAAGCAAAAGAAAACTTAACGTTGCATTGAATAGTGATGTACGATACGTTTATGGGCTACGGCTTTTTGACCGAGTCTCACAGCATACAACAAACCTATTGAGAATGTCTTTTGAGAGCCTTAGTTTTCGAACTTTAACTTAATTTTCGGATATACTTTTAACCCAGAATATGGTAATTATCAAATATAGTAGCTATTGTACAATTATAGAGCTTTACTACTAAAAAGATGCTATATCTTACACTGAAAGCTTGTCATGAATAAAATTAAAAAAAATAAACATGTGCGGATGTACCACCCGACCGAAACTAAGCTCAAAACGTTATCCATACTTTAGGAATAATTTTGGAGAAAACAAAAAATAAAAAAAGTGAGAGCAGCGGTCTAAATTTTGTTCTCATTCATCAGAATAAACCCTGAACCGTTTCTCGAAAAATAAGAAACGATAAAAGTGGGCGTGGTACTGGATGAATTTTTCCAAAACCTTCTTCTGAATTTTGTTCTCGTTTATCAGAACACTCGCTTCCAATGTCATCCAAATCGTTAAAGCTGTTCCAAAAAACCAATAAACAAAAAAAGTGGACATGGCAATGGGTAGATTTTCACAAGACTACTTTCTGAAATTTTTCCTGCTTATTTTATCCAAATCGTAAGAATCATTCCGGAAAACCAAGAAACAATTAAAGTGGACGTGGAAGTAGGCGGATATTCCCAAAACTATTTTCTAAATTTTTTCTCTTTCTTCATAATACTCGCTATAAATTTATTCCAAATCGTTACATCCATTTCGAAAAACCAAGATGCAATAAAAGTGGGCGTGACAGTAGGCGGATTTTCCTGAAAATATTTTTTGAATTTTTTTTTTTGTTCATCAGAATACTCTTTGTAAATTTCACCCAAATCGTAGGAGCTTTATTTGCAAAAATTAAAAAAAAAAAAAAACAAAGAAAAAATAAAGAAGGGCGTGGCAGTGGGCATGGCAGTGGGTCGATTTTTTATTTTTGCCTCATTCATCAGAACCAACTCTGAAAATTTCATTCAAACATTTTGAGCTGTTTCCCAGAAATAGAGATGTTTCCGACCGATTCCAAGAAACTAAGAAATAAGAAAAGAGGGCGTAATAGTGAGCGGATCTTAATCTAATTTTTTAAATATTTTCTCATTTAACGTTGCTTTTTTAACTAATAAAAAACATCGTTCATTGCTGCAGTTCTACAAGGTGGCGCAAAAGTTGTCACCGTTGGCAAAATAAATCACCGCTTGCAAATAAATAGCGGCAAATTTGAATTTTTCAACAAGACACGAATTAATATACTCCAGAAGAAGGCGAAATAATGGAGTCAGTTCAGGTTTTTTCAGGTTTTCTCCGAAATCTGAATATAATTCCTTTGCTTAAAAAAAGCTGATACATATTACAACATAAATATTAAAATTTAGGTTCCGCGAGAGCTCTCTAAAATGTTATATATTTTGCTTCACATCTTAATTGGGATATAAAAAAGTGCCGTTATAAAAGATCAGGATTTTGATTGAGCTGTGTCTCAAAAGACTAGATTAAAAGAAAAACAACTTTTTTTGCGAAAACAATATTTCCTGGATCTGCCACTGGGGGTAAGAAAGTATTGAGAAAAACCCCAAAATCTCCAACAAGCGAAGACGTTCTTAGCAATTGGTGATGTCTAGGCGGTCTTTGCAAAGAATTTTACGGCATTTAAAACTCTGTTCTCATAATCTAAGATTCAATTTGTTCACGAATTGAAAATAAATGATCCAAAAGTACGCTCGGCGTTTGCCAAATTTAACGGCTCCAGATTTTTTTCTTTGGGGGTATTTAAAACCTTAGGTGTATGCCAATAAGCCATGAAACATAAAACAGCTGAAGACCAATATCTGAGAAGAAAAAAAAAGTAATAGAAAATGATCTGGAAGGAGTAATATACACTATTTGAGAGATATTATCTTTAAAACATAACGTGAACATATTTCCAAACCATAATTTAAATTTTAATAAATGCAAATTTTTAATAATATTAGAATTTATCAAATAAATTATAACTTTACTTCTGCGTCACCCTGTAGTAACTTTAAAATAAAATAATTAAATTCTACACGAAAAAGTTTCTTAAACGGTTTTCTCGTAGGAGCATTTTTGTAGCCTTGACATTTCTTCAAAAAAAAAAAAAAAACGGATCGCTTTTCTTCTTTCAACACTCAAAATGCAACTTGATGGAGACTTTTTATTAAATAAAGTCAAGACTATTACATATTTTTTTTTATTATTTGTTTAAAAATCAAAATTTCGATCGATGAAAAAAAGGATGCTACGAAAAAATAATAAATTTAATGCAAATCCTTAGATCTGTTTGGCTGTAAGTCTTTTTTTTTATATTTTAACTAAGACATCGTGTTTGATGGAATTTCAAATAAGGCATTTATCTTATTTGTTTTTAAATATAAGCAGGCACATCAGTTTCAGGCTTGTTTTCATCACTCATAAATTAAACTTTTAAAGCCCTTACACGTATCTAGCAGTCTTCCAATTATTTTTTGAATTGTTTCCAATCTTCAAATCAATCTTATGTTATTTTTTTGTTCATTATCCCAAGACACTGTGTTTCGTATATACATATGTATGTACCTATGCTTAGCTTATTTTCTGACATCAAAGGTCTCGGTGAGCTCTTTATCATCTTGGTGTAGGTTCACAATTTAAAGCATCAACTTAAATTTTTTTTTCATATATTCTTATTCAACAACAAAGGCATATATCAACTCTTACAATAAATTGTCTCTATACATGGGTGGATTTAGAAAAAGTAAACATTATTTATGATGCAAACAAAAATTTTTAAATAATGTACTACAAAAATACGAAAAAGCAAAAATAAAAATTATTGATTTTATGCCTACTAAATGTAGAGATATACGAAGGTTTTTTTTTAATAATTCAAATTATATGTATATACTACTGAAATATATACATCACCCAAGTAGAAGACTTAGAACTTAAGGTAATCTACCAATCTTTTAAAAATTTACAGAATCTCCATCTTTTTTTTCCCAGATTATAAGATAAAAGGCCTGCAAAATTAATCAGCATATTAATAAATATGTAATTCTATAAAATTAGTACTAAAAAGATCTTTAATGCAAATCGTCACTATAAATCATAACCACCATTACTTAGGGCGTCAAATTGTCTTAATCCAGCACTGCCTGAATTTGAATAAACAAAAATACTGAATCACATAAACCAAGCATATAAAATTATAGTTACATACTCAAACTCAACTCTGTTTAGTCGCCTTTAAATTATAACGCCATGAAACTCACCTGGATTTTCTCATAAGTTTTGTCAAATGTCATAATGCATTCATATTCATATACCTACATTTCTTTTAACCAAAAGAACTTGAAAAAAAACAAAACAACGAAACGAAACGAGAGAAAAAGTATATTCAGGTTACGTACAAAAGCAGGAAATTTCCGTAAGGTATCCTTCCCTCGCTTTACTTTATGTATCTTTATTTTTTTCTTTTTCTTTACAATTATTCTACTTGCCATATTGAGATGGGTATGTACCTACATATTATATATTATATGATGAATAAAAAAAAGTACCGCCATTCACAAATGTAATCTATGTCAAAAGGTTAGAATAAACATTTTCAAGGTGCTTACATTGATGCAATTTATAATGCGGTACACTGAACTATTGAGATGTAATCAACAAATCAATTTGTTTTAATTAATCATTGGATTGGTTGCTCTTAGATGAAAGTATTATTCGAGAAAAGAAGACAAAGTGTGACCAAGGGGTTTTTTTTCTTAATTGTTTATTTGAGAAAATTTGAATATATTTTTAGTTCAGGAAAAATGTACCAACAAATCAACCAGTCTGCGGAAAATATTCAAGTGAAGATTTTTTAAAACAATATATACATATATATAATATTTCTTATCCACATGATCTGATCTGGATCAAATTTTAACACGTAAATATAAAAACAACATGTAATCCTGCTTTTTTTTCTGGATCAATGAATTCAATGATCCAAAATCTAGTACTTTTTTATTATTAGTGTGATAAGGTAGTGTAAACTGTAGTGCAAAGAAAAAAGCCAACAATCACATGAAAAATATATTTACAAGCACAATGAAAAAAAAAAAATGGTTATATACCACTGGCTGTCACATATGATCCTGTTTCTTTTATTTATGAGGATCTAATCCAGATCAGTTCATGTGGATGATAAAATCGAGCTAAATTCCATTTCAAAATCTTGATATTCGAGGTTTAATGTCGAAAATATCGGTTTTTCGAATAAAACTTGACTAATGTCGAAGTCAAAATATCTTGGAACTGAACTAACGAGTGGGCCATCTAGTGGTTTCTTTTTAAATTGTAGGTTAATTTGACACTGACAGCTGTTTCCCGCTCAAAATCTTGATAGAAAGTCAGTATCATATCTGCGCGGAACGAAATGAGTCGCTTTACGTTTGAACAACGTTGGGAAATATTGAAAACTTATTTCCAAAGTGAGTCCTGTGTAACCCATACAGGGCGTTTTTTAGAAAAGAAGTTTTTTTCATCTCGGCGGCTACGTTAACAAAGAAAATTGCAGCATCTGGGGCTCGGAAAACCCACATCTTATTGTCGAGAAGCTAATGCATTAATAGAAAGTGACAGTTTGGTGCGTATTTTGGAGTGGTGGTATCATTGGACCATGAGGCTGGGAACAACGTTTCGGTCAACGGTGGGCATTACAGAAATTTTTACTGAAATTGAATACATGGATTTGGAAGACATCTGGTTCATGCAGGATGGCGCGCCATGCCACCCCACACAGCCCATGCCACAATCGATCTTTTGCGCACCAAATTTCCAAATCGTGTTATCAGCCGTCTTGGCGATGTTAATTGGCCGCCTCGGAGGTGCGATTTGACCCCTTTGGACTTTTTTTTGTGGAGAACCGTGAAGGACCGATATGTAATGCTAACAATCCGAAAAAGATTCAAGCACTTAAGGCCAATATCATCCAAGCAATATGTGAGCTACAGTCCGAAACCATCAACAAGGTCTTGGAAAATTGGAGTGACAGAATGCGTTACTACGAAGCCAGCCGAGGCAGCCACTTGAACGACGTTGTGTTTCATAATTAATGGGAATGTTTGCTCTTACTAATAAAGCCATAATATAAGGAACAAATTTAATTTTGTTAATTT
Organism: Epistrophe eligans; assembly: GCA_951394125.1. Lineage (NCBI taxonomy): Eukaryota > Metazoa > Arthropoda > Insecta > Diptera > Syrphidae > Epistrophe > Epistrophe eligans. The sequence goes on from OX596029.1 coordinate 57,018,954, forward strand.
TATTGCATTTTTAAAAAGAAACTTGTATTTGGCCCAGCCTGTAATCATTTCTGAAGAAAATATTTTAATTTATAAAGTAAGATATGAAATATTTTTCAACTACTTTACTATTTAACGGCCATATTATTCGCTCTGGATTTTTATTATTTTATTTAATATATTTATATATTATTTATTTATTTAATAAAGGATTTTCCAATAGGGACGGGCTGATTTTGACAGCTCATTGCGACCATATTGTTTCTTTTACTTGATATCGTCTTTTAATCAGTTACTAAAGACAAATCATCATGGTTACAGCGCCGAGCAACACGTGCAAATGATAAAATTTTATTATCAAAATGGGTTTTGGAGCAGTTGGTAGTTGATCCCAATTTTGGTCGAAAAATCATCTTTAGCGATGAGGCCCATTTTTGGATGAATGGGTACGTGAATAAGCGAAATTGCCGAATTTGGGACGACACCAATCCACGCGAGATTCACGAGGTTCCAATGCATCCAAATAAAGGTACTGTTTGGTGTGGATTTTGGGCTGGAGGCGTCATCGGTACGTACTTCTTCACAAATGATGCTGGCAAGGCCATCACCGTCAACGGCGATCGCTATAGGTCGATGATCACCAACTTCTTGTGGCCTGAATTGGATGATATGGACACCGAAGAGATATGGTTTCAACAGGATTGCGCTACGTGCCACACAGCTCAAGACACAATCGATATTCTGCACGAGCGGTTTCATGGCATGGTTATCTCGCGCCGCCGCCGCCGCCGCCGAGGCGACGTGAATTGGCCACGAAGATCATGTGATTTGACCCCTTTGGACTTTTTCTTGTGGGGCTTTCTTAAGTCGCAGGTCTATGCGAATAAGCCGCTAACCACCGCGGCCCTCAAAGACAACATAATTGATGCCATCGGTCAAATTCAGCCTGATTTATTCGTCAAAGTCATCGAAAACTGGACCTTTCGAATCCGCGCCACCCAGCAAAGCTGTGGCGGCCATTTGAACGATGTTATATTTCACACATAATGTCATTGATAGCGCTCTCAAATAAAGATAAAACCTTATTAATATCTTATATACAACTTGTTTTATTCAATTTTAAAATCGAACCTTAATGGAAAACCCTTTATATATATTATGTATATATATTTATTAATATTATAAAATATAAATATATATTATACATATTTATTAAATATATTTAATTGATTAATTGATTTCTTTCATTCTGGCTTAAAAAATGCTTAAAAAATGCATAATAACATTAAAAAGAAGTAAATAATATGACGTTTAATGAATTTTTATTTAGATTTTAGTACTTAAACTGGCCTCCGAAGACCAAGATGAATTCATTGAAAAAAAAACTGAATTAAAGTGTTTATTTTAAAAGTAAATAATATGAAGTTGGATTAATTTATTGGATTTAATTTACATCTGATTATAATCTGGATTAAGTGAATAACATGGGCGTAAGAGTAAAGCTCAAACAAACAGCATTTTTGGCATTGACTATTTGTTTTTTTTTTTTTTTAATAATGATGTCCTTCAAATTATCTCTACAAAAGGTCAATTAATCTATATAAATTTTGTTAACGATAATTTTATATAATTTAACTATTGAGGGCGAAAGACAATTTGCGTTTTTTAAGGAGCAATGCTTTGTAACTAATTGATTTTATGGAGAAAATAAATGTCATACCTGTTAAATGAACATTAGTTTTCGTCTATTTCGCCATTTAAGGATGAAGAACAAAAAACGGTTTTTTTTTAAAACATTAAACAATAATATCTTTCTAATGACCACTTTAAAAAACAAAAAAAAGTTTATAGTTTTCTTGTTAGAGGGTTACATAATTTACAAACTTTGCATACAGTTTATTTTTGACAATCGTTTAAAAGTAATACGCAAAAACTTACATTTTCGTCATTTTTTAAAATGGCGATATCTACCAAACGATCAGTCGGAAGAAGAATAAAGCTTTCAGAATCTTTTTTTTGTAAAAAAATCCATGATCGATATACAACCATAAACTACTTTTTGTTAATTTTACCGTTTAAAAGTAAGATAAATATTTTCAACATTTGATTTTTATAGACTTTTTAGAATGAATGAATGAATAGTTTCAATGAAACAACGAACACTTAAGTGAGCTACCACCAAGTTTTTTTTGGTTGGCTGGGAGTTATAGCTATTTCACGCCGATAATCAGACTTCTTTTTTTTTTTTAGTGGTGCTTGGTCTATTTGACCAATTTAATTTACAAAACTTTTTGCCGTCACTAAGTCAATTCTCAGTGACGGCAAAATATTGTTTGTATATATATATATTTTTTTTTTAATTCTAAAGAATATGGTAACCTTAAATTAAATTGATAGATATATGTATGTAGGTTGTCTGTGATATAAGTAAACTGTTATTGTTTTGATGTTAAGATTTTCAAAAGAAGATAAATATAATATTATTGATTGAAGATATACCTTTCAATAAACTCATACTCAAGCATTTAACATTATGTCTAGCCAATTCAAGCAGCTTAAACTGTTAAGAAGAAAAATAAATCAATATATCATGCTAAGAAAGTTTTAAGGCACTATTTTCTATAATACGTATACAAATATATTGTTTCAAGTGCGTATGACCTTTTGTAAGATACATACATACATAATATTAAATTACTATTTTTGTCAACATTTATAAGTAAAATCAATGAATGATTGTCGCTGGGACGTTAGGAAAATAATTCTACATGTATGGGATTGAGTTCACATTCACATAGCAATTTTTTTTTAAGTAAAAAGAAATATTTAAATAGGTACAAGCATGTACATATGTATGTGTAAGAAAGGAGAGAAAGTCCATTTTGTTTTTCGGCTTCTCAAAAAATTTAAAAGCACATTTTTCAAATTTTCACATTTTTTTTTTTACAGAATCAAAAGGATTATAATTAACATTAATGAGACATTGATATTTGAACTCAATGATTATTTTAAATTAAAAATGCCTTTAAATGTCAATTTTGCAACTTACGAGGTTTTTGATAGGCAGCCGAACTTCCTAAATTACACACGGTGTTCCACAAAGAAAGATCGGAGTAATATACATAGATACCTTAACGTCAAATGATTGTTGAATCATGTTTTCATGTGTGAAAGTTATTTAAATCTTTTATGAAAGTGGGCTTTCAACAACATGTATTGCAATATTTTGTTGCGTCAGCATAAATATAGTGGTATTATTGCACCGTTTTCTTTGAAAATGGGGCCATATGCCAAACAACCAATGAAACAATGTATTTTTTTTTTTTAATAGGAACCTTCCAGGTTGCATCATCTCTAGAAACAGTAAATAATAATAATTTGTCACCAAGCTATTAGAATTCGATGTCTTTGGACTTCTTCCTAAAAAGTAATTGCTATGCCAACAAGGCAACAAAAATTTATCAAAAAAAAAAAAAAAAACAATTAAATAAGGGTAATAAATTAAGATATGAGGTCGAGAAGCATCATCAAAAATGTTCATTATCGAGCTTCAATTAAACTGTATCCCTTATATTATTTATCATTTGACAGTAAAATTAACTAGCCCTATCGCGAAAGAAATTTCCCCGGAGTTTTTTCCCATTTTTGGAAATTTGGTATCAGGAATCATTTTCAAAATTATAGGGTAAACTATTTCTTTCAGCAAAATAAATAGCTATCGTGAATATTTTTTCCAGGGAACTTTTTTCTCATATCACTGCAAACAGTTCCCCAAGTAAATTTTTGGGGGAAAAATTATTTCGTGGGAAATTCGCGATTGGAAACATTCTTCCCCTGGGATTTTTTTGTTTTTCCGGGAAAAAAAAAAGTTCCCATTAAATTGACGATAGGGCTGAATATATTTTACTGACGAACCTGTTCATAGATTCTGAGATTGTGAATAAAATATCCAAAACTTTTTCAAAATAGCAGCGACAAATTCTATTACTTGTTAATGATCTGAGTTTTTGTAAAACACTAACAAACTATTGTACTGTAACAGTGCTACTCTGAATATTCTATCATATATAGTATTTTTGAGTTGTTTCGTTCCCTATTTAAATAAACAAAGTAAATAATTTTAAAACTCTTTACTAAAATGTTTTTAGCTTTAATCATTTTTTGACTTTTAAAACTATTTTCCTAATAAACTTCAATTGAACACGCCTAAAAATTTGACAGTTTGTGGAAAAAAATAAGCAAACATAAGGTTTGTTCGGGTACTTTCCGAACTAAAAATGGCAATTTGTCAAATTTTTTGAGGAGTGGGGGTAGAGAAATTAAACTATCCGAAAATACACGAACGCCTAAAACCAAAATATTTGCCTCTTTTTAAACGTCAACAAAAAGTAAATAAAAGTAAACAAAGCGACAACATTCAAATTTCCATCATAACATCATATTAGGACTGTTTCTTTACTGTTTGGGAAAAGTTCGGGAAAGAATTTGGGCTTGAGCTTTTGACCAGAAATGAAAAGTAAAGAAACGCATTTAGGATGTTTCTGATTTTTTTCTGGGTAAACATCACATTTGACAAAAGAAATTATTAGTAGTTTGTCAAGAAAAAACTGCAGGTAAAATGTTCGGCCAAATTCTTGTTGGAGGGGAAATGAAATAAATTTAAGAAAAAAAAAGTCAAAAGCTCTGGCATTTTTGTACCAGAAAAAAGTACGCGAACGAACCTATAGCATTTTCAATTTATTAATTGTCAAAGTGACATTTAAAGTAAGTATGATACTAAAAAGTTAAAATAGGCATTTAGTGATTTTAACTTAAAAAACCCTTCCAATTTTTTATTTGAAATATATTCGTTTTCGTCCTCAATATCGATTGCTGTCAAGTGTAACATTTTCGGTTGGTAATTTTTTTTGCTTGTTTGACTTTTTTGAGACCTTTAGGGCAAAGATTCAAGAAATCTGATTTTGCACAGTCGATTTTGCACATATGTGATTTTCTATTTATCAAATATTCATTGTCAATTTTACTCTTGACGATCTCATACACTAACCACAAAGGATTACAAAAAAAAAAATCAAGAAATGTTAAGCGATTAAATACCTTTAAAAAATCAAAATCCTTGATCAAATCAAGGATATAAGAAAACTAAACTGAGGCAACTGTTTAGTTCTCTTATTTTCTTGTTCTGGTCAAAAATTTTGAACTGTATCAATAAAAGAAATGTCATTCTTTAAATCAGATACGTCAAAAAATTGACGTTAATATTTGAAATCTTAAGTTTGATCAAGGATTGGCTCATATGATTAAATAAGAAAGATAAGATAAGATTTTTAACGAATTTTAAACAATTTCTGCTGACATTTGAATTGCCTTAAAAATTTCATAGAAACTACAAATCAGACAAAATTTCAAGATTTGAAAGAAGAATCAATCCATCTGAAACACCATCGTTGACCAATTAAAAAAAAAAAAAAAAAAAAACAAAAAAAAAACAGTTCTATTCATTGATTTTGTTAAATGTATTTTTTTTCAGAATTTAGAAATTATTTTTTAAAATTTGTATTTTGAATTAAACCTGCCAATGTCGAACATTCTGTTATAGTATCTTTGCTAGAATAAAAAATTCATCGAACAAGTTTCTCGACTTAAATTTAAATGATGATGTATGTACTTTAGGTATGCTCTTTTGTGCAATTATATTCGCTTAAAATAAAAGCACAAAAAAAAGCACATCGTAAATTAAGAAGAAATAAAATTAGAAAATTTTGGCAGCACTGATATTTGAATGACATTTTAACTGTCATCTTTTTTTTTAAATGTACTTTACTTTTTTTTTACTTTACAAAACTGCTTATTTCTACCAATTTTAATTCAAAGTTTTATTAAAAGTTTGAAAAAAAAAACATTGTCAGTTTTGGGAAGTAAACGAATAGGCCATATTATATTTTTGTATTTGCATAAAAGTTGCAGGTTAAAAATCCATTAAAATATCAGTGATGCCAAGATTTTTGAATGTTCTTCTTAAGTGAGGTTGTGCGTTTTTTTTGTGGACTTTTATTTAAAACGAATATTCTTTGCACGAAAAACACAATTTATGTGAAATTAAATTTCTAGTCAAATTTGTAAAAATTGCTGGATTATTTTTTTTTTTATTCTCGTAATGATGATATTATAACAGAACGTTCAACAGCAGCTAAAGTGACAGATTAAATGCAAAATACGCATTTGGGAATACATATTTTTAAGTTCTAGCGAAAAATTGTTTTGTTTTGGGAAGGAAACGAACAGAGGTACATATATACTTTTCGAAGAATAAAATCAGTCAACCAAATATTTTGTGTCTTTCAATTCAATTATAAAATTTCTTATAGTGGATAAGTCTTTTTTTGACATGGAAGAACTAGAATTTGTTCTCAATAAATATATTCCATAAAACAAAAAACAAAAAGACAAACCACAACAAAGAGGAATAAATCCGAAGAAAAATTATTCTACCAATAAGAAAGAAAAAGTTGTAGGAAAATTTGAAGAATCTTCAAGTAAACACGACGAAGGTCATTATTTGTAGGTCTTCGATCTAGTCAATAAAAATAATTAATGTTATAATGTTGTTAAATACTATTTAAATTTTTTAATTTATTTTTAGTTCTGCATTTTTTTTATGTCAAATCATATGTAAGCCAAACGGATGAATTTTTTGAAATTTAATAAAGTTCATGCATCGAAAATAAAATTTTGGAAGCACTGTTTTATATTCGTTTAATTCATAAACGGATATGTATGCCTCTCCTAATTAGGTAGAATAGTTGCTGTGTTTGTTATTTATCAAGCGAAGAAATACATGCACAAAAAATAAACATATTATTATTGAATATTTATAAATAGTTTAGAATGTTTGTAACTAGAAAGCAAAAAGATAGCTTAGATCCGAAATTTCGAACACAGCCTTATTGAATTCGGAAAAGGTTCGATTTTTCGCCAATAACAATTATTTTATTTTTATTTGCGATATATACGTAGGTACTATAAGGCAAGTTATGGATTCGTACAAAAAACAAACTCGAGATTTTGATCAAAGTCGACATTACGATGATAGCGAAGTCGAAAAAAGTAGGTCTCGTAATTCTGTGTGCCTGTCTGTCTGTTTGTCTGTCTGTCCTTTCGGCTGTAGCCTAAACGGGTTGATTGATTTTCTTTAAACTTGGTACCTAGCGTATTTTAGGCACTCCCATTACACGTTTTTTTTTAAATTTTTTTTTAAGACCAAAAATGCCGTAAAATTTTTTTTAGCAAAAAATAAAAATCTATTTTTTTTCAAAAACGTGTTCACAACTTTTTTTTTTAAAAGTTCAGTAATTTTTTTTACAAGAAGGGTACCATTTTATAAAAACAAAAATGTGCGTAAAATGGTTATATATATGGTACCGCCCATAGGACCATTTTTTTGATTTTCGATTTTCTCAAAAACGACTCAACTGATTTTGATCAATTTTTTAAAGAGAATGTTTACAAAACAGTTTCAATTTTTTTTTTTAAGATCTTAATAATTCGAAAACTACATGGTCAATTTTTATTAAACTGAGCACCCAGCAGTTTTTTGACATTATCTAGCAGATTTTAAATAAAAATTATTAATATAACCAAAAATAACGGTACCTCCCATACAAATGTTTGAAACCCGATATTGAAAATCTCATTTTTCTCAAAAACGAATTCTACGATTTTGAATTAAAATTTGTATGTGGGCTAATATCAGAAAGATCTACCATATTATTGAAACAAAAATTTATCTTTCGTTTAAAAATGGTACCTCTCATAGAACCATTTTTTTGTTTAGTTTTCGATTATCTCATTATCTGTTGAACATATTTTAATGAAATTTTTTACGCAAAAGCTCTTAATAAGTTTGAATAATATATCAAAATTTTCAAAATTTTTTTTTTGAAAATTCGATATTTTGAAAATGGGTGAATAATTTTTTTTCAAAACTAATTTCTTAACTTCGAATTAATTACTAAAAGTTGTCGCAGCAATTTTTTTTTTTTAAATATATTCAAAATTTTATATATAAAAACATATTTTTTTTAACAAACCGCTCCAACGATTTTTAAAAAAAATTTCTCATAAATTGAGTTTTGTGTAAGAAATCACTTAGTGTACATTGCATTGGTGTCAAATCAATTTCAGATATTTTTTTAATCAATTTATTTCTAATTTTATTGTTTTTTTAACCTTTTTTCAGTCTGTAAATTACATGCATATGTGCGAAGTGCAAGACAGTGTTCATATTTATGTACTCACATAATACTTCCTTAAACTAGACTATATTTTTGGCAGGTGGCATAAAATACATAATAACAATATCTAATAAATTTCTTTTATCAGATGAAAAGTTTTTAAAATTATAAAGATTTTAAAACCACATTGTGATCGTACATAAGAGCAAGTTCGTGCGACCCAGTTGTGCATTTTATTTATTTTATTAAAAGAAAAAAAAACAAAAAAATGTTCATGAATTAATAAATATTCGAAATATGAAATAAAATAATAAATTTTCAAAATTGTGAAACACTATTTTCTTGTCAAAAATCAAAACCAAGGTTTATGTTCGCGAAAAAAGAATATAATAGCAGCAATCCTGACAGGACTTCATGATAAAAAACGTTTTCATATATTCATAGGTGTATTTATTATATGTATGTATATATAAAGCATAAATAGTTAAAAACAGGAGATATGTACGAGTACGTGGTTGTTAAAAAAAAACAGTCACCTATTTACCTATTAAATTTATATATTTTATTACTGCATTGCTTTTTTTTAAATAAAAATATTGACTGGTATACCTATTACATCCAGATAAAGGTCGTGTGAACAAATCAAAAATTTTATTTTCTATTACAATCTCTTGTAAAATATCTCTTGTACGAGTAAAATGTGTTTTCTTCAGCACACAATTAAAGAACCCTTAAAACTCCATCAAAACAACCCCATATATATACATATATGTATATGTATTCCCAAAGCGATTTTAACTTAAGTACACAAAACCTCAACAAAAATGAAGCGACCCATAATGCCGACTATCGCTGAAATGCTAACATTAACAACAACCAAAATGCTAATTCAAATTTTATCAAAACCCCTTATTGTCGCAGTAAGGACGGTATCTTAGATTTTAACCTTCTCTCTTTTCATCCTCATCAAAATTGTGGGTGATAGAACACACAAAATGATATCCATTAAAGTCCAAAAAGACAAAAAAAAAAAAAACCAAAAAAGGAAAAAGGAAAAAGGAAAAAAAGGATCCATAAACAACAACCAACGTGGTGGACACGAAGGATGCAATAAAACCAAGTCCTGACTGACGGCCATGATGCCCATTTCTACTGGATTTCATTAACTATAAAGATGAAAGAAATTCTAAATGACATTTTGGCACTCCTTCCATTGTTCATTGTTATAATGGGGCAAATGACAATAGACGACGACAACGACGACAAGGTATAGGCTCCACCCCAAAATAAAATTCGGTAATTAAGGACTTAATTATTAACGTACAGAGACATAAGTTGATCGACCTATACAAGCGAATTAAAATTATACCATAATTGACCATGAAAAATTAATTTTTAATTGTATCTTTCGTGAATGTTTTCATTTTGTGTAGATATATGATCTAAATAACTAGGGTCTAATGCAAAAAGGACTCTCTGTACAAGAAAAGTACAATATTTACCTGCTTCTCATAAAATTATCGTTAATTGGATTTGAATTTTTCGTATGTTATTGACAATGACGAGACATGTTGTTTTGTTGTAACTATAAAACTATTAGATTTTCATTTGTGTTATTTTTTTTTGTGTGTCACAATTCTTTAAAAAAAAATGAATAAAAAATACATAAAATTATGTACATACCAGAGGAATAAGAAAATCGAAGAGTATCACTATCCAAAAAGATATTACATAACGTGTTTAAGTAGAAACACGAACCGAAGAAAGAAAGCACATTTCGCCAAACCAAACCAGCAGAAAAAAAAAACTCATTTATACATACACCAATGTAACGTACTGCTTATGTATGCACGTATGAACATTTCTATAATTATTTAGATATTGTATACACTTTTTTTTTTTTATTTTAAGTATAACCTTTATTCCATTTTTATCATTACATAAGATGGATTAATTACCACCGCACCACCCCACTGTATAGGTACATGTAGATGGGATGTAAAAATATGCTTTAAATAATTGCGCGCATTTATTATATTCCGCATTGACACTAAAAGTGTTGTGTACTAGCAAAGCACTTAATGTTTGTTCAAATCCCCTCCTGGGTTCTTCAAAAACACAAAAATCCTTACTGTGAGATTTGAACAATTATTTTAATTATTTCTTTTTTTCACGGACATCCAGACACTCTGTGTCAGAACGAATCACAAAAAAAAAAAAAAAAAAACTTGATGTAAAATAATCACACAATCATTTTGCTGCGTAAGAAATGATATTAGATATTTTCTCGCCAATCGAATTAAGAGAGTGATGAAAAATCTCCTCAAACTTTATAGATTTCCTTTATATACATACACTGAGAATTTTTTTTTATTTTTTTTTTTTTAAGAAAAACTATTGAATTTAAAAAAAAAAATTAATGGCAAAAGTGCGAACAAGAAACGGCCCATTGTGGGCAGATCTATCATAACCGCACATTACGATTTGTTATTTGGCACTGAACTTATCAGCTTGTTAAACTCTAACTATATTGTCTGTCCTGTTTGTAAGGAAGATGTCGATGTCAAATTCATGCAATGAATTGCTTTATCTATCTGGAGACACTGAGAAAAGCTCATCCATTGTGTACAGGGATCGGACTTTAAGTACAATTGTAGTTTATTTTTTCCTGTCTTATGTATTATGAATAGGCATGCTATTTTTTATTTTAAAGGATTCAGCTGATTTTGTGCTGCTTAGGCGGCGCGGCTGTTGCCGGGTGCAACTTGAGGCTAAAAGAAATGGGATTTCCCCTTTGCACTCATATTAAATTTCGAAAAATAGAGACCGCGAAACAGCCGACATATTTATATTTACCTAAAGCGAAATTTTAATAGATGTGTTTTCCCGGAAAATGATTTTCTTTTGGCAATAAAAGAAACTAAAATATTAATTGCAATTATTGTTTATGTTTTGAACTAAATGTTAAACTAAGTCAACTAAGTATTGTAGTTTTTCACCTTATAAATAAGCTGGGAAAAAATAAACCACCACCACTTAAATAAAGAGAAATTCAAAACCAACTACACAATTTTTCAAGAAAAGGTATGTACATCAATGATTACGTGCATTTAAAAAAAAAATATATGAATTTGGTTGCGTGACAGCTCGTGGAGAACCAGGACCTAGTGAAAAAAAAAATTATTAAACATTTTCATTTAACCTGTTTCCATTTTTGCCAAATTCGAACGAATTATGTGAAAAGCATCGCAAATTGAAAATGTCACAACCCACATAAAACGTGACGTCTGACATTTTAATTTTAAATCCGCGCACAGTGGTTTCTGCTAAAGTCGTGGCAATAATTATTTTTCGGGTAGGTTTATAATACACAACTCTTAAATTGATTGTTTATTGAATCAACAAATGTTTGGAGCATTAGAATCCAAAAAAGAATTTCGTTTGGATGAATTGTTTTGCCTGTAGAGTTAGTCAATGTAAACAAATTTGTGTGGTGAAATTTATTGTTTTGAAGAGAGTGCGTGAAAAAATAATTGTTTTTTTTTTTTCTTTGATAAAGACATTTATATTTTTTTATTTAATTATTTGAATTTAAAACTATTTTTTTACATTAAAATCAATAATTTTATTGAATTAAAAAACTATTTAAAACTAATAAAACTAGTGTTATAATTTAATCCCTTCCCTCCCCCTACATTTCTTTTTTTTGTTAAAATTACAAATGAGAAAAATTTTAGGTTTTTTTTCAATTTGAAGTCAATTTTTTTTTTTTTAAATTCCCATCCCACCCAAACAGCTGGGGAAATAGACCCTCACTCTGCCATATGATTTCTTTTACTTGACCCAACCTACACCTTTTTTCACACTTTATGCAAAACACCCTGTATACATTTTTGGTTTATTTAATTTTCTTACCAATATTGGACTTGCCAAAAAATGAATTACTTAATAAAAAAAATATGCGGTATTTTAAAATGATTTATTTTCTTTCTATCCCAACTGTTTAATTCATATTTATTTTTTCTCCACTGTTTCACTCAAATAAGCTTCAAAACACTCTGAACTCTTGACCTTTTTAAAATGAAATACAAATTATTTCTATCACGTTAAGTAAAAATTGTTTTTTTATTTTTTTTCAACAGAAAATTCTGAAACACTCTGTGTAGCTATTTTTTTTTTAAACCCAACAGGTTGGCAGCCTTGGAATTTCCCCTTCAGATAAAAAAATGTGACGATATCTTTAGTCGTTAAAGAGCTATGATTTTAATAATCAAAAAGTCAAAACGGGCCATTGTGTGGCGTTGGTCTTATTGCCCAAGGTGATAACAGCGAAATAAAAAAAGGGCATAGAGCATGGCCTCCCAACAAAGTGATTGGTTGCAATGTTTGATATAAGTATAATATTAAGTGATACAATAATTGCATGTTTTTTACAAGCTTAATATACTGCAATAGAATTCCAAAGCTAAGGCCCAATTTTACAGTGGAATTATATATGTAACTTAAGTGGGGGAGTTTTGAAATCTAATGCCCAATTTCGAAGTAGAGACTTACCTCCAACATCGGCCAAATACGAGTGCCAATTATTCTGGAAAGTGTGCATTATGTAGCTCTAGAAATCTTATACGATTATATTTTTATAATTTATAAAAATAAGAAGCTAGAATGGGGAGTCCTGCTTCTTCAATTTAAACAGAATAAAGTTTTTAATAATTTTGAAAAGAGATAAAGATACTTCTTTAAAATTCAGGAACTCAACAATTTTTCATGAATACAGCTTAATTTTGGTGTAGATAGCTGCCTAACTTAGACATAAGAGTAGATTGTCTTAACCGTGAATAATGTTATATTTATTTTTATTGAAAAAAAGCATATTTTCACTAAAAGTATTTGACAATGAAAGAAATTTTATTTTTATTTTATTTGTATTTAAAGAAAATAACATAACATAAGAACAAAGTTACCAATTACAATAACTAACGTGCATGGACAAAAGTTTTAAAATACAATAAAATAAAAGTACTCATACGCCCGAGTGTACAGTTAAATTCAAACATTTTTTTTAAACAATAGCGCAAAATCTAAAACGATTTAGTACAATGTTAAAACATTTTTAATATGATAAAAATACTTACTAAATCTTGTTTAAAATTTTGCGCCAGTATAATTAAATGGAAAAAATACGAAAAGAAATGAAAACCTTCTCCTTTTTTATTATTCCTAATAATTTATTGAATAATAAATTTTATTCAAACTAACATTTGTGTTGATGAAATATAATTTTTGATGGATAGACCTTATATTATTATATTTTTATATTAATATTATCTAATAGTATTAAGCTGACATTAAAATTCAATAATACCAGAAAGTGCCGTAGCCAGGATTTTGGTTTGGGGGGGGGGCTTGCTTCCAAATTTTACGTGGAATTCTTTAAACAAAAAACTATATATATTCCAATTTATTGATTAGTTTTTAAATTGTATGTACTCAAACGAACATATACTTAAATTATTTCTCATTTTTTATTTGAGTTTTGTTTATCGAAATCTATCAAAGTCAAGACAAACAAAACATTTTATTTTTAATTTTATCTACATAATATGTTAGCCTAATATAATTTTTTTTTTTAATCTTAAGAACCTAAGCATAAAATAATTGAAGCGTTTAGAATGAGTAGGTGTTAAGTGAAATTTGATGTGTTGATTTATTGTTTTTAAACGACCTTTTTTGCTTAGAACTTCTTAGAAATTTTTTCTTAAAGCTAAAGAAAAATGCATAATTTTGAGTATTTAAATTCATATCAAAAGTATGTTTTAGATAAATATCAGTCAATGTCATTTAACACCTTCTCATTTTAGACGCTTCAATTATAAGGGTTTTGATGCAAAGCGTGCTGATTTCACATATAATACCTATGATAATATTGGCAGAACAATTCAACAAGATGGATAAAACTTTAATGGCCTTATCGAAGGTTCCGTCATAATAGATTTGTACTACGGATCCCAAAAAAAGTATTAAAACTCCCATGCCGTAACAAAAATATCAGGTACCTCAAAATTCAAAGTTCGTGAAAAGTGACCCGAACTATCCCCGAATTTTATTAGATATATTTCACTATGAGAGCTTATACTTATTTTGTGGGATTCTTCCGTATCTATTACGACGGGATCTGTGGTTGATTATCTATTTAAAAATAACTGTTTACTTACCACAATGGTTGCCATGTTTTGGTTTTTTTTAAAAAAGAAGTAATGGAACTTTGGCGTTTCATTTTTTTTTAAGGAATGACAGAAAACAAATATGTATTAGGTTCCTACTACAATACTTTGAAAAATATTTTCCGCAATCTGAAAGTTATTTTAAATCATATGCATTTGTAACGCGCGTATCACTATTTCTATTTAGGTATGTATGGTTTGTATTATTCTGAGATCATATATGTATATAACTTATTGTTACTTTTATTTTGCAATTTTTTTGGCAATAACTGAAGTCGTTAACTGATCCAAAATCAAATAAACTGTAGGTACCTAGAATATTCTCATTTTAATAGCTTTTAAAATTAAATTAAATACCTAAATAGTCTCTTAAATTCAATACAAAATTGTTTGCATACCTAAATAGTCTCTTGTTTCTTAACGAAGTGTTTTCAAGTAGTTATTTTTCAACACGGTTGATCATGTTAAATTTATTCGTATTTAATAAACACAAGCTTCTTGAAAAAATCTATACAAGAAAATCTAGCTAAAATAACATGGTTTATTGTTAATTTGACAACATGATGTCTGTGTAATCTATAACCTTACTTAATTTTGAACTAACCCATTAGCTTTCTTGCACTTGCACACAAACTAGAATGAATTTACATGGTACATTGTAAATTTAACAATATTTACCTGTTTGTAGTTAACACTTATTCGTAAACCAGAATTAATAAAAAAAATTAATAAATATAACACACGAAAAGTATGACAACGTTATTAACTTAATACTATAAGTTCAACGATCATGTTAAATTTATAAGGTCATAAAAGGTCAAAGATACATAATATGAAATAAAATTAAAATCTTTAAGATCCAATGTAAAATAAAAAACTTTGTAAAAATAAACACTGCAGCCGCATATTTTACTAACAAGAATTTTATGTTGAAACAACACTGTATCTTTTTAAATTAACTATAATTTTCTAAAGATGCTACCATGTTTTTTTCTATGTTTCATCTCATTATTCTTATAGCGTGTTTTTTTTTTTTTTTTAATCCGAACCCTTGTAAGGCACAGCGCGCTGCCTAAATTGAGAGCACACTGTTTTAACGCGCTAAAGAAGCACACAAAATATTTTCTTTAAAAAAAATTCTATAGAAATCAAAATTGTTTCATTCATGGAATGCGCATGCTAGAAGAGCATCCACAGCCACAAAACACATCTCCTTCGTCATAACATAATAACACAATAAAGGAAGACGAACCGTTAAAAAAGGAAGTCAAGGAAGGAACGAGGACATGCATTTAATGTACACACAATACACGCGGATATTGTGCACTTTGACTTGATAAATCAGATTGAAAGGCTGTTCGGTGTTCGCTCGTTGTGTGCTGCTGCTGCTGCTACTTCTCACACATCGTCCTTGTCGTCGTCTTCGTCGTCATTGTCGTTTTCATCGGCGTCGTCGTCGTTGTCGTCGTGACTCGTGAGAAAATCAGGTGAATGTTAAGTTCAAAAGGAAATGAACAATATCGGGAACAAGAGAGCGCTCAACTGTGTGTAATTAGAAAATTTGCTTTATCACTATTTCACCGTATAAGCGAGCAAGTCTCTATGTGATGGGTCGATGGCTGACTTCCTTTTCATCGTAAAAGCTCTCGTCATATACTATATAAAAAGATTTTGTTTTTGTAATGCACGTGTGATTTATTTATTTTTTTTTTCAGTTTTAGGTGATTGTGGGGGTTGGTTGAAGGTTTTTTTTTTAACATAAATTATAGGTTTTTATGCGGCTCAGTGTGTTATTGGATCTGTTCAATGACTTTGACATTGGGAGGGAACTGATGATGTATATAGTTGATTTACAAATGAGCTCATTTTTTGTATTGCTAATTTTGCATTTAAATCATTGTTAAGATATGGGTCATATCTCGAGTGGTTGATAGACAGTACGTTTTTTTTTTCAAATGTATCTTATCACTTGTTTTTTTTTTTAGAATCGTGCGAGCTTACATCAATGCGATCAATTGCGATACATTTGTGTGGCGGGCAAGTTGTCAAACAATCATAAACAAATATTCAAGTTGGAAGCTGATTAGCTGACAAATATTTTGCGGCATTCACATTATTCACGATCACCGCCGCCATTGAGTTGGCTTGCACAATGCTTCATATTTTAATGCTTAGATAAAAACTAAATACGTTCCTTTTTTTCTTTAATATTTGCATTTTTTATTGCTAACGGTAAAATGGCGTTAAGTGCTTGATATGTATGAACATATGTGACAAAGACTTATAAAGGGTCATTCATTTTTCGGTTTCGACAGTAAAGCTAAATAAAACACACACAGCGATATATTTTTGATGAAAATTTTATTTCATTATAAAGTTTGGACTTTGCCACTAAGTGTGAAAAACAATTTCATTCAAATGGCCGCCTCGGGAAGATTCGCAGCATGCGATTCTTTTAAGGTAATTTTTAACCACTTTTTCGCACATTTTGGGTGGTATCTCGGCCATAACTTGAGTAATCTTGGTTTTTAATGCGTCTAGAGTTTGGGAATTATTCGCGTAGATATGGTCTTTTGCGCAGTACCACAGAAAAAAATCTAACGGTGTCAAATGGCATGAACTTCATGGCCAATTTAAGTCGCAAAAATGTGAAATTACGCGACCAGGAAACTTCTCATGCAATAAAGCCATAATTGGTCGTGTTGTGTGGCTTGTTGCCTCGTCTTGTTGAAAGCACATATCGTCCAAGTCATGATCTTCAATCGCAAGGCAAAAAAAAATCGGTTATCATTCGACCATATCGCTTCGAATTGACTGTAACCTTCTGCCCATTGGCATCTTCGAAGAATTACGGACCAATGACACCTTTCGACTATAGAGCACACCAAACAGTCACTTTGATGATGCACAGGCCTTACGACATCATTATAACGCTTCCACTCTCTTCAAATTTCTTAACAATTTTACCGATTTCTTGCGTAGTCGGTCGATTTCAGTCCAGTCACACACAATTTTTGGCATTGAGTTCACTGTGACGTATACGTACTTTTTTAAGAATCCTTAATTAATAAAATAAAATGATGATACATAAATAATGAGTTAACTCTAGAAATTTCGCTAATGCACCCAGGGTTAACAAATCATATTCTTACTCACTTTTAAATGAATAAAGCTCCTTGAATTTTTAATAAAGTAACAGATGATCTTAGATGTAAGAGAGAATATATAACCAAAAAAACTTTTCTTTGAAAAAATAGTAAATATCAATCAATTTTATTAAACCTAGGCGTTCAAACTGCTTTGACAACTAATATTGCTTTGTTATAATGCTTTTAATGTATGATCGCGGTCCCAAAATCTTTAAGACCCATTGACTGAAGCGATACTTAAATATTTAGGTTCTTAGTACATACTGGGCTTTAATGAAATAATAGCAGCTCACGCCAAGCAACATCACCAAAACGACTGTTTACTCGATTATTGAATTTAGGACCGAATCAAAAATCGAATTTCTGGCAATATAACATACAAAACATAAAAAAACGAATACTTTGTATGATGGTTATAAAATATCACAACATACTTAACTTTGTATGTTCAGCGTGAAATTTTTCACCTAATAAATACATTCGACAACTTTTTGTTAAATCCAAGCTAATTAATTGTTACCTGCCAATTATTTATATCCAAATTTAAAAGAAGAAGAAAGGTAAGTATACTAGGTTTTATTTTGATTCCCCGAAGTACATCATATTCAGACGTAAATAAAGCCAACATATAGAATGTTATAGGACTTGTAAGGCTATGGGCTAAGGAACTTCAAAATCCTTACACGTTACCCTCGCTCTTTAAAACTGATGCTTATTTCATCCCCATCTTGAATGCGTATCCGAGAAATAGAATTCTTTTTACGAAGTCCATAAAAAAAGATAGAAATAGGTCATAGTAATTGTATTCTTTTTCTATTGAAAAGGTTACAAATGGTCTGAACCTTATTGAAGAAGAAAAACGCAAAAAATAAGAGAATTATTTTTGGGTTAGTGGATTGTTTTGACATAAGATCTATCTTCAGATTCAAACCTTGATACCATGTATATAATGTATTTATTTGCTAACCAATATAACTGGTGTTATGTATATTGATGAAATGATGAACCTGATTTATTATATAATCGAGTAAACAATGAGGCTTTTTTCAAAATAGTGAGATTTACACAAAAACAGATACGTTGACACATGGTCGGTGTGCAATTAGCGATGTTGATATAATCGGGATCCCAAAAATTTGTTTAACTATATTTCTTTACAGTTGTTTAAGCTTAAGAATAAGAAGTACAAGCAGAGGTGTATAATACAAAAGTGAAATAAAGGAAAACATAGTGAATACATCATCGGAGAATACTGTAGAATTTATATTTCATTGCATTTTGCTATAAAAAATCAAATTAGTTGAAAATAAAAATATACTTTATAGGTACTTCATTTATCCAAATCTAGGTTTTCAATCCACTCAATCTCGAACGCTTACAAAAAAAGGAACGAAATCCTCCTTAAGCAAAAACAAAAATCACACGAAAAGCTGTAACGAATTTCTTTTACTGGGTATGGTAACACTGGTTTGATCATTGATGTGCTTATTTTTAAAACACTGAGCAAGGATTTGACATCAAAGTGTTTTTAGTGGAATGACGAGTTCAAAACTCATGAGCTATGTAGGTTCACTTAAAAAGTTTAAAACCATAAAGCAGTGGGCAACTCAACTGAACCGAAAACTCAATTTGCAAATCAATTGATGGCAAATTGAGACACATGTGTTTAAATGCACAATGGAAAATGTTTAGTTTATAATTATACAAAATGAGCCGAGCCGTAAGCCAAGATAAATTTTCAATACTTACTATTTATCTTCTTCTTTTTTAATTGATTTTTTCTACATTCTAAAAAAAAAAAAAAATTGTATCATTTTTACGGGGTACATTGATGTGAAAATAGGGGACATTGATTCAAAAATTTCTTAAATTAACCATCTAAAAAGTACTTTTAATCAAGTCTTCAAACGATTTAGTTTTTAACTGTAACATATTTTTTTTTAATAAAAAACTATATAAAAGAACAAAAACCTGATTTCAATCGTTTTTTTTTTTATTTTGTAAAAACTACAGTTTTTTAAAGTATTTTCTCATGAACATTATGGGAGACTTGATTAACCTCCGTGGGGAAAATCAATGTTCCCCACACTTGGTGAATCCATCTGCTTTATTTTAAACAAAAATTTGATTTACAAAAATAAAACTAAAGAGTTGTTTAATATCTATCATAATACATAAAGTAAACTTATATTATGTATTAAATCAACGCAGGTAAAATTTACTCTTGTATATCGAAAATCTTTTACTTTGAAAAAAAATTAAAGTTTACTTTTTACCTTTTTACCAATAGAATCACACGAGCTCCAGCAATAGAACTGTCACCACAATCATCGTCTGATTCTGACTGTGTACCATTATAATCGTATAGTCGGTAAAGAAAATCAGTCCAAGAAAGAGTTATGGAAAAAAATAATGAAACAGCAATATTGAAAAAAAAACTTATTGTACCTACCATTACTTATTTCCATATTTAAAATAAAACTTGAATTTAAACTTTAAATTATTTCCATTATTTTAATTATGTATTACTAAAATAGAATAAAATTTTTTGGGTGAAATGTTGTTCGGATGAAAATCGATTTTAGTATTTTTGTATGAACAATATTCAAATAATTTGCGAGTAAGCATGTCGCAATTGCGTGCATCTCACTTACAAGAGGCACGAGCTGAACGAAATCAGCAACGAAAATTAGAACAGAGACAAGCGCGCCGGTACGTAATTGACACACACAGAGCAAATGACCGACAACGCCAACAATTATATCGCGTGTTTACGACCCGACGGACGTCACAACGAGATACGCCATGCAATGCTTGATTGTACCGATATTTCTGAAATGCTCCACACCGCTATAGCGCTGAGTCATTTTTCAAGAACATTTTAACGTTTCTTGATTGAACGACAATGCGAACCGTCATTGCCGGCAGCATAAACGTGAAACACACTTTCGTTCAAATCATTAGTTCTATTTTCTCGATTAACGATTGTTCTATTTAATCGATCACGTTCGATCAATTTTATCGATCGTTAAAACATTCAAACACACTACAATATATTCGTTATTTTTTATTTAATAACCAAAATATTCACTAGGTTTAATTTACATTGCAGAACAACGTTTGCCGGGTCATGTTGTCTAATAATATAATTTTTACTTGCGATATACAATCATATACAGGGTTATTCGCATACGGTGTGACAAAAAGATTGAGCGTATAGATTTGGTCGATACAAGAGGGGATCTATCCCCCCCACCCGTTTAGAAAAAAATATAAAAACAACGGTTTCAGCTACAATGCCATGTTATACCTCTTTGTAAAGCCACAAATGTCTTCATTTATTTTCTTTTTAAATGAAGTTATTGAAAAATTTATTTTCAAACTCAAAATTTCGGAAAAAAGAATGAAAACAAAACTTTCAACAAATTTTTTTTTTAGGGGAAAGGTTGGAATAATGAGACATTACATTTTTTATCTATCAGAAATTCTGAAACACAGACATGCCAATAAAGCCAATAAAGTTTGTTTTCCATTCCGCATCTTTTAATTTTATTCAGAACAAAAGCAAGTTGCGGATGTGTTCTCAGTGAGTAAAAGTGGTTTTTGTTCAGTTTTTAAAATTTGTTTAGAAACATCAAATAATGGGTTTAGTGAACCTTTTTTTTTTTTATTTGCTTGGTAGTATGTGTTCTTTCATTATACATATACAAACATTTTTTTCTAAGAAATAGTAAAAATCAAACAATTATACTTTATATAATTGATTTGTGCAGTAAAGAGAAGATAGGACGTTTGCCTCTCACTCTGGTTGCATTTTCTTGCATAAGTGTATCGCTATTTAAAGCTCTCATAGGGTTTCCGTAGTTAACATTATAAATCGCTGCAAATGAGAGAGAAAAACGCGTGGGGTTACCGTCTACTGTTTTTCCTACGGCTTTAGATTTATTTTTAAGAAGGCCATAGCATGTGTTTTTAATGCCTCAACAATTTGCTGCTTTTTTGTGCACTTAAAGATTTTGTAGCAATTTGTTCTTTGGATTAAACATAAAACACAATAATTATCCACTAAACTAATTCTAATAAGTATTTAAACACAATATCACTTCACTTTAATTTAACAATATCACTTAAAAACACCTTTCTTAATAAATATTATCACGAAATGCGAATATTTGAAAACCTCGCACAAATAACTTTTTTCTTCTAAAAGACCAAAAGCCAAGAAAAACTGCATTTTAACGGATTCTCCAGAAAAAAAAAAATTAAAAGTGGAAAAGCAATACGACAACACTCAACATACTCAACTTCATAAAATTTGTTCTCAAAAGCTTCAAATCCTAAAAGCTTCTTAATAGAATCCACTGAATAAGCTCTTTGCTTGCAATTGATAATAGGCTTGTTTTTTTGTAAGCCCAGAGGGAATTGGTCGAAAAAAACAACGTCGGTGCTAAACAATCACCATGTTAAATACAACAACAACTAATACCCTACGGGCTAAGCTAAACCCAGATAATTCTCCGGGCTTAACTTAAACACACAGAAAAACTGTGTTACCGGCATAAATTATATACTTGTTATCGATAGTTTGTATGAAAACTCCATTTTGTTTCTGTGTTGCTGTCACTAATCCCTGTGGTCGTTTTTTTCCTGCAATTCCCACCGGGCTTGCAAAAAAACACGCCTAATGATAATGGTAACTCTGTTGAGATGTTGATACCAAGCACACGATCGTATAACGTATTGACAGTATCCCATCTCCCATCAGCAGTGGGATACAACGGTCATGTGGGGGTGTATGACTTTTTGCGAAGAATTACAACAACAATTCTTTAACGTAAGTCAGTGGCTTGCTCTTTTTTTTAGTGTCATTTTTACCAACGCAGTGTCGTGGGGTGCATCAGGCGCCACTGCTTTTGAAAAAGCTCGCCCATGAGGCTTGTACTGCACAAATCAATTGGATAAAGTATAGACAGATTCACAGGTCGAACAGTGAGACATGTCAGATACCATGAATATGTTTTTTGTTGGTTTTGTTCCTTTAAATTAATAAATTATATGTTAAAGAATATACATATATAGTGTTTTTTTGATAAAAAAAAATTGTTTCAGACGAATTTTTATTAAATTTATTGTACTCTCGCACTGTTCGCCCTCATGTGTCTCATTGTTCGAACCCCTGGCGAACAGTTTGACTTTTTTCAACGATTTAAATCATGGTAAAGTAAATTTTTATTTATTCACTAAACTTTATATGCCAATATGCAGGGGAAATATGTCATAAGGTACCACCAAAAAAAACACTTGATAGCTCAAAAGCGTTCGGAGATATAACGGTTTGTAAAAAAAAGTGTCTCACTGTTCCAACCTTTCCCCTGAATAAATACATTTTTTGATTTAAAAATTGAATGCGCTTACCTATTTTAATTCGAAAACAATAAACCAGAAACCTACACTCTAGCTTTTTGACACTCCTTATGGGAATCACTCTGTATAGGTGCTATACATATAGCTTCTTTTTTTTAATTTTAACGAAAATTACTGTTGAATTCTTTCCAACAAATATTCACTGGGGCGTAGATTTGTTTTTTTTTTTACCGCGAAACACTGCGACTCTCAATTAGACGAATTGAAAATTTCAAATCTTGCAATTCGGGGTAAAATCTTGTTGAAATTGATTTTTTCGTAAGATTTGCACGGACTTTAGTCCAGTTTGTTCACAGCTGATTACCTTTACTCGAGTATTATTGCAACTAGTATATCATTGAATGTGCAAACTTGAATTTTTAATCATGGAAATTGCTAATCAATTTTGATCGATTATCGTCAATTAATTAGAACCTGTTAAGATCATGGTGCAAATTTAATCCACTGTTAACAAGCTGGCCCTTACACACGCCAAGGAAGATTTTATATTTCTCAACAAATTTGTTTTTTTTTTTTAATTCCTTAAAAGAGAATAAATATTCAATTGTTTAATTCAACAATTTCAGTGAATGCAAATCAATTTAAAAAAAAAGTACGCATTTTAAGACAGTTGATCCGGCGTAGGTACACCCACGCCGATGTCCTCGATATATCTTAAGAAGTCCGTACTTCGAATTCGTGCTTCTTTCCTTCATTTAATTTTATTTGTTTGTATTTTAAGGGATGGAATCAGCATCTAACTTTTCTTTGTGAATTTGATCACATCAAAAGATTGTAGATTGAAGAAAAAATACACTGTTTTTTTTTAATTTTTTTAATTAAAAAAAAAACTTCTCTGGTAAAAAGGTCAAGTAAAGCTGAACTTGCCTGCTTGCGTTAAACCATAAATGAAGATTTCGAATGATGGACGATGGTACAATGGCGTTACTCCGACTCCGGGGATCTTTGTTGGTTAAGTTTCTTTAATAACTTATGTAAATGCAACACTGGAACACTAACTTTATCTTAGTTATAATATTATTTCCCATGTTAATTCTGCAATTTAGAGATAAATTTGCAATGACCAAAAATTATATTCTGAAGCGCTGTTATTAAAGGAACTGCATGCTGTGTTCTTACTTACTTCATTGCGATAATTGCAGATAAATAAATATTTTTGAGTTAATAAGCAAACAATGAAACATTAAATAGTTTTTAATACAGACTAATGTATTTTAGTACGTGTTTTGTTTTTAATTAAATGGATTACAATGGAACATAAATTATCATAATAATATGCAATCTAACACAACATATAAATTTATTTTATTATTTTTTGTTTGCATTTATTTTTATATAAATAATAGATTATTATCCTATATAAATGTTTATATATTTATAACAAAAAAAAATATAAACTGTATTTAAACTTGTATAAATAAACTCTGATACTTTGGACGCCAAATTTTGAGTTAATTAATACAACAAAAAAAAAAAACAAAAAAGAAAAAATATATTTTAATAGTTATGTAGATGAAGCTTATTTAGATTTTATTTGCATAATAATTTTTATTAGACACTTAAACCAAAAATTGTTTTCCTTAAATCGACGATTTAAACAGAAACACTCCATATGAGACACCGATATTTTTCTTAGTACATATTGGTATAATATTTATTATGCAAGTCAAGGACGTATTTTTAAATAATAGTTAAATTTCAGTTTATGTTTAGTTTTATCATAAAGAATGTAATTTTATCCAGCGATTCGTTCGAAGGCAAAATAATAATAATAATAATTAATTAATGAGTTTGATTAAGTTCAGTATCGGTTGCTGTTGAGTTGCGCGTTGACAGCTGAGTTCATAGCTGAAGCAGTGGCTTGCTGAACATTTTGATTGCGCATAAACTCGGTCGCAAATTCAACTTGTGCTTTGGCCATGCTAGCGCCGGAACTTCTGTAAATCGTATGAATCTGCAAAAATTAAATCATTATAATAAATTAATGTCTCAAGCAAACTAAATCTTATTGGGTTATCAATTTGGACTTTAGAAATGTTTTACTTCATGCAGTCTTGTTGGAACCACATGATGATGTCCCTTTTACCAGAAGCATGATTGTTCAAATTTCTTTAAGTTGATTAGTTAATTTGATTTATATTTCGGTATTATATTTTCTTTTACTACAAAATAATTGTGGCTTGTGAAAGTTAATGTTGAACTTTCTTATTGGCGAATGATAAACCATATAAAATATATACAAATATAATACTTACTTTCGTAATCATCATTACATTAGCAGCAGCAGTAGTTGCAAAGCAGAATGCAATAATAAGTAACAACAGTCCAACAATGATACCTTCGGCACTTGAATCAAACTGGCTAATGGCAACAATGAATCCACAATAGCCAGTGCGAGGAATACCAATGGCTTGGAAAACAGTCATCAGTGTTTGAAAAAAGTACACGAAAAAGAAGACCATAAAGTTAAAACTTGAATCATTCTTAAAGGCTTTGTACGCTGGACGGAACCTATAATAATGTTAAATGATTTTAATATAAAAATAAAATATGCAGTGCATTATAGTTTTTTTTGTTACTTACCAGCATACATAAGACGCAGGAGTAAACAGAAAGGCATAAAAGATCGACAAACCGAAATTTGTGAGGTCCCCACTGTGCAAAAGAATTAGTAGGCCACCAAAGATATTTGCCATCATAGTAAGAGTGTACACTTTTTTTTAAATGACAATTTTTCATGTTAATTAAATTAATTTAATAATTATTTAAAATGTACATACTCATCCATGTGTAGTAGAGATGTTTGACCAGTCGTTGAAACTCTGATGGGATTTCTAAATTAAAGTCCTGATAGAAACATGGTTTAATGCAAAAGTTGTCGGGTAGAGGCGGCCAATTGTTTATCTGTTCCACATTAGTTCGTTTAAGCTGTTGTTCACGCCTGTCTAATTCAGCGGCTTTTCTGTCTAATTCATCCTGACGGCGCTGTGATGAAACAAGAAAATTATACAATAGTTCAATATATCGTTTTTTTTTTTAATAACGACAGATCACTTCAAAGCATCATAAATAAACAACACCAACTTGCAACTTGTCCAGAGCGGTTTGTACTTTAAATATAATTTTTATACATACAGGCCACAGGGTCACAAGAATTAATTGTTTACAAATTTGTTATAGGATTTTTATGGGAAAAATATAATACCTCTAATTTCAAAGTGGCCTACCCTCATCATGAATAAACAACTTAAATTAAATTGCCTTACAAAATGCCAGCAGCTCGTCCGTTATTTGATCACAACATTTACGCATGGTCTTCAAATTTCTATGACGTATACTGCAGACCATGCCTTAAAAAATTGATCATACATATGCTTAGTCCATTATTGGAATAAGATCCGGCAGGATGTCCATTCCTGAGGTATGATAAAATTCGGAAGTACTTTTTTACACAAAATTTTGAGTTTAATTGCCTTGTGGACTGGCAATGCTGTTGCACCCAAAAGAGTACCACGGATTCCTATTAGTGCATCAATTTTTCGATTTTAGACGCCATGGTCTATGGTAGACGTCATAAATATTTAGAGTGATGACGTAAATATTGCGTAAAATCGATTGCAAGCGACCATAAAAACAAACGTTGTACAGCGTTTTAAGGTTTGTATATTATAGTTAATACTTTATGCGATTTTAAGGTTTGTCACATTCGATAAAAACCTTCTTTTAACAAAGAAAAAAATATGATTTTAAATTGACAAAAAATAGTGATACATTTTTAGGCACGTATAGCAGTGGTTAGTCCGTAGGACTGCCAAGTCGAATGTCTTCAGTTCGATTCCCAAGCTTATGCCACCTTTTTTTCAAGTTTTCTGCCCTTTAATCGGTTTCAAATATATAAACAAAAATTCCTGATTTTTTTCAAATTTGTATCTCTACCCTACGCACTTATCATTACTCCAGTTTTACACAACAGTGAAAAGGTTGATGATTTCTATTACTTTTTAGATTTATTTTAGTGAATGCTTGGAATAATGAAAGGAGGATTTAGATAGTGCTTTGCAGTGCGTCATTTCCGTCTAAAAAGAATTTAGGCGGGAGTTTGACGGCAATCCCCAGAGTAAATGGACCATTATGAGGCTGGTAAACATGTTTGCCGAATTTGAAGCATCGCACATAGATATCCATATGTTAGGGATCAGGACACAATCGCGACTGAAACTTTGTCAATATAGGCAAATTCAAGAGTTTCGACTCGAAACTTATCCACGCCAATGGGAGTTAGCAAAGGGTGGTCATTACAACGAATAATTTATGATGACTTTACACTGTTTCTGTACAAAGTTCTAATTCGACAGGTTATGGTAAATTCCGAAACAAATTAATATCCAGAAACTCAACTTTCCTCTCGCCCCAAGATCACCTGACCAGACTGCACCAGATTTATTGTATAGGGTTATGTCAAACAAGAGGTGTACAAAACTAAACCAAGGAATTTGACTGAATAAAAACGATAACTCAATTATTGTTTTTATTCAGTCAAATTCCTTGGTTTAGTTTTGAACCCGACTTCAACCATTTAGGCTGCAATGAATAATTTTCAAAACGAAATACTTTTTGCAATTTTTTTCTTTTGACACATTCATATTATGTTCATATGAGTTTTTCTCTTAAATTTTAATCGTTTCGATGAAAAATTTTTAAAACATTGGAAATAAAAGGTTTTTTTTTTTCTAGTACCACAGACATAAACGCAATGATTTTATTATCACAACATTCCTCAGAATAATCTCTTGCTAAAGCGTAAAATTAATTATATACATTTTGAAATTATTTAATTAGCTTTTTTTTTTATTGGGTCTTAGTCACTATCGAATAGAGTTCAATAATTAAGTTGTGATACTTAATAAGCAGGCTTATCAATATTTTTTTCTTTCTATTCGTATCTCAGTTTGAAGTAATAAGTTTGACCTATTGTCACCATTTGGGATTATATTATTGTTTATTTATTATAAATAAAAAAATTTCAAGTCGGAATTATTTTTTTCGTGGGTTATTACACCCGACAAAATAATAGAAAAAAGAACTATGTATGTATGTATGCATTCTGAGATTATTTTTCTTAGGTCTATTTTTTTTTGTATGAGTATTAAAAAATAATTCTGAGTTAATAATTCAACAAGCAAATCTTGTTTTCATTTTATGTCAATATGTTTTTCAACACGAGTATTACTTAAAATAAAAATAAGAAATAAGCAAACTAAGACACCTGACGAATTTGCAATTATGTACGATCAGTCTCTGGGTTTCAAGTCTGAATATTGTAAGCCTATTCATCTTGTTTAAAAGAAATAAATTAGTAATTGGAGCCGATATTTTGTATGTAACCTCACCTGCCAAAAACATTGTTTAGTTAAAGTAAGTAGTATGTTAGAACACAAAAATTAACTTAATAGCAAAGTAAATTGAAAAAATTGTTAAAATTAACATAACTAAGATTAAATTGATTAAACAACTTCTGAAATTGTTTTGACACCAACAAGCATCTGATTTCTTAGCAAATCTGATTTTATGAGAAGAATATTTTAAAAATCGATGGATCGGTTTTTTTAAAAAAAGTTAATTTTTAATATAAATATAAAAAGAAAATTACATGTGGGAGAATGTCCATAGAACGTTAGATATGAAGATTTTAAAGAAATCGACATATCGATTAGGCTGTAGCCGAACACACTGACGGACGGATAGAATTGCGCGACCCAATTTTTTCGTCATCATCGTTATGTCATTTTTGATCGAAATATCGAGTTCGATTCTTTTTAGGAATCTATAAATTGCCATATAATGCCTATAGTTCACAATTAAAAACCATTATAAAAACAGAAACAGTGACGAAGATGCTTTTTATGTGTAATTAGCGCGTACTTAATTTCATTTTTAAATGGAGTGTGAGCGCTTAGGAAGCAGGAGGAGGATTGATCAAGAGATAACAATGTACTTTTGTCTTAAATGTCTCAATATTTAAATATAGGAAATCAATTCGATTTTGTCTTTATTTCCTAAGGTATTTTTGAATATGAAATCCCCAAGATTATATGTAATATATTGTTTATACTCGATTTTATGACCTTTAAATCCAAATGTTATTTTTCAAGATATGGCCTTCTAAAGGGAACCAAATTTACTTTCTCGATTTTAAGACTTTAACTTCCTTAATCCGGGGATTAGTACTCTTTATAGGCTTCGAAAGGGACTTTATTTGAAGATTTTTAACTGGCAAGCAGATGATTAACCTTAAAATTCTTTAAAGGGTCGTTTTGAGAAAAGAAAATTAAAGAATAAAGAATACATGCGCCTTCATCATTAGCCAGAGTTGGTGTTACCACAATTAAGAGAAGATGGAAAAGAAAAAAAAAATAAAAGTGAGAACTAAATTTGAAGTTAACGTTATGAGGAAAATACAAACAAAATATTAAAATGACAAACACAAAACGGAACAGATATTGATCATTTATATCCTTATTATTATTTCACATTGGATAGTTGAATTTAACATTTCAAATTTTAAAATAAAATCAATTTTTTATTTGCCTTAATTTGGGAAATAGTTTTTCGACATTCATCCTCGTTTAACCTATTCAAGATTTGAAATCACGATTTTGAGCTCACCAATATTAAATTTTCATTTCAGTTGAATTTTCTTTATACTTTCTTATTTTTATAAATTTATGTAGCATCTACTTAACTGGATATGTTGTTGATAATGTTATAGGTATATGCGAAATTATTTTTTTCAGAGTGCAAAATCTATAGATCCCTGGGATCCGTACCTAGAATCACGTAAAACATTTATAATCAATTGAAATTTACATAATTTGATTAACTAGGTCAATAAACTTAGGTTATGGCTTCCTATTTTTTTTAAATATCTACATGTATGCACAGTATACTTATATACTTTTTTCCAACTTCAATATGTTTTCCAATTGCCTTAGTTTTGCTTTTCTTTTTTATCTACTTATTATTGTAGCTTCAACTTGAAGTAAAGCAAATGACAACCAACGGTAACTAGAAGAGCCGCAACCAGAGGATGAAATATGAAACCCTATCTTTGCCACATATGTATAATAAAGTATTGATGTGCACGACGTCGTAAACCTTTGTTGGTTCATTTAATTCCATACTAACTACCATACGGCAAGCTTGAACGCTTTTACTTTAGCTGATCACACTCGCCTGCGAATATTCTATCCCAACTATTCATTTTCAATGGTCAAACATATCATGTTTTGTATTTTAATTAAATGTATTATGAGTTCTTTTGATTGGCATATAAATTACAAAGAAACAAGGCACAATATTACCTGTAGCTCTTCTGTGGTTATCTGTATACTCGTACTTGCAGCATTTCTGCTGTTGTTGATGGGCGGTGCTGCTACTATGGGTGGCAGATTCTGGGATGATGGCTGAACAACTGCTGCATTATTCGCCGAGTTAATTTGCAATCTTGGTTTATTTTGCTCCTCCTCAAATGGATTGTAGTCCTCCAATGTACTTTGAATGTTAGGTACTTGTCTGGCTAACTCCTGAACCGATGGATCCTAAATGTTGTTTTTCATAATAAAAAAAATGAGTCATACATCAAATTGTTTGTTGGCAATTTTTTTTGAAAATGATAAGAATTTAAAATCTGCTGTGAGCTTATTTGCTTATTTATGTACGTACCTCAAAAGGATTATCTATATCAACTAATGGCTCTCCGAATGGGTTGTCAGTAAAACTAGTCATGTTTTTTTTTCTTTTGGTTTATTTTACACGTAGTGGGTGCGGGATATTTTCTAATTGGAAAGTGATTTAGCCAGTGTGGGACTAACTTTTCAAAGAAAATAATTCCACCTCGAACAAATTAGTTATGGTAGAATATATTTATGTGGAAATTTGATTAGGTTTTTTTTTTTTTAAATTAAAACTACACAAGTCCGATTCACCAACCAAGAAATCGGAAAAAATCTTTTATGATGGTCATAAAATTCGAACTTTGAGTACACAAATGACAAGCAACTCGAAAAAAATTGATAAAGTGCTGCCAAAACATATTTACGAACAAGTTCGAATTCCACACCATAGGGCTGCCACTTTATCGATTGGTATAGACCCTGTTTAGACTGTAAATGGAGATATACCGACACAGTGTTTCGCGTAGTATTGCACCGGTATAGTATGCCGAGTGGTGTGTAAAAAGGGACGGAAAGCTTTACCGATGCGATTTGATTTTTTTTTTTTTAAGTTTACCTGTTGCTTTTGTTTTGAAGTGATTTTTTTATTTATCTAAGTGAAATTAAAGGATAATTCACTATGGAAGAAACCGAAAAATGTATCTAATAAATAGAAATACGAAAAAATAAGAAAATTGTTGTCCAAATGGAAATTTTTGACAGCCCCACACCGACATATGGGTGTGTAAATGCCCATACAGAATCGGAATGCTATATCGGTAAAGTGTTTCGATGCTGGCGTGTAATAGGGGTATGTGACTGCTCACAACGTAGTGACGGCAGTTTGTTGGCAAAATTGGTGAGGTGGAAAGGGTAGCGACATGAAAAGCTTTGAATTACTTTGACCACAGAGTAGAAGTAGTTGACTGCCACCAGAGGTACTCTTGGGAGCAGATGCTGCAGCACAGAGGAACACGCCTGATATAGTAAGACTGCTTTTAGACGATTGTAATTTTTATCGGCAATTCTCTTTTAAGTTTATTTCGGATTGCAACATCCATTTAAACGCTGCAAATTATAATAGCTGCAATTTTTGTTAAATGAGAAGGAAACATATATTCACACTCTTTACTCCGCTTATGTCTCAAACAATAAGAAAAAGCACAAAGAAGAAAAGGCGATAATTCTGCAATTATTTCAACCTCTGCAACTTTGTTTACCCCGGCCACCATTGACTTACTAGATATAATAGGTCAATGCCGGCCACTGCATACGTCCCTCGCCTATGTGCTTAAAAAAGCAAAAGGTAGATTTTTCTTTTCGCAAAATGTATTTGTGTGTAAACGAAATCTCCCCGGACATTTTGTTGACATTCCTCTTTACACCGAGTAGTGTGTGTTCAACCAAGTTAAACTTTAAAAGTTAAAAGAAACTACAGAAAATGTCCACGATTTAGTTTCCACGTGTGAAAAGGTACAACAGATCTTTAAGGAAATTAAAAGAAAATGTAAAAAATCGCTACGTACTGGCTGCGTTCTGGCCTTTAGCTCTTATCCAAGATAAAAAAAATATTTAATTTAACAAAATAATTACAACGCACGACCAAATAGAAACTGAAAAAAATAGCAAAAATGGCAAAATTTTGCAATATTACAAAAGTAAAAATATATTTTTCCAGCTAGCGCAGTTAATTTGTGAAAAAGAATATACAATTTTTTTTAAACCGAAATTTAAGCTTTCTGCATAATTTTTATAAGTTTTCCAGTCAGAAACACAAAATGAGCTTGAAAATTTTCACTTTTGTACTTTTTCACTTTTTTGAGCAATGTAATTAAGGCTTTAGGAGCGTTTTTTTGTAAGCCCGGAGGGAATTGGACGAAAAAAAGACGTCGGTGCTAAACAATCACCATATTAAATACAACAACAACTAATATCCCCTACGGAGTACGGACTAAGCTAAACCCAGAGAAATTCTGAATTATTTACTTGTTATCGATAGTTTGTATGAAAACTCCATGATGCTATCGCTAATCCCTTTGGCCGTTTTTTTCGTGCAATTCTCTCCGGGTTAGCAAAAAAACACGCCTATTGCTAAGCTTGAAGACACTTGAAAAAGAACTCATAAAATCGTACCGTGTGGAATATAAGCTACCGCTTTTACTTTTCACTAGCACTAAGTGTAAGTGTACCATAAAAAAAAAACAATTCAGCGCCCATCCCCCATATGTTTGTCGCCTGAACGCGAAATGTCTCCGGTTCCTTTTAGTTTGGTGTTCTGCGGGACTAGACTTGCAAAATGAAGGTGTGTGAAAAAATTTAATATTTTATATATAATAAATTGAGAAATTATTCAAAATAACTCTAAAAACGTTTATGTGAATATTTCAACTAGTGAATTCAATAAAATAAATACAATATTATGCAGTGATGGCTGAAATATTGTCAGATTAAAATTGCCCTTGTTGATAAATATAGTGAGTGAAAAACATCGTCTTTTTTAATTCCAGCTTAATATTTCTTACCCGGCCACGGGATGCCAGAAACTTTTCGAAGTTGTAGATGAACATAAATTGCGTATTTTCTATGAAAAGCGCATGGGAACCCAAGTTGAAGCTGATGTTCTCGGCGACGAATGGGCTGGATACATTCTCCGTATCTCGGGAGGTAACGACAAACAAGGTTTCCCCATGAAACAGGGAGTCCTCACCCATGGTATGTTTTTCAATCTACATAGATTATTTACAAATTTAATTTTATGAAACGTTTCTATTATTGTTTACAGGTCGTGTACGTTTGCTCTTGAAGAAGGGACATTCCTGCTACCGTCCTCGTCGTACTGGTGAGCGCAAAAGGAAATCAGTCCGCGGATGCATTGTTGATGCAAATATGTCAGTCTTGGCATTAGTCATTGTTCGCAAGGGAGCAAAAGAAATCCCCGGATTGACCGATACCGTTGTTCCACGTCGTTTGGGACCCAAGAGGGCAAGCAAAATTCGCAAGCTCTACAATTTGACTAAGGAAGATGATGTACGTCGTTTCGTAGTCCATCGTCCCTTGCCCGCCAAGGACAACAAGAAGGCAACTTCAAAGGCACCCAAAATCCAACGATTGGTTACACCCGTCGTCTTGCAAAGGAAGCGTAGGCGTCTAGCTATCAAGAAGAAGCGTCGTACTGCTTCCAAGGAAGCCGCTGCCGATTACGCAAAATTGTTGGCCCAAAGGAAGAAGGAGTCCAAGGTGAAGAGGGATGAAGCTAAGAGGAGGCGTTCAGCATCCATCCGGGAGTCAAAGAGCTCATTTTCCAGCGAAAAGAAGTAATGGAGAGCATTTTTACCGCTTGATTTAACAAAAATAAACTAAGTTTTCAAATTTAGTAAATCTGATTTTTTTTTGTATCCTGGCGAATGGCGATATGTTTTCTTTCAGTTTGAGGAATTAACTCAAATTTTTATGAAAGGACTTTAGCCAATATGATATTTTCCTCAATTGAATTCTATTTGACCTTTGGTCAAATTCAACACTTCAGTGGCAAAGGAAAACGCACAGCACCACATAAAAGTTTCGATTAAACCGAAAAAAAAAACTAGGGCTTTTAAAACTGATTTTCTGCCCAAACCTCAAAATCCTGTAAAAGTTCATATAAAAAATAAAATAAAATGTGTAGTATTCGACAGAAAATCACAGAGTTTCAAGGTTAAGGAACGCATTAATTGTTTGAAAGAATGATTTAATAAATATTTCCCACAGTTAAATGTGTTCTAATTCTAAATGATTTTTAACGGCACGGCGATTAAGGGTTAAAAGAAATTAACTAGGACTGCAATTTAATAGATTAGATTTTTATTCAAATGTAAAATTTTATGTTGCTGCTTTTGGGATATAAACTCTTTTTATTTATTTGAATTTTTAAAATTAAAAAGTTGTAAATACGTAAAAAAATAAACGGTGGAACTTGCGCACGAGTTTTTAAATTAAAAAAAAAAATATTCTTAGGAGTTACTTGAAATTTATTTTTCCCTTAATAATATGCAATTATGGATACCTTTATGTTTGCACATAATACAATGGATTTTTAATCTTAATCTCAAGTTGTAGGTATCCACGGGAGTTTGAAATTACAATTTTAATCGAGTCACTAAAAGGAATTAGCTACATACCGACATTCTTTTTTAAAAATTATGTTTATTTTAATTGGTTTGAGAATCGTTTTTGATTGAATTCAAATGGTAATGGTATTTCCTCTTGGTTCAAATTTTGTTGTTGTAAATTTTATACCTTTTAGAACTATGGCAAGATTTCAAAACAAAAAAATTGTATTAAGTAATAAATATTTATATATTGTATTGTTTAATACGTTTCAGTTAAAAATAAGCTTTAACCCGTTTTGGGATTATCCATTTATTTGTAGACAAGTGTTAAGGCAAAAATATTTCCTTAAATAAATTCGTAATCGTAACTATTAAGTAAAATATTTTATCAATATGGTAAAAATAAAAATTAGTTTTTGAAATGTGATTCAAAATGAACGAAGGTGGCAGGTTCTTGAGTTCCAGATCGCATCATCATGGTGTTTAATTTTGAATTTTTGGTTTTGATCATTTAGTTTCAATGTAAGATTTATAATTTAGTCCAGTCTGGGTTAAATTTCGGGTAGTGTTTTTTTTTTAATCAGCCTAGCAGATACCCATGTACCCCTAACCAAATTCGTATCGTCATCAATTGCCGAAGTATCTCTGTCCTGCATAGTTTATGATAACAGCACTTACTATCGCATAATTTAGGTTCAATATAAATTGAGTTTAAACGTCCATAGTCTGTTTATTATTCAATGGTTTTATTATGTTTATTATTCAATGGTTTTAAAGGATTTCTCAAAGCTGACGTTATTAAAGTTTGCCAAACTTTGCAAATCATCATTTTCTGCAAAATCTCTTAAAATAATATTTGATTTCGTTTTTAATATCATTTGACAAAATAAGATTTGCAGACAGTAAAAAAAAATAAATTTGGTGGTCCGACCGCTCGTATGCTTAGCAACTTACAACTCTTAACCATTCCTCTGTGCGTATATGCAAGACTGTAGAACAAATAAAATAACACGAGTAAAATAGAAATTTTCAAGTTCAGAAATAAAATAATACGATAATACTGCCTATTGTTGTGAAAACTTTATGAATTTTATGAAACTGCGGCCATTTCATTTTGAGACGGTCGTGAAGCAAATGGCCCGATTGGCCATTGGCACAAAGCCGATTGGCAAGGGCCGATACAATCGATTAGTGTGAGATGCAAAATTTAGTCACATCTAAAGTACTTAACTTAATCCGCGTAGGTCGATAGGCATTGTTGTGAATCCTTAATGAACGGATTTCGCAGACAATTTAAAATATCCAGTCCTATCATGAATTCCATTGTAATCGGAAACTTTTCCCAATCCCAAAAAAAATTATCACCGAGTCCGTTCGTAATGTAATGACAATTTGTCATATTTTTTTTCAGGATTCGTAACAAGTTTCCAATTACGATGGAATTCGTGGTAGGGCTGATCAATTCGACCATTAGGAAGACATTTTTCTTGTCTCGATCATGATAATGCTACCGTTGTCTGTTTTATTGTAAGAATCCAAAACTATGGACATTTATGTATACATATCCCAATTGAAAAAAAGACATCAGAAGTTGACGATACCAGTAAAACAGCACACATCGACGATATTGCTCAACTGTTTACTTAGGCGTAGGCCCTTAATGCAAGAATTGTATACTGGATAAACAAACGACACTGCAATAAGTGCCGCACATGTGTAGGCTTCAGCCCAGGCGGCCAATTTTTCATTTATACTCTGAAAAACAAACTCGACATACCAAAGTTAGT
Organism: Epistrophe eligans; assembly: GCA_951394125.1. Classification (NCBI taxonomy): domain Eukaryota; kingdom Metazoa; phylum Arthropoda; class Insecta; order Diptera; family Syrphidae; genus Epistrophe; species Epistrophe eligans. Next base: position 57,055,551 of record OX596029.1, read on the forward strand.
ACGGAATACGCAGATAGATGTATTCCACAACTTGGCATCTCCTTCCTATTAAGCATAAATGGGATCTAAATCTATTTTCTTTTAGTCCTCAATAACTTTAATTCCCAAGAAATCAATAATCACAATTATTCCTTTTTCACAATGATTTATTTCTTCAGGTTTTAAAAAATTTACTTAGCGTGAGCTTGGGTCTTCCTCATTTGAGTGAGGATGTTGGAAAGTTCTTCACGCTTCCTCTTGGCGCGGATGTGTGTTCCCAATCGCCGCTTTAAGAATTTCAAAGCACGCTTATCCTTGGACACCTTCAACAATTCCATGGTTCTCTTTTCGTAAGGAGCATGGCCAACCACTTCTCGGACAAGATCCCTCATGAAACGGGTGTGACGTGTTTGGATCTGTAATAAAAGATTCAAAATTGAATACATTGATTTGGAAGCATAAACGCGATAATTTAAAGCAAGTTTATTTCTTCTCAGTGCCAGTATGTAACCAGGGGCCATAGTTTTATCAAAAGGCTTAAACTCCCCAAAAGAATATTGGAGAGCAGCCACCTTAGGACAAAAACTGTTATGGTTGTCTGTGAATGGTTTATGGATCATCATTGGAAGAATTCTTTCAGTTTGCATTAAAATAATTTTTTGGAACTAAAGTTACTTACGTTCTTTAGGCGAGAACCACGAAGTCCCTTAACTTTCTTGTCACCGGTGTATTTAACATTCTTTATTTTGGTTGTTTTATGTCCCCGGTTGAGACCAATACAAAGTTCGTAACGAACAGCCATTGTACTGCAAGAAATAATGAGAAAATATAAGTTAGAAACTATTGATTGATGCTAAAGCAAGCTTTTAACAACTTTTATGAAAAAAACCATTGAAATGGACTTCAGATTGCTTCAGATATAAACGAATAAGAAATAAGTTATGAATAGTGAACATTACCTCTAGACGTCAATGGGCGGAAAGAGCTGTTGTCGGCCATGTTGCAACCAATATTTTCGATAGAATCAAAATTTCGATTGAAAATGAAACTTAACGAAAAACATCACCAGTGGTAGCGTTCAACAAACAACGATTTCTAAGGCTGAATAAACACTAGTCTAATAGTGTATTTGACCTGATCTCTCTATAAACTAGATTCATACAAAATTTTCTAAGACTGCTTTTAGACGACTGCAATTTCTTTTTTTTCCGATTGCAGCATCCATTTAAACGCTGCAAATCTCAATACCTGCAATTTTTGTTAAATGAGAAGGAAATATATCTTCACACTATTTATTTAATTTTTTGTAGATAATTTCGTGTTATTTTTTCTTCTTTTTTGAAATTTTATTTTTCTAACCCACACATATCCAGGTTAGCAATCAAGCACTACTTCCACTGTGCCGGGGCCACTCCCACGTCAAAAAATCTTAAAACTGTCTCACAAAAACTGCTATACACTATAGGCTATCCACTATCTAATGTATATAGAGATCAGTGATTTGACCCCATAGTGTCTGTTTACACAGTCTTTTTACTGAAAGGCGCATCCCGTGAGACAAGTATATTTATATTTGTACGAAGAAACGAGAAGGGTAGATTCCATCCCAAAATCCATCTCGTTTCTACGCACATAAAATCTACTTGGCTCACTGGGTGTTCCTTTTAGTAAAACGACTGTGTAAACCAAGCACATATAGAATGCTTACGATACAATTACCTACGCCTTGCGATTTTTAGGACCATAGAGGTGGGGGACATATGTGGTGGCCGGGTGGATAAAAATTGGTTTGGAAAAGATTGCAGAGTAATAGTTTCCTGTTCTTTGCGCTTTTTCTTATTGTTCGTGACATAAGTGGAGTTAAGTGTGTGGAGAGATATTTCCTCTTCATTAAAAATCACACATCCGGTTTAGTTACATTAGATTTTCTTGAAACGCCTCTTAGAGGCCATTTAGTTAAGTGTGCTTCAATATTTCAATTGCCTTAAATGACGTAACTTAATTTTTTAATCTATAATCGTTTTCCTATTGATACTTAACTAAACAACGATTGTGTCACGTACTTAACTCAAACAAATCTGAACATTGCATACTTCTAGTACATATGTTTTTTGACAGCTTCCAAAAAAAGCAAATAAAAAACGAGCTCATTACCAAATAAGATATATGCAGTCGTATTTATTAGATTTTTGCCTACTTAGACACTGTCTAACTATTTTCAAATTGGTGGAAATATGCTTTATTTATTAAAAATAAATATCAAATTATTCACGGGTAAGATAATCTACTCTATTTATTTTTTATTAGATTTTTGCCTACTTAGACACTACCGCCGTATAGTTAGCAGCACTATGTGGGGAATTTCAATTTTTTTGATTCCCAGAATTTGGAAAACATTTGGAAAAATTTGGAAAACCATTTTCAGAATTTGGAAAACCTTAGTTAATTAGTTATTAACAATTAAAGGTTTGGCGTATAGTTAGCAGCACATAGGAACAAAAGTAGACTTTTTTGGTATCAAACGATCGGGATTGGTTTTCTGAAATTTGGAAAACCTTTTTTAGAATTTGGAAAAGCATAGTTTAGTAAATAATTAACAAAATGTGAAAAAAATGACAGTTCTATAAACAATTGCAATTTGCCTATTACGTAATGTAACGTAGCGAAACGTTATTAAATTTGGCATACATGTATATAGAACTAACACATGTAAACAAAATTCTGTCCCAATTTATGTCAAACTACTTAGAGCTGTCAATTATATTATTTTCCTCATTTCTAGAAAAAATTAATTAGAAACCTCATTAAATATAATTATTTAATTAATTTGATTGTTCTCGTTCCACAATGTGACGACCCGATGGATCAATTAATGATCATGTTCTTCCCCGAAGAACCCAATCGGAATAAAAACCATCAAATATTTTGCACCCAAATAAAGGAGAATTCATCAAACTTGTTCGCTTCCACAAAAGTCCTTAGTTGACATGGCAGCAAAATAATCAATATTCTTGAACAATTTTAAGAGCTGTTGATTGACACAACCGAGCACGAGTTTGTTCCGGAACATAAGGAAGCAGAAACTTCTGCAACGTTACAATGTTATTCATTCTCCCTTACGGGGTATTGGAAAAGTCAAAATGATATTGGACAAGTAAAGAAGGTAGAATAAAAAAAAATCCTAAATCTTTAATTTGCTAATTATTACTTTGCTTCATTTTTCAGATGATGATCCGCACCGTACTCTGTAACGCCTGTTCTTGAATGGTAACAACAATCAATTTGGATTACTGTCATCAAAATATATAACTTCCCCCTTAAGCAGAAGCTGTTAAATCGAAGAAAATTAAATGTTCATTTATTTGCATTAAATAAAGAGCTAATTTTACTAAACACTTTTTTTTACTTAAAATCAGTTCGATTTATTTGCTAATAGGCAACTTACTAATATTCTACTGATCCTTAAAGTACAAATGTACCTAACATTAGGTGAAGCAAAAGTAGTTGATCGAATACTTTTTCAAAATTTCGTTTGTTAACGTATTCTATTCGAAATATGTAACGACTACAAATTTCTAATTGGAAAAAATTCCCAATAGGTACCCATATTTCCGAAGTACCTTATAACGAACAGAATGATGATATGAAAAATGTTTTAATGTATTATCAAACATTCTAAAATGTAAATTGCTAGGCAGACAGTTCTATCAATAAATAAACTTAATGTTTTTTCATGCGTTTGTACATACATTGAAAACTTACAATGTTTACCTTGCAGGGTGCTGGAATTATAAAATCATTCAACATTTTATATAGAGTGTGGATGACAACAAAATCTTTTCCTCTTTTTTCGTCTTACAAACTTCACATAACATTGTACAAAAAAATCAGTTGATTTTATCTAATTCATTAAAAATTTTTATATCACCAATTATATGACCGTAGCTTTTTTTTTTTTTCTACAGTGGATGTTAACTTTGAGTGAAATTATTATTAATAGATACAAGCTTATTTTTTGTTTTATTTTTTTTATTTAAATAATACTTTACGTTTGTATGTGAAAAAAGTCAAATTCAAAATATACTTTTGAATAATTTTTCAGTACAGTTGAAACTTTCTCCATCACATCAACTTTTTTGTTTTCATTTACATCTTCCTGTCCGCTTTAATATTTTCAACTTCTTCAGAGTGTTGACTTATCATTGTTTCCACTTAAAAGAAAATAAACAAAATAATAAGGTATGGTGAAAAAAAATCTTGATATCACTATAATTTTTATATATAATTGTGATAATTTTAATATTTTGGGAAACGAATACATTCAATTAAAAATGTATTAAATAAAAATAAATTTTTAACAATCATTGAAAAAAAAGAGTGGCAAGCATGCGCTTCACGTTTTTTTTAAATTTTTTATTATATTTTTTTTAGATACAAAAAATGCTAAAAATGTCTGACAAACCTTTTTCGGTTCTAATATTTTTAGAACAAACAATGACACTAATTTTATTTTATACGCGATACCATATTTGATTACCAGACTAATTTTATTCTATACACAATGATGTAAATAAAAAATGTTTTTCAAAAATGTTTTTCGACTCGAATAGTTTAACAGTTTTGTTTAAGCAACAAAATTGCTAAATAAAACTACTGAAAATTGTGCAAAAATTTGTTTAGGCTTTTAGCTTCCGGAATAATTTTATTTTTTACACAATGCTGTAGCGAAAATTTGATGGCATTTTAAGTAGACACATGCATATGAATGAACCTACAAAAGATGGTACCTCCCTGTATAATTAGAGTTCAAATTTTTTTTTCAAAGGTAGAGGTACCTAGGTACAATTACAATTCTACTTACTGCCTTGAAACTTATATTTATATAAATATTTTTCTATTGAAAAAGCATACTATAAGAAACATGTTTTAAATTTTCCATCTTCTTTTGTAATGTGCGCATTTCATACGGATTTTTTTTGCTAAAAGCCCCAAAAATTTTATAGAATTTAATGATTATAGGTACATACAATTTCTTCTCATTATATACTATAGTCTGTAAGATATAACATTTGTAACCAATTTGTTAAATGGCTATGTTCTGAGCTATTTTTAAAATTTCAAATCTCTAGTATATAAGTAATATACTTTAAAATCGATCTAAAAATTGGTAGCAAACAAAGAAACAGTCATACAGAAAGTGATAAACTGAAGAATTTAAAATTTAAACAAATGTGTTGCTATCTAGTCCTGACATATTATGTTTAAAATTTCAAGTCTCTAGCTTAACGGTAAAATGGATTTGTAGTGGAAAAACAAACAAATAAGTAAACAGACTTGAGACTCTAAACTTTAAACTTTTAGTCATCTAGTTTTGATCAATGTTTAAAATTTAATATCACATTCGCCTAAAGCTTACCAAGTGTCCTCCCATTGCGACGGCAATTCATGAAGTGATGGGCACGATGGAGAAAGCAATTAAAACAATTTATAGTGGAAGCATTACTTGATATAGAACGGCCTTCAATAATGTCTCTCTTACTCCTTACCATCAATCCGACGATGTCAAATTGAATTGATTTAATGCTCTACATCTGCAGTGTGGAAAATCATCATCACATAGTCACAATAAGACCATATTCAAAGACAGACATTCAAACAGACTATATAAGGGGTCAGGCATCTTTCAGACGAATGGAATTCACAGAAATCTTATATCTTTGATCCGACCCAAATCAAATACACGGATTTTTCAACTGCAATTTAAATAAATATATAATTGCATTAAAGAAAGACCTGTTTAGAATCATCACCAACTCGAGAACTCGTGAAACTGTTGCAGGAGCAATGTAGAGCAAACCATGCACATCATTAAGATTACTAGCTAATCTTTAAAAATGGAAACGTTTTATCTTATCTTTATCTTTATCATAATAGAAGCACATTATATTTTCCCGATTTCTACCTTGAGCTTGGTATTATAGGTTTGTAGCATTCAATTTGTTCCTTACTTTAAAATATATAAAATTAATAATATTAAAAATTAATAAACGATGATGAACTTTCTGATCTGAAATCTGAATGCGACTTTTTTCTCATTTGTGTTTGACAGAAGACGTCACAACTGACAATTATTGGGACAAGAAACAGACGTGTTCATGTTAAAGATGTAATTATGTTAAATTATAAAACCAAGAACTGTTCGTTTTCGTAATTTCCTTTTAGCGAATATTTGTCTACTTTTTGTGTTAATTATTTAATATTTGATTGTTAATAACTGATTAACAAAAGTTTTTGGAATTGTGGAATTTCTTTACAAATTTATCAATTTATCTGATAATATACTAAATTGGAAAACTACTTAGAGAATTGGAAAAACCGTTTTTTTAAGTTAGAGTCATAATGGATTTGTTTGCGTGTGTTACCTAAACAAATGATTGGGAATAACTAATTATCTCTACTTTTCAAAATTCTGAAATTTTAGTCCGAATTTTCTGAATAGTTTAGCAATTCGGAGAACCATTTTCAGAATTTGGAACAGCTCGGCTTTCAGGTAAGAGACATTTTGGTCAAGTGGATTTGTATTCGGGTGTGTGATCTGAACAAATAACTGTTCATAACTAATTATCTATGCTTTTCCAAATTCTGAAATTTCGGTCCGAATTTTCTGAATAGTTTATCAATTCGGAGAACCATTTTCAGAATTTGGAAAAGCTCGGCTTTCAAGTAAGAGACAATTTGGTCAAGTGGATTTGTATTCGGGTGTGTGATCTGAACAAATAACTGTTCATAACTAATTATCTATGCTTTTCCAAATTCTGAAATTTCGGTCCGAATTTTCTGAATAGTTTATCAATTCGGAGAACCATTTTCAGAATTTGGAAAAGCTCGGCTTTCAAGTAAGAGACAATTTGGTCAAGTGGATTTGTATTCGGGTGTGTGATCTGAACAAATAACTGTTCATAACTAATTATCTTTGCTTTTCCAAATTCTGAAATTTCGGTCCGAATTTTCTGAATAGTTTATCAATTCGGAGAACCATTTTCAGAATTTGGAAAAGTTCGGCTTTTAGGTAAGAGACATTTTGGTCAAGTGGATTTGTATTCGGGTGTGTGATCTGAACAAATAACTGTTCATAACTAATTATCTATGCTTTTCCAAATTCTGAAATTTCGGTCCGAATTTTCTGAATAGTTTATCAATTCGGAGAACCATTTTCAGAATTTGGAAAAGCTCGGCTTTCAGGTAAGAGACATTTTGGTCAAGTGGATTTGTATTCGGGTGTGTGACCTGAACACACTAACTAACTATTTCTTTCTGCTTTTCCAAATTCTGAAATTTCAGTCCGAATTTTCTGAATGGCTTAGCAATTCGGAGAACCATTTTCAGAATTTGGAAAAGCTCGGCTTTCAGGTAAGAGACATTTTGGTCAAGTGGATTTGTATTCGGGTGTGTGATCTGAACAAATAACTGTTCATAACTAATTATCTATGCTTTTCCAAATTCTGAAATTTCGGTCCGAATTTTCTGAATAGTTTATCAATTCGGAGAACCATTTTCAGAATTTGGAAAAGCTCGGCTTGCAAGTAAGAGACATTTTGGTCAAGTGGATTTGTATTCGGGTGTGTGATCTGAACAAATAACTGTTCATAACTAATTATCTACGCTTTTCAAAATTCTAAAAAATAGTTCTCCGAATTGATAAGCCATTCAGAAAATTCGGACTGAAATTTCAGAATTTGGAAAAGCAGAGATAATTAGTTATGAACATTTATTTGTTCAGGTCACACACCCGAATACAAATCCACTTGACCAAAATGTCTCTTACTTGAAAGCCGAGCTTTTCCAAATTCTGAAAATGGTTCTCCGAATTGATAAACTATTCAGAAAATTCGGACCGAAATTTCAGAATTTGGAAAAGCATAGATAATTAGTTATGAACAGTTATTTGTTCAGATCACACACCCGAATACAAATTTACTTGGCCAAAATGTCTCTTACTTGAAAGCCGAGCTTTTCCAAATTCTGAAAATGGTTCTCCGAATTGATAAACCATTCAGAAAATTCGGACTGAAATTTCAAAATTTGGAAAAGCAGAGATAATTAGTTATTCCCAATCATTTGCTTAGGTGACACACGCAAACAAATCCATTATGTCTCTAACTTAAAAAACCGGTTTTTCCAATTCTGTAAGTAGTTCTCAAATTTTGTATATTATAAGATAAATTTGTAAAGAAATTCCAAAATTTTGAAAACTTTTGTTAATTAGTTATTAACAATTCAAATATTAAATAATTAACACAAAAAGTAGACAAATATTCGCTAAAAGGAAATTACGAAAACGAACAGTTCTTAGTTTTATAATTCAACGTTATTACATCTTTAACATGAACACGTCTGTTTCTTGTCCCAATAATTGTCAGTTTTGACGTCTTGTGTCGAAAACAAATGAGAAAAAAGTCGCATTCGGATCAGAAAGTTCATCATCATTTATTAATTTTCAATTTTATTAATTTTGTAATAGTTTCTATATATTTCAAAGTAAGGAACAAATTGAATGCTATAAAACTATAATACCAAGCTCAAGATGGAAATCGATAAATATAATGCGCCTCTATATGAACAGTCTTATTAAGAGAAAACGTTTCCATTTTTCAAGATTAACTAGTAATCTTAATGATGTGCATGGTTTGCTCTACATTGCTCCTGCAACAGTTTCACCAGTTCTCGAGTTAGTAATGATTCTAAACAGGTCTTTCTTTAATGCAATTATATATTTATTTAAATTGCAGTTGAAAAATCCGTGTATTTGATTTGGGTCGGATCAAAGATATAAGATTTCTGTGAATTCCATTCGTCTGAAAGATGCCTGACCCCTTATATAGTCTGTTTGAATGTCTGTCTTTGAATATGGTCTTATTGTGACTATGTGATGGTGATTTTCCAAACTACAGATGTGGAGCATGAAATCAATCCAATTTGACATTGTCGGATTGATGGTAAAGGAGTAAAAGAGACATTATTGAAGGCCGTTCTATATCAAGGAATGCTTCCAGTATAAATTGTTTTAATTGTTTTCTCCATTGTGTCTATCACTTCATGAATTGGCGTCGCAATGGGTGGACACTTGGTGTTGGTAAGCTTTAGGCGAATGTGATATTAAATTTTAAACATTGGTCAGAACTAGATGACAAAAAGTTTAAAGTATTATGTCAGGACTAGATAGCAACACATTTGTTTAAATTTTAAATTCTCCAGCTTATCACTTTCTGTCTGTTTGTTTGTTCGCTACCAATTTTTAGATCGATTTTAAAGTATATTACTGATATACTAGAGATTTGAAATTTTAATCATGGCTCAGAACATAGCACTTTAACAAATCGGTTACAAATCTTATATCTTACAGACTATACTATGAGAAGAAATTGTATGTACCTACAATGTTTGAATTCTATAAAATGTTTCATCATCGCTACTTTAAAAAATGAACTGACTTATTCTTTTTTTCAAATGTGCAATTCTTGATTTTGAGAGCAAATCTTTCACATTGCAATGAAAACGTAAAATTAAAGAAATAAATACTGTTAACTGATTTTAATTTGATTTTTAAAAATTGGTTGGGTTTGTTTTTCAAACATTCATCTTATTAAGTATTCGCAGTTCAAGTCTTTTTAGATAAATTTTAATCATAAAATATTTTCGCTTGTCCGTGGTAGGAAATTGGTTAGGGAACACAATTATATATGTATGAAAATTACAGTGATATCAAGATTTTTTTCACCATACCTTATTATTTTGTTTATTTTCTTTTAAGTGGAAAATATGACAAGCCAACACTCTGAAGAAATTGGAAATATTAAAGCGGACAGGAAGGAGTAAATGAAAACTTAAAAGTTGACGTGATGGAAAAAGTTTCAACTGTACTGAAAAATTATTCAAAATTATATATTGAATTTAACTTTTTTCACATACATATGTAAAGTATTATTTAAATAAAAAAATAAAACAAAAAAATAAGGTTGTATCTATCAATATACTAGATGAATGATGAATGATTTTATAATTCCAGCACCCTGCAAGGTAAAAAGAATAAAGTAATAATATTCAAATTCCTCTTTAATTTTCTTTTTGGATTCCTAACCATTTGATCAACAACCAGGGTACATATGCATGAAAAAATATTTAGTTGATTTTATTGATAGTATTCGTTACATATTTCGAATAGAATACGTTAACAAACGAAATTTTTAAAAAGTATTCAATAAATTAGTTTTGCTTCACCAAATATTAAGTAAATTTTTATATATGTTGGTATGGAACCTCGCAAAAATGTTTACACCAAATTGTAGAAGGTTATCTCTTTTGAAAATTAAGACTTTAACTTTAAGGATCGCATCAGTAGAACATTAGTAAGTTACTATAAGCAAATAAATAGAACAAATGGCGCAAAATTTTAAACGATTTAGTACGATGTTAAAGCCATTTTATCATACTAAAAAAGGCTTTAACATCGTACTAAATCGTTTAAAATTTTGCGCTAATGATTTTAAATAAAGAAAAAAAAGTGTTTAGTAAAATTAGCTTTTTGTTATTTAACATTTAATTTTCTTCGATTTATCAGCTTCTGCTTAAGGGGGAAGTTATATATTTTGATGACATGTCCATGTTTAATAATCCAAATTGATTGTTGTTCCTATTCAAGAACAGGCGTTACAGAGTACGATGCAGATAATCATCTGAAAAATTAAAAAAAGTAATAATTAGCAAATTAAAGATTTAGGATTTTGTTTTATTCTACCTTCTTTACTTGTCCAATATCATTTTGACTTTACCAATACCCCGTAAGGGACAATGAATAACATTAGGCATCTGTAGCTGGAAATATGCACTATCTATAAAGAAAAATTTAACTTTTTATCAAATAATAACCAATTTATTTAATAAAAAAGAAATACTAATTTAAAATTATTTAATAAATCTATTTGAGGCTCACGATGGAACACTACATAAGTTTTAACATACCAACTAGCCCACGTTCCAGTTCAAAATATCGTAGAAATATTATTTCGTTGCCATGTCAACTAATGATAGCTTTGCCACAATACTTTGATGATTTCTACTCCTTCATTTGGGTGCAATTAATTTGATGATTTTTATTTCGATTGGGTTCTTCGTCGTCACTTTGTTTAACGAGAACAACCAAATCACCTCGAGCTGGTCGGTTTCCACTTGACTTGCCTCTGAAAACTTGTTGAATTGTTCCAGCATCTGACCGAATTCACATTGTGCCAGGGTCGGGGCTTAGTTGCATAATTGTCTTGCGAATTGGTTTAAATAATTATATTTTATGAGGTTTCCGATTAATTACATAATTTTTACTAGAAATAAAGAAAATAATAGCCGGCATTTGAAAGCTCTAAGTAGTTTGACAGAAATTGGGACAGAATTTTGTTTGCATGTGTTAGTTCTGTATCCATGTATGTCAAATTTGATTACGTTACATTACGTAATGGGCAAATTGCAATTGTTTATAGAACTGTCATTTTGTTCACATTTTGTTAATTATTTACTAAACTATGCTTTTCCAAATTCTAAAAAAGGTTTTCCAAATTTCAGAAAACCAATCCCGATCGTTTGATACCAAAAAAGTCTACTTTTGTTCTTATGTGCTGCTAACTATACGCCAAACCTTTAATTGTTAATAACTAATTAACTAAGGTTTTCCAAATTCTGAAAATGGTTTTCCAAATTTTTCCAAATGTTTTCCAAATTCTGGGAATCAAAAAAATTGAAATTCCCCACATAGTGCTGCTAACTATACGGCGGTTTAGACACTGTCTAACTTTTTTCAAATTGGTTGAAATATGCTTTATTTAATAAAAATAAATATCACATTATTCACGGTTAAGACAATCTACTCTTGTGTCTAAGTTAGGCAGCTATAAGACAACAAAACAAGGTTTTTGAACACATTTTCCAAAGTTGGACAGTTGTCTAAAGTTAGACAACGTTTATAAATAAGACCAAGTGTGTATAAGTAGACAAAAATCTAATAAATACGACTGATATAGTCCAAAGCAAGAGAAATGAAACAGATTCCATTTTGCTTAATAATGTTGTTCGATGTGTGTAAAAAAAAAAACAATAAAATAATTTATTTTACAAGTCAATTTATGTCGAATTTACTTCCAACAAAAAAAAATCGATTTTTTTCCAAACAATATCGAATTTTTGTAATTGTTGAAAGGAGGGCACTGAAATTGGTTGTTAAAATCTATTCTAACGGTTCCCGTACACTAACGATTCGCGCACACTAAAACTGAATCATCGGCCGATATCGGGTCGGAGGTATTCGGCCGGCTGTCTCGGACGTTCGTCTACATACACCGTGGCCCCGGCGCAGTGGAAGTAGTGCTTGACTGCTAACTTGGATGTGTGGGTTCGATCCCCAGTCTAGGCAGCATTCTTTTCTATATTCCCTGAACTGGGCGCCACCCCTGGGATTTAATGATTTAATGATTTGTTTTTTTTTACACTCCTTCCGATCTCGGACGGTTCCGGTCTGAAGTCTGACTGTGATGTGAAAGCATTGACCGTACCATGTGGCAATAGATGGCATTGAAAATAATTTTTTCTGTTTTCCCTTTTTCTACGCAAGAGCTAGTGTTGCTTAGAAGAGGTGGAACCACTTTTATTGGGGCTTTTGTATGGAAATGAGGCTCAACTAGCAGTCCATATATATAGGTCAATATGTGTGAAAGCGATCACTTTCTCTATTGTTACAATTTATAGAAAATTTGTCCCAGAGAGGTACCTTTTATGAATGCAATTAATTAACTTTTCAGTATCCATATTTTTTTATTTATTTGTATGAACTTTATCAAAAATCAACCGGACAACTGACGAAAAATCCAAACATGTTGGCATATGCCGGTTGATCGCTTATTAACGGACGTCATCGGACGATGTCGCTTTCAGTGGTGTACGCGCTCTCTTTCCTTTCTGTACGTTTGGTTCGATTGGCCGAGCATACTTCGGCCGATGACGGACTAGGTGTACGCGAGCCGTAAGGTGGGTACGTTCAATGAACAAAAAATTGAAAAATAATCTTCAAGTGAACGAAATGTTCATTGAACGTATCCAAATGCTCACAAAATTGACAGATTACAGGGACGTGAGTGAGTGTATGAAAGCATTTGTTGGCCAATGTTGGAATGCGTTTATAAATAAGGGTATGTCCAACTATTTGGACAACGGCTAGCTGGACAACTGTCCAAGAGTGTTCTAAGGAAATACGACGTACAGTTTGCATTCTTAAAACACAGCCAAATTCAATTTGAGATTTTAGAAATGTTGCTAGTGTGTGTGCAAATCGGTGTAAATTCTTTTTGAAATCTTGCAAAATATGGAAGATTTGTTTGGCAGAAAAAATTCGATTCTTTTTTAAACAGAATCAAATCTTTGGTTGAAAGTAATTCTACATTATTTAAAAAAATCACAAATCCTTTTTGCAGAATGGCGGGTTTTAGAAGACTGCGATTTTTAAGTTTCAATTCACTTTTGCTTTCCTTTCGATTGGAAGGACGCTTTTAAACACAGGGGTTTTTTTAATAGATTACCCCTGCGATTTTTAACATCTCATTCAACAAAAATTGCAGCAATTAAAATTTGCAGCGTTTAAATGGATGTTGCAATCCGAAAGAAACTCAAAAGACAAACGCCGTTAAAATTTACAGTCATCTAAAAGCAGTCTTAAGCAGATTTCATAACAGATTTTGTCTGGCCGAATACCAAAATTATAATTAGTAAACGATTTTTAGACAGCTCAAACTTTTATATGGAAATTCATAACAGAATAAAAGATCTTGCCGAATAGGCCCAAATGTTTGTTTGTGTGTTAATTAAAAAGTTTGGGTGAGTTGCAACTGGCAAGATAAGCCAAGTACTAACCCAATAATCCATGCAGCCTCAGAGTAAGAACGCGCGACTTGACGCGCGTTTATTTTGTTCACAGCCGCCAGTAAACAAACAAACAAACCTGAACCGGTACCGTTCTTTCACTTTTCTTGCCTTGTCTTGCACTTGTCTTGTCCAGGTCTAGCCTTGTTGTCCGTAGCTCCGAAATTTACGGGTTTTGAGTTTTTCTTTATTAAAAATCAGTGTTTTGGAATTTGTCGCGGAATCAAAAAATATATTTATCATTATCATGTCCAATTTCACTTTAAGGTCGCAGAAAAAAATATTACCACGACCAAACATTGTGACTAGACCAGCCGACAAAGATTCCCTAAAAATTGAAAATCAAAACCAAAACTGCAAAAAGGTTAGTTTCAAAACTTTTTTTTTACATTGTTTAAATTTGAATTTTCAGCCAACTATTTGTTGTAATTGGAAGAAATGCACCGAAATTTTTAGTTCTACCTTGGAACTTAACCAACACTTGCACAAACACTTGGAAAATATTCGTTTGAAAGGTAAGAATCCACTAATTTTGCCGCGTTTTACCAAATATTATACTACAATAGTGTATACATAGCTCCTTACAGTTGCAAGTGGAATTCTTGCGATTTTTCTTGCACTTGCCTAATTGAACTACAGCGACATGTATACTACCATGGTTATCACTCTACTCTGTTAAATATTGGACGAGAAGAATGCATTAAAGCCAACATTCCAGATTGTGCACTAAGCGAAACTAACAAAAATTCATTGCCAGAACTCAAAAATAACTTTGAATGCCATTGGGTGGATTGCAATCGAAACTTTGTTTCAATTATTGAGTTTCAAGATCACGTTTCCCTTCATTCGTCTTTCGACTACGATATGTTAAAGACATCTAAAGACAATATGCCTAAAGTCAAATGCAACTGGCAGTTCTGCAAGAAAATATTTCTCAACAAGTACAGACTCATAGAGCACACTCGAAAGCATTCGAACCAAAAACTTTTTGGATGCTTTAAATGCGGGGAATTGTTCCGTACGAAAACAACACTGTTCGATCATTGTAGACGACAGGAAACTAATAACAGTGAGTTTGGTAGCTTGTTTAAAATCTGTTTTATTTTAGTTTTACTTTTTAGCACACAAATATCAGTGCGGCCAGTGTTACAAATTCTATGCCACTGAAAAGCTTCTGCGAAATCATGTAATTGTGCATGTGAATTGTTTAAAATGCTCAATGTGCGACATGACCTGCAACTCTTCCAACGCTCTCGCTACTCATATTCGCTATCGACATTTAAAAGACCGCCCCATCAAATGCCCTGATTGCAAATACAGTTGTGTAACTAAGTCGGATTTAGCTAAGCACAAGCGTCACGTACACATAAAGTGTATGCAGCGTTGTGGAGAGTCGGGTTGCAATTACACAGTTAAATCGTACCATTCCCTTCGAAAGGTTAGTAGTTTGAGAAATAAAACAAAATAGTTTTTTTTTTTGATAATTACATATGTATATATATTTTCTTACAGCACTATCTTGAAGTTCATGCCAACAGTCCATCAATCTACCTCTGCCACTGTTGTGATAAGCTATTCAAATATGGAACTCTTCTTTCAAAACATTTGATTGCAAAACATAAATTCCAGTTACCTTCAGGCCATACCCGTTTTACTTACCGTATTGATGAGAATGGCTTCTATTGCTTGGAAACTACTCGAATAGAAAGCCTGGAAGTAACTAGACAAATTCTTTCGCCTGTTATGTTTGAAATCTCCGAACTAACTGAAGATAGTAACTATGAACTGGGAAATAGTGAAAATACGTGCAAAAATGAATCGGAATCACTCCAGAAGCTTGTAACGATAACCCTTGACGACGAAGATTAAAAATATCGATCACAAAATTAGCACAAACGGGCATTTGTTGTAATACTAAAATAATTCATTTTTTCAAGAATACACATGTACGTATATTTTTTAAATTTTACTAATTTCCTTTGATATTGTCATGTTTTCTGCCAAAAACTTTGTTATTTATATAGGAAAGTATTTTATCAAATCACAACGGGCAACCCTTTTCAATTTTTTTAAACTATGCCAGCAAATGCACAATGAACCGAAATGGCCCAAATAGAAAGACTTGTTTCTTTATAGCATTGAAGATAACTCTATTGACATTATGACTTAAGTTTCTAATTGAAAATTTTAGTTTTTGCCAAACCAATTCGAAAATATTGGAGCAGAACCAAAAAATATGCTGACTTAGTGCTTTTTAGCGCAATTAATACTGCAATAATGTGTGAATTAAGAAATTACATATAACTGAAAACAAAAATTTGAAAAAAAACAAGTTTTTTTTAATGAATTTAACAGTTTTATTAGTTTAACATAAGTAGTAAAAGCCTAGTCTGGGGTAAGAATAATAAGTTAGTAAAATGAAAAAATGGTATGGTAAGTTATAATAAAAGACTGAGTTATAAGTTCACAATAAAAACAAGGTGAGAATAATTAAACAATAATCATCATCGCTTTCTTCTGATGTGTAAGGTTCTGGCAAGTAGTTTTTGATGCAGTTAGATTGTGAGGGCAAAGATTTAAACCAAGAATGGAAAAATTCAGGTACCACTCCTTTTTGACACATTTCTATTAAGTCTTTCTTTTTGGTTGTGCTTATTTTAAGATGTTCTTGATATAATTTAGGCCATTGTTTTAAGGGAAGATACTTTGGAACAACGTTCTTTCCTCTACTTAAAGTTTTTATCACGTTCATTGTTCTGAAATTGTCTTCATAATTGTATTTGAACTGCAGTAATCCAGTTTTACTTTTTTCATACCAAAACCATTTAATTTTTAGCCAGTTCACTTTTTGGCCATCGGTGTCCACTGTCTTAGTTTTAATCAAATTTTGCCGTAGTATTTTTAAATTAAATAAAATGATCATATTTCATTTCAACAGCTTCATACGGGGACTTGTTTTGGACCCTAACTCTTGAAGTTCTGAATATATTAAGCCAGTCATTAACACAATAAATTGGAAAGAACTTCTTTTGTTTTTCGATTGCACTATGCATTGAGTCGACCTCCACGTAAGAGTGGCCACTTTCCAAAAATTTTTGATCAATTATATCTAAACTAGTTGTCTTCACTATATTTTACAAAAATGCCACAATATTTGAATTTCGGTTCTGACCAGCGCAAGTATCCGAAAATATTGACAGCTCTACAATATTTTCAGGTAATTGTTGCATATATTTTAAAATGCACGACCCCATTTCACAGCTGCCCTCTTTACCGCTTATCTCTGTCCAGGCATAACAAAAAGCGTTGTTTGGAAAATCTGCTTCATAAATTGTAAAATTGTGAAGTACAAGCTTCCTTTTATAATACGTCAAAGAAACATCAGTTGATGGTATTTGAAGAACACTTTGCATATCCATCGAAATTGATTTAAAATTTGCTTCCGAATTAGCTCTTTCTTTGTCCTTTTGCTCCTCGTCGAATGCTTCTTTTTTACGAAGTAAGTGACTTTCATAATAAACTTGCAGATCAAGTTTTGTCTCAGGAGATGCGATTTTATATTTGTTACATAAAAGGCATTGATCTTTTTTTGGCACTTATGATTTAACACTTTCTTCGGATTTTTTGGGCGTTTTAAATTACCTTCACAATTTTCATAAGGGAGACACTTAGACTTCAGTTCCCTGTTAATATTTCGCATCCATTTTTGTGAACACGATTTTTTCCATCTACTGCCTCCTGTACAAATTTCTGTAGCTTTATTATTATTTGTATTACTCGCTTCGGATTCTTCTTCGATGCTGGTGCTAGACAAGCTTTCGTTAGTGAGTGTTACGTTGTTGACTTCCAGTTTGGTGCAAGAGAATTTTTGTTTCCCTATGAAGTTGAAATTTCTTTAAAAGCTCGAGGCCCGTGTTTAATCTTGGACAGCCTGTTGCTGAATTGTTTGTTGATCCATATTCTTATTTTGTCCTGTATGATTTTATAGAGTGGGGAAATTCTCGAAGAGAGATTTTTGTAACTCTGAGTTGTCTAGTGAGCTGTCAAGTTGTTCCCTGAAAGAGTCCCATTTGGTGTTCTTAAAGGATGGGTTTTGAAGGCTTGTATTAGTTTCCTCAAGTTTTATTTCAAGTAAGACTGGAAAGTTTTACGTTAAGCATGAAAGTTTACGGTTGATCAGGTTGCTAGATATAAGGAAATGATCTAGGAACGCTGCACGCGACCAGTTCGTTATAAATATAATAAAAGAATTTGAATTTGATAAAAGAGGCAGATACATATGAGATAGATACATGTGTTTGAAATTGAAGTATAATAAAAATGGACGCGCTCTATTGTATGCGTTCAGCAATGTATATTCAACACTATATGCCCCATCAGCTTTTTTTTTATGAACCGTTTGAAGCTCCATTAGGGTGTCCTTTTCTTCAGGGGTGTTGGTAATCGATATTTTAGTAGCATATTTATCGCAAGTTCCACAGGTATCTAGCTTATGACTCTTTATTTTTAGATTAAGTTCTAGAAAAACCTGAGGATCCTTTGATAAACTGACTGGAGTGTCCACTTCGGAACAATAAAGCTCGCACATCTTTGTTAGAGTAAGGCCAGGCTGCAAATATTTCTTGGTCGTGTCGCGCCTGCAGTAAGGGGAGAGGTCGTGCATTGATGCGATTTTCATTCAATACCGAAAAAACTTTTCGCTTGAGTTTATGGTACCGTAATAGATCCATTTTGACTACTTACTATTTATCTTCTTGTTTTGAACTGATTTTTTCTTAAATTATGTTTAAGTCCGATTCTACATTCTTTAAAAAAAAAAACAAGAAAATTGTATCAATGTACCCCAGATACGGGGTAGATTGATGTGAAAATGGGGCACATTGATTCAAAAAATTCTAAATTTACCATTTAAAAAATAGTCTTGATTTCGTCTTTAAACGATTGAATTTTTAACTGTAACATATTTACTTTTCACAAAAAATATTTAAAAGAACAAAAAATAGAATTTCAATAGTTTTTTCTTTATTTATGTTATAATAATAAAAATTTTTTTAAGTAAAATAACATTTAAAATAAAAATAAATATTAATTCAAAGAATTTTAAAATAAAGAAACTATAAAAAAAATAATATTCACTGTTGCACCTGAAATATAATAAAGAAAAACTGAATAAAAATTGAATTTGAGTTAAAAATAGCGTGTTACCATCAGAAAGGTGATGAAATGGTTTTTACAACCTATACGAACGGAGGTTCATCTTGAATTTAAAGAGAGATGCAATTCTGTTAGTACCTTTTATTATCAAAGGCTTTGGTAGCAGTAATACAATGTCAGTTAAATGAATAGAAGCTTCATCCTTGGCTTAAATCAAAAACCTGGTTCGAACAATATTTCGAAGAAAAATTTGCACTTTTATTTCACCTGCCTGAATTTTTCTTCTTTTCTCTATCCGATGTTGTAAAGTTGCTGGTTTTATGTTGTAGCGTTCAGTTGATTTCCTTATAGAAAGTTTTCCAACTACAACGTCGGATATTGCCATGTCAACGTCCTTTTCGTTTACATTGGCTCGATCAGTTTTTTGTTTTTTTATAGTTTCTTACCATTTTCCCTAAAACAACAAGAACACTTCGCATAAATATTTTCTCACAAACATTATGGGGTACATTAACACCTCTGTGGGGAAGATTGATACACATCAATGTGCCCCACACTTGGTGAATGAATCTGCCCCATTGCTTCACTTTAAAAAAAAAAAGTCATTTATATAAACAAAACTAAAGGTATCTTGAATATCTACCACGTAAACTAAACTTATTTTATTTACCTATTAAATAAACGCAGCCGGAATATGTGCTTAAATATCGAAAATATTTGACTTTAACTCAATTTGAGCATAAGTCGACTTATGCTGTTATGGGTTATGTGTGTTACATACATACATAGCTTAAGTACAGTTTGTTTAGTACTTGAATTAAGTTAGTAAACACGAGTGGATATAAACGATTTTAGAGGCAGATATCATGTTTATACATGATGTTCGCCAACACTAACCGACGCGAATTAATAATTTGAATAAAAATTATTTTTCTTGGGATCTAAGTCCTATATTACTTTGTTTATTATATTTAATTCTACGTACATATGTGTAACAGTGAGAGAGTTTTTAGGAGAGATTTTACTTCCACCATTTTTAAGGACTTATTCTTAGCTGTCACATATCCCTTCACTTAAGCCCAAACCAATTCTATTGGATTGAGCTCACAGTGATAAGGTGGTAACCGAAGAACTTGATGTCCTGCAGCTTGGGCCAACTTGTCTACGAGACGTAGGTTTCCTCTTCAAAGCATATATTGTCCAATCTTCGCCACTTTTTGAATCGTCTTTTTTGGTACAAGTAGACGGGGTCTTGTTCTCCTTCCTGATAAGAGGCGTTATCTAATACAAGGACGGAGTTGAGCTCGAGAAGCGTTAAGATTTAAAACCATTTTTCATACACCTCGGCATTCATATCTTCGTGATAATCGCCACTGTTCCCTTTTACCCTTTCCAGATGGGAAACGCAAACCTATAGAAAGTCCTTCATTGAAAGCTTGGCGTGGTGTTAGTACAGCTGGGTCTGTCCAAATTTTGTCTCGGGTTTGTCCCTCGTTTAGCCAAGTTTTCATCCGTAAAGTAAATTTTTTTGTTTTGCTCTCTCAGTTTTCTTATCTCCCGCAAGTATTTTCTTCTCCATGTTATTATGTCTTCTCGTTCAATCAGGACGCTTTTTCGTTGAAGTTTGGTGAAGTTGAAACCTAGATCCTTCCTTAAGATTTTATGAAGGGTTGATCGACTTATTTATGTGATGTTTGGATTAAGTTTAATCTCACACAAAATCTTGTACAACGTAGGAAGCTCGTTATTCGAGAAAAACCCATGGACTACTTGCCTTATAGCACATTTGTCAAAGTTGTCGGGTCTAATCGCCCCAGAATTTTGTTTCTTTTCTGATGGCGAGTTATTGCCTTTGGTCTTATTTCCTTTCAAAGAATTATAAACGGTTCGTTTTCAAACCGTACAAATATAGCACACTTCTCTAACAGCTTCTGTCTTGTTCTTTAAATGTTCGTAGAATTTATTTTTTGTATCAACTATTTCTTTTATTTTTCGGCGCTTAAATCCTTTGTCTTTAAAGAACTAGAAGCCATTTTAAATAATTTAATTTTTTCGTGGGTATCCGCTGGCTTGGCTAAAATCGGCGACTACGTGAAGAGTACCATCTATTCGCTGAAACAGGGGCCGTTTTCCTAAATGCAACGCTGCCTTCATTGTGCATTTGCAACCATTCCTTAATGCAAACCTAGGCAGCGTTACATTACGTCACGTTCCGAAATGCATTGTGAACAGATCTTTATGCGCAGGCAAAAGCAAACAGCGCATCATGAATAGTTTTGATGCAGACGTCAGTTTTTGTGCATTTATTTTGTTTGAAAGATGTGTAGTTCCCCAAAAAAGTAAGTTTTATTAAATTTTTAAGTTGAATTGTTTTAATTTTTATATATCTACAGGAAAAAGTGGTTTAAATCCCAAATAAAACAACAATTTCGTTTTTCTTCAAATCCAGTTGCTATTTTTCTTTTTGAAATTCTCATGATTTTGGCCATTTTATTGTTTTGTTTATGAGAGTTAATATAGCTCGAAAGATTCTTTTAAAGATTCTGTAAAATGATCCCATTTCTATTCCAAATCGATCGAAAACTTCTCGGAAGCGGAAGCTTGAAAATTGCAATGAAGTGACTATTGTAGTGTAGAACTCACCTAGCTTTAAAATTTAAGACTTACTGAGAATGTTTTTCTGTTCATCCGAAAATGGGGGAAAAAATACATCGGCCAGCACGTAACTTGATACAACCAAGTTTAGTCGATACAATCGAGCATTGGCAGCACATATTTTGGTTCAATCGAGTGTCCTCGATTGTATCGTCAGATTTAGAAGCACACAAACTTCAAATTGACGTTTGAAACAAAAGTTTTCACTCGACAGAAATTAGTTATCGTCGGCAGTGATTTTTTTTATAAGAAAAATGGAAAAACAAAATAATATGTCAATTAATAAAAAACATTCTGAGATTTTGACCAATTTCATGAGTTCTCACGTTGATTTAGCAAGGGGAATTCTTGAAACTGCCCAAATATAGAGCTATCAAATTTGATCCATAGCGGACAAAACTTATTTTCCAGAAGACTCAACGTTCGGCGAAATAACTTGGAATCTGTTGTCTGTGCCATACCTAGCAACACATTTGTTCCAACATTGGTTTGATAACTCCCACTGGCTAGAAGATTCAATGTTGTCCAAAGCTGTAAAACTGGTGGAACCGATGTCCGTCTTATGTCTTCTGGAAGATCTAACGAGCTGAGTATGATACTCATGATATGATACTGAAAACATTCCTTGCTGACTCTAAACTGCTGCACAAAGTTAAAAAACAATTGTTTTACAAATGTTATACATGATCTTTCTTTTCTTTTTGAATATTTACTCATTTTCACTCAATTCGAATGGGTTGCCATTATCTCTCAAATATCTTCTTTTAATTTTAGCATAGGACACTTCTTCGCCTTCACTTTCCGAATAAAAAAAAAACATTTCGAAAGAATTTTAAATTGATACTAGAATGAAATAATTAAAAAAAAAACTCATTTGACATTTCATTTTATAGTTCACAATGACTTTTTTAAGTGAAAGTCACAATGAAATTCGTCTCAAATTACGTGCTGTCAAAAATATTTTGTTTCGAGTTGACCGACGATCGACAATCCTCGATTGTATCAAGTTACGTGCTGGCACCCCAGGATACGATCATTATCATAATCGTTGCAAAATGTCAACTGACAAAAAGCAACTTTTAAAGTAACAAAGTGAGAAAGCATCACATAATTCATGAAACAAATGCAATGCGCATTCACAATGCGCATTTATTTGACATTTAGGAAAACAGCCACTATATCCAATGGAGCTGGCATCTGTATGCAGTTCAGTAGGCAGATCTGGATTAAAAATTACCAGCAATGGTCTTTTAGTTAAGTGATTACTGATTAATAATGTAGTGCCTAGTTTCTTCACATTCGGTGGTCCATTCGAATTTTGTATTCAGTTTAGTCAGTGCCGTGATGCATCTTGTTTTTGCCGAAAGTTCCGGTATAAACTTCCTAAAGTAATTCACCAATCCCATGAACTTTCTTACCTCCTTTACATTCGATAGACTCGAAGAATCTGGGAGAGAACTGACTTTCGATTTACCGGGTCGTATACCTTCGAAGGAAATTTCACGTCCCCGGTATTCAAAATTGGTTTACAAAAACTTGCACTTCCTGATGTTGAGAGAAAACCCATTTTCCGTAAGAGCCTTAAGAACTATGCCTAATCGTTCGATGCCCTCCTCAATTGTCTTTGAAGGTGCCAATACGTCATCCAAATAAACCATCTTTTAGCCCCTCCCAAAGCTTTATTTATAGCACGTTGGAAAACTGCCGAGGCATTGGCCAGCCCAAACGGTATTTTATTCAAATTGCCCATCAGGGGTGACGAACGCTGTTTTCTCGACTGAATTTTCTGCTATTGGAATTTGGTGAAATCCGGACGCCATGTCCAAGGATGTAAAAAATCTATTTCCTGATAACTGGTCAAGCTGGTCATCAATGCGGGGAAGGGGGTAGCGATCTTTAATCGTGACTCGATTCAAAGCCCTAGAATCTACGCACATTCTGTGCTCACTATTTTTTTTTTCTTTACCAATATAACTGCACTGGCAAATGGTGAGCTACTCTCACGAATTATGTTATTCTCTGTTAATTCCCCTGTGAAGATAGACTATAGAGGTTGGTTGGTTTCAAAAGACTGACTGGTCAAATTGGGGAAAAAGCCAATGAGGTGTCGAGTCCCAATGAACCAAACCCATCGTGGGAACATCAACTTTAAATAATTTACGTTGAGTTTGCAAATTGATGTTCTCGACTAAGTTAATGCAGTTTTGCATGTTGGTAAGTTTCTTTGGAAACCTTACACCAAACCCCCACTTTTTCCTTCAACACGTTTCTCTCTGATAGAGCCATACGATAAGGTCGGTGGTTGACCACAGCGTCCTTTATCAAACGGATTTCTAGGGCAACTGTTTTGACCTCTTTGGATGGTATTCCGCTTATAACGAACTCCGAATACTTATCTAGTAACAATTCTAACTGCTCTTCAGATGATTTTCCCTGCTCAGCTATTTCGATATCGTTGTTAGCTATAACGCAGTTCCCTATTTTTCTTCTCCCTTCTTTTTACAATATGAACAACTCTCTATAACTTTGTTTGTCATTGGTTTCTTTGACAACACCAAACCACTACTTGAAGTTGTTAATTTTGGGCAATTTGCTCTCAAATGACCTGCCAAACCACAACCAAAACAGCGTGAGACGTGGGCGTTTACTAGGAATTTAACCTGTTAATTTGGGCTATCTTCTCCATGACATAATCGGCGTAAGAGGGGAACGTTTCGCTCTCTACATTCGCTCCGCTTTTCAGCAGCTCAATAATGTTTGATGCGCTCGAGAATATGTTAACCAATTATGCGGATCGATCTGGCCACGTATAGATTTGATACCCATGCTTGTCATACCAGACACTAGCCCTACCCATTAAAGCCGACCTTACTCTACGATATGATATCGAAGTCGGACATTTTGTCCCGTGTCGCTCTTGTTTTGATGTCTGAACACCATTTATTAATATCGACTCTAACTCTAGATTGATCTGGGTCAAAGCAAGGAAAACCTACTGAATCGACTTTTTCTTGACGCTGCGTAGCCTTTAAGTTTTGATTGACGGCATCAGTCGTTATAACCAATTGTTCCCCCTGCGACTCCTTGCCTTGACCGTCAGTGTTTTAAATAGCAAATACTAGTAGTAGTAATGTAACGCGACAGCGGCGCAGCGTAATAAAACAAATGAGAAGAGTTGCATTGAGGATAATTAATTATTTTGTATGTATATTTTTTTTTGTAGACAAGTCGCGAGTTTAATAACTTTCTGTTTATTATTATTTGAAATAATATTATTTAGTTTGGTTTCTATTTGGACTAAATTGTTATTGTCTGGATTTCCATATATATATATATTTAATATATATATATAATATATATATATATAATATATAGCTCTTCCACTTCTATGTTGATCTAATTTTTCCTACCCATATCTTTTTTTCTTCAGTAAATTTATAATTATTTTTCAACTTTAAATCTTGAAAAGTTTTAATTAAATTAGTCAAATTATTTATATGATATAATAATCCTGTATTCTCATATATGAAGACATCATCTGTTTCTGTTAAAATATATTTATGGTCTTCCACGTTTCTTATCTTTACTTGCCCTTGAATATGCAACGTTTACTCCCTAGTTATATTAGGAATATCGATTGGTTCATCTGTAGGAAAAAATTATGACTTAATATTATTTTTATGGACAACTATACCGTTTGTCGTTATTACTGTGTATCCACAATTTTTTTCTACCACACAAAGTATATGTCTAGCATTAGATTTCTTTCTGAGTCCTAATATTCTAACCATAATTTTTTCTCCCTTACCGTATTCTTTATGTGTAGTTCCTTTATTCAATCTCACAGAAACTTTACTTGATGCACATTCAAGTTTTTTAAATATCTCTTGATTATTATTATATTTAGACTGGTTAAAAAATATTTCACTAGGTCTAAGTCCCGTGACTGTTTGAATTGCATTAATAATTTGTTTGTTGAAATTTTGTTGTGGTCTCTCGAAATTTCGATGTCCGGTCGTATTTATTCGATTTTCAACTTCTATAGGCTTCGGGAGGTTATTCTTAAATGGATTGAGGTGTGGTTGTGAGTTAAAGTTTCTCTGATGATTATAATTTTGCTCATTATTTTGATTTTGTACACGATGATCAAAATTGGGTCGTCTTTCAGTTTTTATTTCTCTTACATCACTTCTGTATCTATCTGTTGATTATCATGTTCGATTTCTAATGCGATCGAAAATGCGTGTTCTATATCGACTATCTTCGCAGTGAATGTTTCACTTATTCCATTGATGAATATTCTTAATGCGTCATCTCTTGCATTTGCATTAAGTCTCGAAGTTATTGTAGATAAGTCTTCACTCATTGCAACCTTTGAAGTAATGAAATTTAGTGATTGATTTATTATATCGTGGAATTCACTTGAACTTTGTTTTCTTTGTTTTATTTGTCTCATTTTGTCTTGTTTGACATGCAAGGGTTCTTGATTACTGTATGTGTAATCTAATCTGTTGCGTATTGCTTCATAATTAAATATTGTGTTATGATTGGTTAATATTTCCGCAGAACTTTCTTTTATTTTATTTTTGTATTATTGTGAGAACTGTGTAGTATTTTGGGTGAGTTTCAAATCCAGTAATACTATTCATTAGTCTTGTAGACTCTTCTCTCCATAGACGATATTCTTTTCTATCTCCGTGAAATTCAGGTAAAGCTTTGAAAGCGTCTAATTGAATTTCATTCCCGTTCGTTATTATCGTTGTGATTTCTTTTAACATTTGACGTTTTGACTCATTGTCTATATTTAACATTTTAGCTTGTAGTTGTTTGTTTATAGTATCTTGTTGTACTAAAAGACTTTTCAAACCTCCATTTTTCTTCGTGAGTTCTCTGTTACTTAACTCGAGTGTTTCTAGTCTTGCAAGGATATTTGCCATCTGTGCCTCAGACATTACTTTTTTTTAATTCTGGTCTGTTGTCGTCAAAGTGGCTTTTCAGTTTTTTAACCGTTTCATATATTTTATTAGTTGAGAATTTCACTCTCTGGTTTGATTAAACTCGTTGAACACCCAGCGACAAAAAAAACCCTCGCAGTAGATGCTGAGCAAAACCTTGCCTGTATTCAGAATTCGTGAGATACCTATATTTAATTTTTTTAATTTTATATATTTTCAATTAAAAAAAAACTGTTTTTTTGTTTTTAAATCGTATTTTATTTTAAATAAAAAAAAAGTTAAAAATTAGTCATATTTCTCAAATTTGAAAAAATTGGTATTTACATAATTTAGGGGCAAGAAAATCATATTTTCTTGAAAAATATAACGGTTGCGTTATTTTAACGGCTATTTATTAAATAAATTAGATGGGTAAAAAAAAGCTAATACTTCGTCGTTCCGCCCCTTTTCTGCATAACCTCACGAAAACGGTTTGTCATCGAGTTGAACAACTTTTTTAAATAATTATTTCATTTATTTCGTTATACCAAACTTCTTCTATTACTGATTTCATCTCAATGATGGTTTTTTGACGTTTTTCTCTTATTTTTTTTTCCATTTGCTGCCAACAGTTCTCAATCGGATTCAGGTCCGGATTGTTACCTGTGCCTACGTTCTGTAACTCTCGCCTCGATAAAATCAGTCGAGAAATGATGAAAATTGAAACAAATCGTATTAGTTTTGTTTCATTTTTCATCGTTTCTCGACCAATTTTATCGATGCGAGAGTTACAGAACGTAGGCACTGGCCATGGAAGTGACGAAATCCCAAGAGAACTCATCAATGTTTCTAAAAATGTCTAAAAGAATGCATTAAATTAAGTTTAAACCCACCGTTTTGGCTTGGTGGCATCGAGCTGAGTCATCTTGGAAAATCAAGTTTTCGGAATGCTCGGAGTATTGCTCTAATGTTGGCAAAACGCCTTCATTAATGATTTGAATGTATTTTGCAGCATAAACAGTACCTTCCAGCATAATAATGGCCCCAACACCAAACATTGTAATGGCTCCCCATACCATCACATAAGGAGAATGTTTCACAGTAGGCAAAACACATTCATCCGAAAACCTTTCTCCTTTTTTGCGGCGGACTATCGCATTGCCATCGGGCCCGAACAAATTGAATTTGGATTCATCCGAAAAAACAACTTGTCCCCAATCATTTCCTGTCCAATCTTTATAAGGTTTAGCCCATTGCAACCTTTGTTTCTTCATTCTGCAAGTAAGCAGAGGTTGCTTTTTTGCAGGTCGCCTTGCATTCAATCCCACACTCAGAGAAAAATACCATAAAAACAATGGTATTTATAATTGAATCAATAGTTTTTTACCATTGTTTTTAGTCAATGGGATGGCTACCATTGAAACAATAGTTTGCAAACTATTATTCCAATGGTACGTCCATACTATTAATCCAATGGTGTTGGACTATTGGTTTAATAGTTTGTCTTATTAATAGGTTAATAGTGTGTACCATTGTTGTTGAAATCATACTATTGTTTCACGTTAAAAATATGTGCACAAAAACTATTATTTCAATGGTATTACTATTGACTTAATAGGACTAGCCCCATTGAAATTAATAGTATGTACCATTAAATTTATTCAACCATACTATAGTTTTAATAGTATCTGTATACAAAAATTGAAACTGAATTGAAATGAATTGAATTGTTTCAATGGGACTACTATTGAATCAATGGGATAGATCCTATTGAAATTAATAGTATGTACTATTAAATCAATTACATCGTACTATTGCTTTAATAACATCTGTACCATTGTTTCTATGGGACTACCATTGACTCAATGGGAAGAGTACTATTAAATTTAATAGTATGTAATATTAAATCTATTATATCATACTATTGTTTTAATTACATCTATACCATTGTTTCAATGGGATTGGTCACATTAAAATTTATTGTATAAA
The DNA here is from genome assembly GCA_951394125.1 of Epistrophe eligans. NCBI lineage: Eukaryota > Metazoa > Arthropoda > Insecta > Diptera > Syrphidae > Epistrophe > Epistrophe eligans. The sequence continues at coordinate 57,084,218 of OX596029.1, forward strand.
TTATCAAAATAGTAGGAACAAATTAAAAAAATATTCTTTAAAATTGAAAACCTATTTTCAGACTAAAGTGAATTTTATAAACATGATAATTATTTGTCAATCGGCCATTAGCTATTCAAAACAAATGCACATAGGTATATGTCACTTTATATGAGTCAATACCATGACGTCATTAAAACAGCGTACACCGATACCTGAAATATATAACTCATCAACCAACGTTGTCTGTTTTATCTTAAACTGAAAATCCATCAAATTAAAAAGAACAACAAATTTAGGTGATACAAAAATAGAATTTTATTCAAATATTTAAATTTTTTATATATAATTTGTTTTACCTTTTTTTATATTCTTAAAAAAGATTTTTGCAATTATCTTAAAAATCTAGAAACATAAATATATAGACAAAAATGTAGTAATATGTTCTCTGGTATCCCTTAAAATTCATTCAAAACTTTAGTGCAGCCTTACACCAACCCTCTTATTCTTCGTATTCTTGTCTAACACTTTAAAACACAAGTGGTACCCTCGAATTGCAAAGAAATAATGAACAAAAAATTGAAACTCAGATGTTCCTTAAAACAGCGATATGTCCTGGTCCTTAATACTATGAGGAATTGAAAGATTCCCAAATTTTAAGTATAACAGAACTCAAAGATCAAATTTTTTAAACCAATGTAATACGGTTTATAGTATATAGTACTATGAAATTAAATGGAAATTAAAACTATTGAATATTGAGAAAAACAAGAGTTGAAGAAAAATTCAATGGATTGGTGGATTGATAATCGAGTAACAAGGATACCAGTTCTATAAACTGACCTGATTGCTTTTTATTAACATCTATTTGCAATCCATTATTTTCTAGATGTTTTATCCTATCAACAAACAGTTTGATATAAAAGATAACACTAAATGAAGATCCATCTTCTGTCATAAAGAAAATTCAAATTTTTTTTAACCGAACAGCTCTCTTTCCATCATTCAAAATGTGAATATGAACTGGAGGGCTGTCGAATTCGCTTACTGAGTGCAAAGAAAAAACGTTTTTGCAGTTGCCTACGACTAAGGCTTGTAAATGTTCACTAACATAATTTATATTCCACTCCGTGCACAAGAAATAAAGTTTTGTTTCCATTATAAAACATTGTTGGATTTCAAAAAGTAAAATGGACTCATTTTTTTTTGTAAAAAAAAAATGAGGTTTATATAATTTTCCTTTAAATGATACTTTTTCCACACAATATACTTCAGATAGCTTTGTACTTATATTGTTGTGAATAATTTCATTGTAAAGCTCATTAAAATTAGAAGTAAATACGGATTTCTCATCAAAAATTAAATCTGTTTCGAAAAAACTATCAGTAATAAGTGTATGGGAAAACTTAAGTCCAGCTTTAACACTAAGAGTGTATGAAATATTTATCCTTGAATTCGTTACTTTTGCTGCATGTTTGTTTTGTTCGTGTAACGCTTCAAAACGCATACACCACAAGTACCTCAGCGGTCCACACTTTCGAATCGCAGATGGATAATGAACCAAAAAGTGAAACTTTGGTTTCAGTGGTTCGTTGAATAGTTTTATAAATAAAGAGTTATGTTTTGCTATTAAATGCTCTAAGGAATTGAGCTGAAATTCACTGATTTTAGGTAAGAGAACTATATCAATAATTTTAACCAATGTAATAAGGAGTTCCCACTATTTATTATCTTTTGGTATGAGGTCTCCTATCATTAATGGCAAATAATGTATTAAAGTCATGGTTTCACGGGCAGTCATTTTCAAATTATTTACTTTTAACATTGATAATATAAACGGTGGAGAAATATTGCCTATTTCAGTTTCTCCATAGCTAAACATCTGTTTACGGTTATTAAGAACCTCTATCGAAAATAATTTGGAATCTTCCAAGAAATTTAATAAAATTTTTGAAATATCATACCTGCAAACTCCTTCGAAAATATCATGCATTATGTCAAAATAGAAATTATTGGTTACATGAAAAGATTTTATATTATTGAAAATTGTTAGTCTCAAGATCGGTTTTATAGTTTTCAACATTGCGCAAAAAACTGACATGTTCAGTGACATCAGATTGCATTTCACTTCTACTTCTTTTGCAAACTCTACAATAAAAGTTTGATTTGAAACTGCTAGAAAACCCCATATAAGTGTTAAGACCTAGGTTATCACCAACAACGAATGCTAAGATGAAGTTTAAGTGATAAATTTTGTTATCTACATCTATTTGCAATCCATTGTTTTCAAGGTTTTGTATCCTATCAACAAAAGGTTTAATCGAAAAGACATTACCAAATGAAGATCTATCTTTGGTTTTGAAAAAACCGGCAGCAAATATGTTACGCAGTTTCGATAAGTATTGTGTAGGAATAGTTGAAAAAGTATAATAAACACCGCAAATCGATTGATCTTTTGCATGAGAACCCAAAGGGTTGTCTATGCAAAAGTCATACAAAAATAAAATAAATGGTATTGTTATTTTGTTTCCAAAATTTTGAACCTTTTCTTTCCAAATACTTGCATTTATTAGGCTGTTGTAGTTACCTGGAGAACAATCATTTAACATTTTTGTATTTTCTAATGTTTTACACAAAACATTTTTGGATTTGAAAAAAATGTTTCATTTGAAATTCAATAGGCATTATGACCCCAGTAACTCTATTAGAATCCAACGTGGGGATGTTGTTAATAATAAATTCGCAAACTTCTTCATTAATAGTGTAATATAAAGGTTTTTTAAACAAACTCTTAGTTTCTAGCTCTTGAAAAAGTTTATATTCTGTACTGATTGACTTGAATGGAAGCAACATTTGATTGAGAAAATTTGTAGCAGCAGTTTTATTTGTATCGCTTTCAATTAAAGTAATTACGTTATTAATTACATCTTTATAAAAGGGATCAATGACATCCCTTTGAACTTGTTCAATTATAGATAAAACGTTTTTCCTATTAAAATTATCATTTTGATGGAGAGATAAAGCAAAAGTAATTGCATTCATACTATTAGAACAATTGGATTTTGATGATAACTGTAAATCATTTGGAATTAAATCTATATGTACAGGGTCTGAAATTTTAAAAGGTGACGAATTAGGGTGGTTAAGGTTTATTTGGTTGAGTATTGAAATACTCTGATTCGTCATTTCGCCGGAGTTTTGATTTTTCTTAATTTTATTTTCATGGACTCTTCTTCTTCTTGGTGGAAATCGTAAAAGTAATTTTCTACAAAAAAAATAAAAATTTCTACCTTCTTTAGGGTGTTTGAAATTCATTACATGGAAAAGTTTAAACGTTACGTCAAAACATTTTACAAAAGTTGAAAATTTGTACAAAATTCCGTCATAAAAAGTAAAAAAATTTTCCAATTTAGTTATTTCTGGTCCTATTACAATAATAACGGGTTGAAGAGTTAACCCCTTAGAAAGATATTTTTGGCGTAATAGATCTACCTTATCCGCATACTGTGCTGCAGTTGAACAATAAACAAAACATGAGTCCTGGGCGTCCTTGATGCTGGGCTTCCACTTTCCTTTTTTTGAACTCTTTTTTTCCAACGGAAATCATGAGCGGCTTCAATAAAGCGTGCAGCAAATTAAATATCGCACCTCCGGTGGTACAACGACGTAAGTGCAAAAATGTCGATTCTTCAGAAAACGCGATTTAACATTTTGAAAACGTTTTTTATTAAAAAAAACACACAATTTTTTTTTTTTTTTTAACATACTTTTTATTAAAGGGAAATTAAACATAGTTTTCGGCAATTCAGTAATTTTTTTGTGCTTCAAGCAGTATTAATAAAATTTTTAGTGTAAATAAAGGTAATACTAATTTTTAATAAATAAACTTAAAAAATGTTAGTAAAAAAAGGCTCATAGTAACTTGGAATGATATTACTTTTTAACAGGCTTAATATATCTGCTTTTTTCCTTGGTGCCAATGGTATTTTTGATGAGTATGCGGGCTTTAATTGTATACTTTGCAACTCCGTTGCCGCAGAAGAGCGCCGGTTTACCGCCTTAAAAAGAACTTGTTCCCAAGTTATGTCTTTATAGCTTGTTTTGTATGAGTACACATTACTGCCTTTTTCAAAGCGTAAAAGTTTCATTTCCGATATTTTAATGGGGTCGCCGTTTATATTTTTGGAATTATTTAGGCAAATTTCCTCAGAAAGCAACTTTAAATCGAAAAAATCCTTATAGTTTAATTCCTTTACTATGAAAGCATTTCCTCTCTTTTTTGCCGTTCTTATGATAGAAACATATTGGTCGGGCACGTATATTGGTCCCGATTTTTTGGCTTTCTTAAGTGACTTTTCAATTACACTATGAACGGCATCACCTTCATTCTGTGTGTGGCCTCGAATAAGAAATTTATGTGTTATAGACTTTATTGCGAGATTTTCTACAGCATACAAATACATTCCAATTATGAATCTGAAATCAAAATCTCGTTAAAGATTTAGTCTTCTTAAGAAGTCAAAGTAATAGTTTCACCTATTCTTCTGCTGACCACCACAGTTGTCGGTGTAAAAGACAACGTCTGCACCTGGACGAGTGACTGATAGCTCTTGAAGAAACATAAGCACACAAGATCCAATCTCGTTTGAACCTCTGTTCCCTAATGCCTCGTGCCAGAAATAACATACAGTGTGATCATTTTTCATCTCCGATATCTGCAAATTTAAAATAAAAGACGTTTTAGCATAATTGAAATATAAAAAGTTAAATTATGTTGGTATAATTATTTTACTTACCGTTAAATTGTAACAGTTAAGCCTTGATTTATAAAAAAACGCAGATGTTTGTCCAATAGGAACTGGAAGAACAGCTTGCAAGTCGTACGTTGCTACTACAATGTCGGATGTGTTTTCTTTATCTTTGGTCTTTTCTTCACGGCTTAATTTTTTTTCTTCCTAGTGTAGCTTGTAAGAGCTTTCCAACTGCTCTTTTTCCTCTCCTATTGCATTTTTAAAGGCTTCACAAATATCGCACTGATCCTTTTTGGGTACGAAAAATCCAATATTAAATTCATTATTGAAAATTCTTGCGTATGTGTCATAACTCGCCACGTTTTTTTGCAGAGAAGTTCGATCCGTTTTATAATGCCTATACATTTCAGCAATAGATAGCCCGCCGTCTATGTATTCTCTTGAAGTCTGAGCTCTCAAATAATGACTTTCGATTCGTGGAATGGAGTTTATGTGTGCCCTTATAGAATCTAGTATTTCGCTGTCAGTTTTCGGATGATTGGAATGCTTGCCGCGTTTATCTTCTTTGTTGATAGCTCCACCTGAAGCCTTGTTCTGAATAATTGTTCGAACTACTCTTTCCGAAATTGCAAAAGTGCTTGTCAAAAATCGTTTGCATACTCTAACTTTGTTTCCATTATTCAATAAGAAAAATGCACAGTTTTGATTCCTTGGTGTTTCTTTAGATAGAGATATGCGACGGTATTTCAACTGCACTGGTTCGATGCAGGAATTTAAGAAATCGCGTTGACGTTGAAAAGACGCGAGACTCCAATAAATTTTGAACAGTTCAGTTCTTAAATTTTCATGAAATTTTGTTGAGCAAGCCAACTTACAACGATTAGGGCAAGGTGGTCCCATCACTTTTTCTTTAACAAACTTACCCCTTTTCGAGACATAGCTTTGTCCTGAGTTGCGTAATTTTTTTGCGACATTCTGCTTCCAACTGTTTGGGTTTGAAGACCTTTTTTTCCCCTTCCTTAAAGGTAAGTTGGCCACCGAATCTTCTGGTTGTTGATCAGTCGTGTCATTAATGGAAATATTCGATGAACCACGGTCACTCTCTGAACCTTGACCTTCTGAAGGAGAGTAAACACTTTCATCCGCAGAAAAGTCTTCGTTTTCCGAATTAGTAGTTTCATTGAATGTTTTCTGGGAAACTTTTCTCAAATTCATTCTTGTTTCACTAGTTCTTGTTACAGTGAAATAGCTTTTGTCTTCATTACATGCGGCTGCTGAAGTACTTGGTTGGGGTTCAGAATCATCTGTCATGACTGGTGAAACTTTGGGATGGTCAGCTTCACCTTTTGTCATTGCGATTGCAAGTTTTGCAAGCATTTTTCCACGCTCGGACATTTTGTAACAACGTCCTAAGTATAGAAAGTGATCCTAATATTTGGCTAAATAATGACACAAACTATACTTACGTCGCTTAAATAGATTTTTTTTTTGCACAAACAATGACGCAACTAGCACTTGTGTCAATGTATCACTAAAATATTAATGAAATATTTAAAAGTTTTAAAAGAAAACTGCCTTAACGTACACTTACGACTTTGTTCGACCGAAAATAATAATACAATTAAAAAAAACGTGTTCGAACTTGCAAATACGGCGTTGACTGACTATTCAAACGGTTGTTTGTTAGAGATTTGAAACGCAAGTGACAGATAAGTCTATGTATTCGCGATATAATAGTTTGAAAACAATGTAACGGTCCAAAGACATTTCTGCCCCCTGGATACAAATAGAACATTTTCAATTGGGTCTTTGTTTCATCGGAAGGAAATACCTTTTCTTGGAACTATGGCATACTTAACTCAGAAGATTCAAAATTTGCACTTACGTCGTTGTTCCACCGGGGGTGCGATATGATGAAGTCACGAGAGTCTAAAAAAAAAAAACAAAATAATTAGCAACTTGATGGTGGTAGTTTTTGGATTTATTCAGAAAATTAATTCATAAACTTTTTTTGAAGAAGGCATTAGTGGAGCAGATGCCATCTTTGAAAAAAAATTTATTTGAGTAAATAAGTTAATATTTCATATATTAACTTAGTGAAATTTAAAAAAGAAAATAAATTTAAAAGAAAGTGAATAAAAAAAAGTAAATTATTCTTTTCATTCCTAGATGTTATTAAACACATTATGCGGTATTGGTGCTTCTCTGATAATAATTTATAATTGTTTAAGAAGGAAAACTTAATGAGATGTTTTTTTTTTTTTATACAAAATTGTATCTTACTTGTATCGATTTCTTGGTCCAATTCTTTCAGGAGACTTAGGGAAGTTTTATCCCTTATTTTTCTCTTGAAGTACGAGATGATTTTTTCAGTGAAGGACGGCCAGAGCTCAAAAATTCTAGATTTATTGAAAGGCTTTATACTGTCGTAGTCAATTTCAATCTGGAATATTACAAATAAAGGGTTGGTTTTTTACTATGGGGATGAATATTTTTGTATTTTATCTAAAAAGATTGTAAAACGTAAGGCCAGCCTCTTTATTAAACTGCCATTGCATTATCAAATACAGCATAACGTCAGTTTTCACCAAAAACCTTGTAAGTCAAAACTGATTTATTGTTCAGGAGACACAATACAAAATTTAAAAAATAATTTAATAACATTTACAGAACCTGGTAGGTTTAAAATCTAAATCTTCGAAGCGTTGATATTTGAACTTAGTATTTTTTTTAAACTGAAATACATTTAAATGTAATGTTTGGACTTACAATGTTTTAACGGAAAGCTGACGATAGTAGTAAATGTGTTTTGTCTAATTAAAAACAAATATTTCGTTTAAACTCAAAAAAAAAAAAAAAAAAAAAAAAAAAATAGACTTACCAATGTATGTCCAAGAGCATGCTTAAAAAGCGGCCACTTCGTAAGGATATTGGTATGTCCGGTCCTAATGTCTTTTTGCCTTTGCGTCAAAACTTTGCTCCATTTCTCTTGAACTTCAATCCATGGCTCATTGTTATGCATCAACCATATGATTGTCTGAATCCAACGGTTCTTGGGATTCGGGACTTATTGTAGTAATATCAGAGATAGGATTTTCTACTAACATATTACAAAAATAAAATTGGGACAAACAAAATCAAATGATTTCTTACCTTGTTCTACCAATTCCTGATTTTTTTTCTTTTCAAACTTCTAAGCTTTATTCGGGCATTGACTGCCTTATCATGAAGTTTACCAGTAGGGTTTAGGCCGTGTCCTCTTTTATTCAAATAATATTGCTAAAAAAGGGATAAAAGCTGTTTTGTAATAAAAAATTATGTCAAATAATTTTTTTGTTTTTTTTTTTTTCAACATTTTTTAATCTACATAATACGTAACTAATGGTATGTATAACAAAAACAATTTGAGTAGCTACTATGTATATTTATGCTTAAGATAAATTGAAACCACTTTCGTATGGTTATAGGATCTTCAAAAGTCGTGAACTTAGTTGTTTGTTAATTGAAGTGGCTTAAGCTCCAGTTCGTCCACAAACATAATTAAAAACAATAGGTTATTCCAACAAAAGGTTTCATTAGACATTTCACGACGAAGAAGCACACAATATTTTCTTGAAAAATATATTCTCAATCTTTCTTTATAGAAAAACATTAATTTTTCTGATTATCTTAGGTATCCAAAAAAAATTTGTAGCTGGAAAGACGATCATATTTTTCGAAAGTACATATTTTATTGCCTACCTCTTGGCAATAAAATATGTATGAAATTAGTGTTAGTTCTTTATATTACACTTTTATAACCTAACTATAAATGATATTTAATTTATTTTTGCTGAAAGGCAAATAAAGGAAATAATTTATTTATTACTTTGGAGCGACCGCTTGGGTTAGTTGGTATTTGCCTAGTTTCAATTTTTTTTTTTTATCCTAAGTAGTTTAAATGTAAATGCGAATGCGAAAAAAACTTACATTTTCCAAAAGTTGATTTCATGACCATTTAACCCTTCAATGTATTTATTTCATGGAGGCGTTGAGCTTCCTTCCCCATGTAAAACTCTCATTAATAAAGCATAAGTTGAGATTTTATATAAAACATTAAAATAAAAAACTTAACAGTTAACAGTTGCAATTTCACGTCATTATTATATGAGCCGATCAGATTAATAATGGATTAAGGGGCTTATAGCTTTCATTGAAAACGATGATTGAAAGTTTTAATTGTTAATTTTAAAGCATTTAGAAAGCAAAATCAGTGTTTATTTATATGCCAAATTGAAGGTTATGGCTTAAGTATTATATTTAGCGAAAAAAGAAAATTCGCATCAAAATAATTACTGATTTTTGTTTCAAAACATTTCAAAATTAACAATTCAAATTTTTAATGATCGTTTCAACTTTATTCTTTGATATTTTGTTTTTAAATGTGCACTTTTAAAACATTTATTATTATTATTCGGAACACCTCCTGAACAATGTTCTCTGAACACCCATTTAAAACGCGAACCGATTTAAAAACAAAAACGAGCCGAAGAAGGAAGAAAAAAACGTCCTTCTTCTACGAAGACTAAAATTGAACTGTTTATTTAATTTAACTATTTTACAAATCTTATAACTAGCTTACAAATACATTTACATTTACCTATCTTATCTCTAGTTTCCTATAATATTAAACTAACATTAGGGTTGTAAAGTGGATAACGACGATGCGACGCATCCCTTGTTCATAAAACATAATGTTCACAGATGTATGTCATAAAATAACACCATAAACTGTTTCTATGAAAAAGGTCATCGCGGCACAGCGTCGCCGTCCACTTTTATCTTAAACTATATTTACAATACATTCCTACTGTCCAAATATAATATATAAATATATAAAGATAACTTAACATACTCCCGCCATTGACATCATTGCAAATATGTCAATTCGAATGTTGTGAGGGTTATGCTGGCCAGTAGAAACGTCGTTGGAGTTGACAGAGTTTTTGTTGGTTTTCTCAAGGTTTGCTGAAATCATAATGGTGGCCTCTACAAATGTCTTGAGGGAATGTGATTGGATGCGGATAATAACAGGAACCTTCAGAATAGTGACAGCCATAGTAGTACAGCTTCAATATCACAGATACATATTTGGCAGTTAAATCAAGACGATTTGGCTCCATACATCATGTCTTTCTTCTCTTCGTTTCTATTATCCACTAATCACTGATAACCAACATGAACATTCGGAACTTGGTTCGTTGGCGACAATGGTTACAGAATTAGAGTAGGTAGATTTCTTTCATTCTCTTAGGCCTCTCAGTGTCTTCGTAATAACCTTTTACGCACCAAACACGTACTTGCGAAATTAGCAGCAATCGTTATTATTCAATCGTTTTCAACTCCGCAGTAAGATCATATTGGCATTTCCCTTAAATGAAATGTATCATCAGTCCGATACTTCTTGGAATTCTGTCTTTGTTTTGAAGGAGGAATTTATCGCTTGAAGATGTTGTTCAACTATCAGCAACGAATTTAATGACATTCACTTCCATGAATATTTCAATCAGACCAGAGGTTGTTTTGCTGGCATCATCATTGTTTCCAATTTTCATTATATTGAAAAATGCTTTCCAGTTAAAGTAAGGTCCATCGGCGACCATGCAGACTCGTAAACTTGCCAACTCCGTAGTCCTCATAGCAAATTCCAGTTGGGTTCGCAGCTACGTCTTAGGAATAATAATAAATTTATAAATATTGTTTTACTTACAATAATACAAATATAAAAATATAAAATACAAAATAATACATTTTGTTTTCTTTAAGGATTAAAAGAAACATTTCTCAATTTTCTTTATTATTTCTTATCAAAATACAATTTTTAATTAATTAATTCCAATAACAATTTTAAATAAATTTGTCTTTAATTTTAACAACTTACACAAGATTATAATGCAGTTTAAACAAATAGTTCATTTATTTTTGTTGATAATATTTAATTTTATAAAATATAATTAACTATATACGTATACATTATAATTTTATATTTTATTATAATTTATAAGATTTTATGTAATTACAATATTGTCTTATTTATTAATTTAGTAAATCTAGTACTATATACTAGGAAAAGGACAAACAATGTAAATGAAGCTTGTCGAAATCCCATTGCTTGTCCTTACGTCTAGTATATGACAAAGGCCGATTCTGCCAAAGATGGCATTTGTTACCCTGCCCCTTTTCCAGGACATAGGGAAATATTTTTTTCTTTTTAAACATTTTACAACAAACATATATAAACAACAAAGTGTTGCCTATTTTAAACGGTTTAAAATTTTTTGAAACCTTTATATTTGGCAATTTATGTTTTTTATAATAAATTTTCAACCAACGGACTTGGTTTAACTCATTTACCACGAAAGTAATTGAATCAAATTCAGACCGACCCGAAAGTACTTCTGGATCTGAAAGAGAAAATGTGTTATTAAAATGTACTTTAAAATATATTTCTTTGACCCTATTAAAAAGTTTTCGCGGTTGCTTGCATAACCTCTCTTCAAAGTTAGAAGCTAGTTTGCAGCTAAAAATTGTTTCCAAAACTGGACCATTAAGGATTCCATGTTTTTGTTCTACATTAGAACATATTTTATTATTTATTGGCACTTTGTTCGCCACAGAACCACTAAGAGCTCCATTTATTTCTTTTTCTTGAAAAGAAACTTTTTTGCAAATTGGTGGATCTACATCCACAACAGGACCACTATGGGTTACCTGAAATTGTTCTTCATTAGAACATGCTGTGTTATAAGAAAGTGGCACATTCATCACCACTGAACCACTAAGGGTTTCATTAAATTCTTCTTCTAGAGAAGTTGGTGGATTTTCTTCCACTAACAGACCATTAAGGGTCACGTTATGTTCCTCTTCATGAGAAATTTGTTTGTGACAATCTAAATCTCTTATTGTCGCTGGACCACTAAGGATCACGCCGAGTTCTTCACAAGAACTTACTTTGTCACAGACAAATGGCTCTTCTTTAACCGCTGGACCACTAACGATCACATCAAACTCGGTATTTTGAGACACCATTTTTTGCCTGTGGAGCAAAGTATTGTGGTTGCCATTGCAAATTCCACAACTACGCTCAATACAAATTTCCTCTTTCCACTTTGCATATTCTTCTGAAACATTCGGAAGTTTTGCAAGTGGAGTTTCAAATGAAAATATTTTTGAGGCAACATTTTCTTGTGACCCTTGATCAAAACGTTCCTTTAAGGAACTCCAAGTTATAAAATTTTCCCGAACATTCGGGGGTCTTGCACTTGGAGTATTAAAGGTAAAACCTTTTGAGGTTACCTTTTCCTCTCCAGACTCTTTTAAATACAAATTCCTATATTCACTTTTAAGTGAAATATATGTATGAATTTGTGAATTCATCCTCATTGAATCTTTGACTGTACTCTAAATAATATATTTGAGCCCGCGTCTTACATTTCATGAGGTACTGTGGAGTTTCAAATTCAAAGTCCTCTATGGCTTCTTGAAATTCACGAAGTGCGAATTTAAAACCTCTTATTAAGGCAAGATTTGATTTAGCTTTTAATTCTTCTATTTTAAGAAAATAACTTTTATCTAAATAAGCCTTACCATACTTGGGTGACCCTTCCATTCTTTTTGCACACGAACAATTTATGTCACAATTATGTTAAAAAACGGAAAACTTGAGAACAAGATTTTTTTAATTTTTAAGGTTACGGATTCAACAAAAACTAGGGGTCACCATGAACAATGTTCTCTGAACACCCATTTAAAACGCGAACCGATTTAAAACAAGAACGAGCCGAAGAAGGCAGAAAAAATACGTCCTTCTTCTACGAAGACTGAAATTGAACTGTTTATTTAATTTAACTATTTTACAAATCTTATAACTAGCTTACAAATACATTTACATTTACCTATCTTATCTCTAGTTTCCTATAATATTAAACTAACATTAGGGTTGTAAAGTGGATAACGACGATGCGACGCATCCCTTGTTCATAAAACATAATGTTCACAGATGTATGTCATAAAATAACACCATAAACTGTTTCTATGAAAAAGGTCATCGCGGCACAGCGTCGCCGTCCACTTTTATCTTAAACTATATTTACAATACATTCCTACTGTCCAAATATAATATATAAATATATAAAGATAACTTAACACCTCCTATATTATGTATGTAGTTATAAATAAATCTTACTTTGTCTTCAGTTGAAAAAATGATTTGAATTGCACCTGCTGCAGATTCAATGTCCTTCATTGACATCTCTTTTAAATTTGATGAATAGGTTTCGACTATTACTGAAATAAGCATTGTCTTATTGTTTTCATCCAAACATTGCTCTTTTTTAAAGAACTCCAATATTCCAAGTCCCTTTTCAGTTTTATTAAGTAAGTCTTGAAGTGAATGACTGTATGAAGGTGACATTGTACAGCTATTAGTTTCAGTCGAAATTTTGTTTTGGGGTAGACTAAGGGATTGAATCCATTCTCTACAGTTGTTTGGAACTTGACTTGCGGCCTTATAGTTAAATCGAAAAAAGAATACTTTTAATTGCAATAAATAATTTAAAATTAAAATAACCTACGTTTTTTCTTCATGCGTTTAACTGAAACTTAAATTTAGCTCTTGTTCCCAAAAGTGGAGCAGGAAACAAATCGTTAATTTCTGCGTCCGTCGCAAGAAGAAGACTTTCAATGTCAAAACCATTTTCTAACTACACTGAATTATTTTCACTATAAGGTGCTTAAGGGGTGCAATATTTCTTACCAATAACTCGTTTTAAAATTAAATCATCGAACCCAAATTGATTGCAAATAACATCATTTAATTCAGAATGTGTACCATTATTTTCAATGACGAAAGTCATTGTTCCATCGGCATATTCTGCCAAAATAATACTTCTATTCTTGTCGCCATCTTCTAATTGTATACGTTGACCAACGTGACTATCCATCTGTTATTATTAAAAATATTGCAATAAGCATAGCATAAAATAAAACAAAATATTAACTAAAAAAGAAATCACATTAAGGGTATATGGTATGCTGAGAATAAATGAAGTTTATTAAGTAAGTGGACAAGTACCGCCCAGTTAACAAATTTTCTAACTTCTGGATAAAAAATTCAATTGATCATTATAGGCGTTCCTAATATTTTTTATTTTTAATACATAAAATCCAATACATTAAAAATAATCTATTTTTTTAATAATATTTTAATTTCAACTAATAAGCAGTTATCTTAATGAAGTTTAAAAGTAACTCTCATATGAAATTCTAACTAAGAACACTCTTGAGAATAATAGTCAGGCTACTATTAGCATAAGACCAAAAACCTCATAAAAATGTTGTATGTATGACGGAAAATATTACGTCTTTTTAAGTCAATGCTATAATGTTCTACGTTGTTCTCACTTTTTAAAAATGCCCAAAAATATTTTATTTGATTTAATGTAATTTAAAATTATGGATATTGACATGGGTTTGAAATCAGACGATTGTTCTACGTTCCTTAAAAACTCTATAGTATTGACACTACTGTAACGATGTTTATTAAACTTTGAATCATTTACTTATGAATGCAATAATACTCCGTTTCAAAGTTTTATTTATTTAAGAATTATACCAATACCTATATAATAATTTTTGGCGACCTTAATATTTTAATAATTTTCATATGTTAAGTGGGCTATGTCCTTTGACCTATAGACCAATTAACATATGAAAATTATTAAGAATTATACCTGAATGAATTGACGGTTTTGTTATTATTTTGCAATCAAATAATTCTTAATATTCAAATAAATTGCATTTTTTTTAATTTTACCAATAATTTTGTATACCATTTCCATTCTGCTAGTACTTTTGACTTTTTCAACATTCTCGTTATCAATGACACTATATTTTTGAACCATTACCATCAATTTCAGAATCTAGTCAGTAGTCACGATGTTTTTTGTTACAAGTCATTTTTTATATAAATAAACAGCCATATTCTTTTTGTTTGCCTCTTTTTGAAAATTTTCAGAGGCATCTTTTGTACTAAAGTAAAAATAATTCCTTGATAACGTACCACGCTTCCTATTTAGTATGTTGGAATATTTAATTATGAATTCTTTTTTGTCATTTCTTAATTAAGCTAACTTACTACCTACGACACCGTTTTCTGATAGATAGTAATATCGAGATTCTTAAAGCTAGGATTCTACATATACTGACATACACTAATAGTACATACTATTGAAATAATGTGATTCTGAGTAAACAAATAAGTTTCAATGGCATGTATTATTAAATATTTTAAAAATCAGACTAGATTAATCGGATATGCATTACCTAAGTAAATGTTAACCAATAAACCATAATTCTGAAAAAATATTTACCTATTATTCTAGTAGAATCCAATTTTGATTTGTTGTTATGAATCTAATAAGTATTATTCCTGACTACATCCTGTTTTCTCTACTTTTTAATAAATGTTTTTTATAGTAGATACTCACTGATTTCAAACCACATTCGATGAC
The DNA here is from genome assembly GCA_951394125.1 of Epistrophe eligans. Taxonomy (NCBI): domain Eukaryota; kingdom Metazoa; phylum Arthropoda; class Insecta; order Diptera; family Syrphidae; genus Epistrophe; species Epistrophe eligans. Next base: position 57,099,498 of record OX596029.1, read on the forward strand.
GAAACTGAGGCTAATGACGAGATATTATAACGCTATGATACTTAACCCATAATTTTTTCTTCATACCGTACCTCATTTGCTTTTTATTTTAAAAATGTTTATTATTCGTACTTTAAAATAAATAAATGTTTTTGATTGCGTTCATTGACTACCACGACACTGCAACTGGTGAGATTCTTGAAGCTAGAACATTTAACTGATGTACATTAATGGTACATACATTTCTGATTCTGATTAAGAGAAAGCCGTCTCAATGTGATCTCCTATTAATTCTCTTTAGAATCAGACTGGATTAATAGGATATGTATTATTGAAGCAAGTATTTACAGTTAAAACAAAATTCCAAAAATATTTTTATAAATGAACAAATCGAAATTGTAATTATGAAACTAATAACTAGTAACTATTTCCTGATAATGTGCTTTGTTTGCTATTTATGTTGGCAAATGTTTTGTTATACATAAATGTATGTTTTTAATAAAAGTTTTAAAAATGATTTTACTTTCACTGAAAAGTAGCTACTGCTTTAAACACGAGACTGAAAAACTAATGGCAATATTCTTGAAGCTAGAAAATTATACAACATTAATGGTACATCCCATTGAAAAAATGTGATTTTGACCAAAGGAAATGCGATCAATGTGATCTACTATTGAATCTTATAGGAACCAGACATGATCAATAGGATGCATACTATTAAAATAAAGGTTTACCGTTAAGCCAACATTTTTTTAAGAATGTATAAACTAAATATTAATTTGTGTAAAATAGTTATTAATATTACCTGATAATGTACTTCGTATGATATTTATGTTGATAATATTCTCCGTTATGTAATTATGTAGTTACTATAAACATAACTATAAAATAAATGGCGTTCACTTGCTTGGTTTCCAACCACATTCAATCACGACACTGAAATGAAATTTTGGGTGAAATGTTATAAAACTATGAAACTTAATAATAAATTAACTTTAAATAACGTACCTCGTTTTATGTTTATGTTGAAAATGTTTTGTAATTTATTTATTTTCGCAATAACAGCTTTAAAAACAATTTTACCTATCCGCACGCTATTTTGTTATGCGTCCACTTCATTCACGATACCGAAACTTCTGACGCGATTCTTAAGGTTATGAGAGGCATGTTCACACTCACTCAATTTTGTAAGGGTAGACTTCACTAGATTGAAGATGTAAGGGCCTAAACATACTGCACATAACATAAAAATATGCGTACAAATCGAAAAAAAAAATCAAAAAGAATTGAAAATGGTAAAATAAGAATGGAAATGTATAAAATATTTTAACATCGATTTCCAAACATTATAATTATCAAATTGCGGTTTCGGTGTTCAATAAAGCTCTGTTTACACGTGCAGTTTTGTACTTATCTTTACTATTAATAACACTATGTGTCAAATTCTTTAGCCTTAGTGACTATTTAATTGATCTTTCACTGAAAGGCACATTCAGTGAGACAGGTAGATTTTATGTACATAGAAACGAGAAGGATAGATTCCAGCCAAAATCTACGATACGCCAGGTTCAATAATATCCTCGGATTCAACATGAAAGGCTTTTCAATATAAAGAAGAAAAGATGCAACTGAAAAGGTTGATTCTTCATCGTCTAGAAACGATCTTATTATTAATTTCATATACATTTTTGTTTCAAAACCATTTATTTACAGGAAACTTTTTGACTAATGGTACGTTCCATTGAACTTACGCGATGCCCTTTAAAACAATATTTCTTGTTTTTAATATAAAGGGTATAATGCTGTTAAATTATTAGTATTTTTTACAGAAATAAGTGTATTAACTATAAATAACTCAAAATTATATACTCCTCAAGTATTAATTTCACATTTAATTTGTGTTTTAAAACATTTAATTTCTTGAAACTATTTGAGTAATGGTACATTCCATTAAACTTATTGGACGCCATATGAAACAATATATAAATATTTAAAATGTTGTGAAATTAATAGTATATCCTATTAAATTAATGGTGTGCTTACTATTAATAACAATGGTATCGACTTCTATAGTCTCATAGTATCATCACATTGATTTAATGAGATATACTATTAATTTTATATCTATTTTTCGTACCATATTAGATTAATGGTACATCTCATTGAACTAATGGGATGAACTATTAAATTAATTAATATTGAAATACGGAAAATGTTGTAAAATTAATAGTTTGTCCTATTGAATTAATAGTGTGCTTACTATTAATATTCATAGTATCAAATTGAATAGTATTAAAGTATGATCACATTGATTTAATGAGATACACTATTAATTTTATATTTTTTTCTCGTATCAAATAGATTTAAAGACATGAAACCATTAAAACAATAGTCCGCGTTATTAATATCTAAGAGCCAAATACTATTCAAAAAATGTTAAATAATTGCTGTTTGCCATTTTTTGAGAACAATAGTATCAATATTATTAATCTTATGTCAAAAACTATCAAATCAATGGTCTGTCCCATTGAACTAATGAGACACACCATTATTATGATGTTATTTTAATAGTATTAGTACTATTAACAAGTTAACTATTAACAAGGACTGGTAGTTCTTGAGCCTTTTCCACTAAATATAAAACCATAGCCAAATAAAGCAAACCGACAAAACTACGAGTTTTTATGTTAAAGCTTGTTTTTAAATATGCGTACTTCATTCCGATCCCTTACCACTGGTGGGGGAAATCTTCAGCTGAACGTAGAACTAAGAACTGAAATGACTCTACAATGGTCAGGCCTTTTTATATTAAGCGACATCAGCAAATCTATCTTCCACTGAAGATCGTTTGCTTTCCTTTGTCTTATTAAATTGCTGACACAGGAAATCTATTGGAATTTAGTTTATTACTATGGGTATGAATCCCACACACAAGATGCTGAAGGCGAAATGTGCTGATATGCACTTTTGTTTATTTCTTGTGATCACATTACATTTGATTTGTATTGGAAGATACTTTGTATCTTTCATTATAATGATAGAGGGTGTTTCAGAATTTATAATGTTATGTTATGTTGAGGGTGTTCTAGGAACGTAACCGCTTATCTTCACGTGTGGGTGTCATCTTGCTGTTGACGAGTCGACGACCTTACTTGTCCCCTCGCGGTGGTGGGTAGATCTCGTTGCAATAGCTTTAGTGGTGTCAGATTGTATTTTTATTATCACGACGGTGACGACAGTCTGAAAGCAATAACATTTTAAAGTAACTATGCATATTTTATTTGAAGGTAAAGGCACAGTATACTTAACTTAATGTAATGGATTTCGGTGGATCCCACATATATTTTTTAAGTGCAAAACGAGCCTATCTCATGAAAGTGGACATAGGTTTCATTCTCATTTCATTTCTCCATTTTTCTTTTCGTTGATGGACATAGGATTAACGATAGAGTACCCAAAAAGACGAATATAATAAATAAGTACGAAATAATAAGTTTTATTCTTAATAAAACCATATATTCAGTCTAAGCAATTATTGTTTTGAATATAAACAAAATAAATAGTCTTCATTCTTTAAAAAAAATAAAAATTAACAAAAGTGCTTTTATTCCTTTCATTAAAAGTAATTATTACCTATTAAAAGTAACTTCAACTTTTTAGTAACTATAATTATCAGGTCATAGAGTTCACCATCAGGTTGTTTTGATATACACAAATTAAATCTTTTAATAAAAAAAAAAAACAATAAAAATCACATTTTCTTAAAAACTACTTAGAAATATTAGCGCAAAATTTTAAACGATTTAGTACGATGTTAAAGCCTTTTTTTGTGTGATAAAATGGCTTTAACATCGTACTAAATCGTTTAAAATTTTGCGCCATTGTATTTGATTAGAAATTAATCAGAGTCGTTGTTGTCCATCTCCAAGACATCTGGCGATCTATTCCCTTCTTTAAGATGCTCGTAGAATGGGTAATATATTTTACCATCAAAAGCATACTTAAATTTTATTAAATTGCGAGTTTCTGGGAATGTATGAACAACTTTAATTTTTCTCCATTCATTGTTCCCTTCTTTGTCTTTTTTCCAGTTTTTGGTTGTGTCACCAAGCATTTTTGTTTAGGTCAAAAATGTCGTTCGCGTACATTTCTTTGACTATATCGGCCTAGTCTTGCAAGCAGTCCACGCAACACTGTACCACTGGTCTGGACAATAAATTGGAACATTTTTTGTGGCTCTTTCTATTTCACTATGCAAATTAAAGAATGCAACACGAGTTTTGGGTTTTTAAAAAAGATTTATTTATTGAACCTTTCGTTCTTAATGCTGGGTGATGATTGTCTCTATTGCGATGCTGCTTGATGATCTTTTGTTACAATGCTGTGTCATGATTTCTTGTGAAATCAATCTGGATTATGATAAGAAGAATGTATCCCATTCTTCTGTGGTGGTCCCTTCTTTATTAAAAGTTGTTTATATTTACTTTAGGATTTCCGTCTATATAGATATGTGGGAGAATATCAACGGATCCGTGGTGTTTGCTGCTGTTATGTTGCGTGTGGGAAGCTCAAGTGTAACTTCCCTTCCTTAAAATCGTTGCTACTACTGGAGCAAATGTTGTGAAGCTTATTTTTATATATGAATATTACTTAGGTTATAATTGACAATATTATAATAGTTTGCATAAAATATGACATATTTGTATGTCTTTGGATATCATAAAATTTTTAATGAAGGTAATAATCTATATTTTCAATTTCTTCTAATTTAATTTCTTTATATTCACTTATGTTAACAAGGTTTGTATATAGTTCTATGTTATCAAGATACGTAGATCTTTCTTCAACATTTATAAAGTTAATATATGTCTTATTGTCAATATTAATTTTACAATTTTCGTAATTAATCATTACGTTATTACGTATTTTCATTTTGTTTTTTTCATTACAGTCTGTTTTTATGTCAATATTTCCATTTTTTAATAGTAATTTTCCCTGCTCTAATTCTATTACATTATTAGATTCTTTATTTATTATTTTGGTACAATTTTTATAGTATAAACAATTTTTATAATATTTTAAATTTCTTAATTCCTTTTCTTCATATTTAAATTCTTTATTTTCGTACATTATTACATAATTATCTTTTATTTCTTGTTTTGAATTTGGTAAATGTGTCACAAAATATTTATTTAATTTCAATATCTTATCTGGAATACTTATTACAAAAATTATTTCATCTTTAAACAGAGCTGTTGATATTTTTATGTTTTTCAATTTATTGAAATCTATTTTAAATCGGTTTATTTCTTCGTTATTTAACATTGAGCCAACCATAACGTTTAACTTACTTGAAAGAATATTATTTTGTATTTTTTCAATTACTTGTTTTATTTTATCCAATTTTGCTCGTATTTCTATTATTATTTCCGCCTATATCAAAAAGACCTCTTTTTTGTCTATGATTTGTTACATTTTTTATTTCTGATCTTATTGTTTCTATTTCAGAAAAAATGTCAGCCGGGAAATTAACTTCTTTTAATTTTAATACATTTATTTCTACTTAATTTAAAACTTCTTCTATCTTGGTTATATTTACTCTATGTGCAATATGGGCAAAATCTTTAACTATGTTTACTTTGTTCAATTTAATCTTAACATAACCTTCTTGGTTATTTATATTTTCTATGATTATTTCGGTTTTAATTTTTGTAACAAATAAGGTTATTAAAGTGAGAAAGTATAAAATATTCATGATTTAGTCTTTTCTTAATTTTCACTTTAACTGTGCAAGAGGTATATTTTCTGATTCTACACTCGATAAAGTATTTTGAGTTACTGACTCTTTTGTAGATGCAATTCTATTTTCTGATTTACTTCTTCGTTCTTGTTCTGACATGTCGTTGTTTGAAATTTGCCTAGTTTGTTTCCTTTTTCTCTGAATGTTTATAAGATGAACTCTTTTTGTAGTTTTATACTTAAATTTTGGTAAGATTTTATCTCTTCTTCCAGGATTAACTACATAAACATTATCTTCAGGTTTTTCGGTATCTTCTCTACTTTTATTTAATTGAGATATTTTCTTTTCTTTGTGTTCAGTAAAGGTTTTATATACCTTTTTCTTATCTATTCTTCCTTCTTGGATTTCAAAAGGTTTTTTCTTACTTATGTTTTAAATAGCATTATTGTAATAAAATACAGCTTTATAACTAATATTAATTTTTTCTAAATCTGATAATTGTTTTCCATTTTTTAGACATCGTATTTTATCTAATATTGAGCTATGTGCTCTTTCAATAGGGCTATTCCCTGTGTGTGAATATGGTGTTGTAAAATGTCTTTCTATGTTTAAATCATTAAATAAAGTATTAATAGAAATTTGGTCAAATTCATTGTCCATTACAAATTTGATTGGTTTTCCATGTTGTGAAATATACTGCACTAATGCTGTATGTATGTATACTTTCTATATTTTTATTAGGGATTGAAGTAAATGTAACACGTTTACTGAATTTATCAATTGTAGAAAGGAATGGTAGCTTATTTAAGAAAAATAAGTCTGCATGTACAATTTGATTAACGTCACTAGGGGTTTCAGTTAATTTAAATTTTGGTTTAACTGGATGCCGGTCATATTTATTTAAACGACAAATGGCAAAATTATTTACTACTGTAGTTACTATATTTTTCAATTTTGGAAAAAAGATGTATCTTTTTATTCCTGTAAAATTTTCCTCTATGCCAGAATGACTGGTCTCTAATTCGTGGTATAGTTTAACTTGTTCTACTGTTTCTTCTTCTGTCTTCATTTCTTTAGCTAAATAGCTACATCGATGAAATGTCATAAGACTTTTATCAAAAAGTTTTATTACTTTTTGTTGTAGTTTATTGTATATTGCATCGTTTTCACAATATATACCTGTTTGTTTTGGTTCTAACACTGTCTTAATTTTTCTCTCGAAACTTGGTGATACTAATAAATTAGGAGAAAGTTCAACTAATTTACTATTTTAATTTATTCGTCCTTTTTTTCTTCTATGCTAATATTGGAGGACTCATTACATTTTTCTTTAAAGTTTCAAATGATTGTATATATTGGGAATCTTTAACATCTATTTTCGTTCCCTTCTTTAAATATTTAGTCATTGGTTGTGCCGTACGAGCATAATCCGATATAAACTTTCGATAATACCCAGTTAAACCCAGAAAAGATTTTATTTCTGTTGTGGTTTTAGGTATACAAATTTTCTGAATAACTTTTATTTTCTCTTCATTCGGTTTCAGTCCATCTTTAATAATCACATGCCCTAAAAATTTAGTTTCTCGTTTTAAGAATTCGCACTTGTCTATCTGCACTTTCAGATTATATTTTCTTCGACGCTCAAATATTTTGTTCAAGTTAATCATGTGTTCCGTATATATTTTCTTATTGCACATTCAGTTCTATGACAGGAAATGTCATTGACCCTCTTGAATAAAATGTACTTCTTCACTATTTTTATTTTGTTCGTCGGTAAGACGATTAACCTTCATTGGTTCTTGTCTAATCTGTCTACTATGATTAAGGTTCCGATAATAATTTTGACCTTGGTAATTTCTATTTTGACCTTGGTAATTATTAAATAATTATTATTATGTTGAAATATTATGTCCAAATTTGTAATCTCTAAAAGGATTTTGTCTGTGGTTACCTAAGACCTGATTATTATTTGTCCTTATTTGAGCTGAATTCATTCCTAAATTATTATTTCTTTGAACATTATTGGGATTTTTATTGTTATTATATCTAGGTACGAAATTATTCTGTTTAGGAATGTAATTATTGAAATTTTTATTCGTATCTATGGGTTTTTTTACATAGTCATTATTTAACATGGAATTTGATTCCAATAAATCATATGCTTCCATCATAGTGATACATTTACTTGCAATAATTATTGCTTTCTGACTAGAAGTTAAATTACTTTTGAAAGCTTTGTGTATATAAAAAATTAGGCTCGAGTTGTGCCTTAGTTTGTATTTTCTGTAATAAATTATCTAATTTTTTTCTTTTTTTTTGTTGGTCACCGATAACTTTTATTATTCTGAATATAATATGAATATATATTTTCTTTTTTTTTTGTTGCCCTTTTTTATTTTTTTTTTTTTAAATAAGTTAACTCAGTAAAACACTCTCTCTACGAGAATTTACAATATATGTCCTTACGCATCTTGGATTGTTATTGTGATAGCTCAAGTGAGAGGCAGAATTTACTTTAAATATATTGTGTTTTATTAATCTCTAAGTAAAGGTATAATAGGTATAATAGCATGTGAAGCATGCAAGGAAAGACAAACAACTGAACTAGAAAATATGTATTATGAGGTCCAATTCAACTTGTATATATAAAAGCTTCATGCTGAATAAGTTTTAAATTGAAACTCACCACAATATCCCCCTTCAGTTGGTTGTCCTTTAACAATTTCAAATTACAATTATTTATTTATTTTACAAACTGTTAAATTCACTATTTTTCAAACTTCTTAAATGATGTTTCTTAACAATTTTTTCAGATGTACCTCCGCTATTTACATTTAATTCTTTATGGATGGTATTTAAATTATCTTCTTTTTCCGTTTGCAATTTAGGATCTACGCTTCCCTCCTCTAAATTTTTTTCTACAACATTTTCAACATTGGATTCAACAATAGGTTCATTACTTTCAATTTTGTTTATCAAATTATTATGATCATCATTTACAGTTAAAGGAATATAATTTTTATTATCTTGGTCGCAAACATTGATTATTTGATTTAAATGTCTTTTCCAGATCTTATTAGATTCAATTACTTGTACTAGATATATTTGCCTGTCCAATATTCTTACAATTTTAGCTTTAGTCCAAATTACTTTATTCGCTTTACAATAATCTTTAACCATAACAATTTCATTTAAATTAATTGTTTTCTTGTTTTAGATTTATAATTTAGTTTTTGATTTTCTTGTTGTTTTTTAATATTTATTTCAAGTTTAGTTAAATCAATTTGCATGTTGCGCTTAGGATTAAGTAGATCTAACCTAGTTCTTAATTTTCTACCTAACATTAGTTCAGCTGGAGATACACCTGTACTACAATGAATAGTATTCCTATAATCTAATAGAAAAGAGTTTAGTGCAAATTCCATTTCGACTTTTTCATCAGCTCCTAAAGCTCGTTTTTATGCATTTTTAATTGTTTTGACAAAGTTTTCGGCTTGCCCGTTCGTAGCCGGGTTTCCTACTGGTGTTGTCCGATGTTTTATACCATTTATTTTTAAATAATTTTCAAATTCATTCGAAACAAATGCCGTCCCGTTATCAGACACTAATGTCTTAGGGACGCCAAAACGCGCAAATAGTGGTCTTAATTTATTAATAGTAGCTTTACTTGTTGTATTTGTGCCCATATCTAAACATTCTGGCCACTTGCTATGGCTGTCCACCACTACTAGAAACCACCTCTTAAATATTGGTCCCAAAAAATCTATGTGAACGCGGGTCCACGGTTCTTCAGGCCATTCCCAAATTAGCTTCCCTTTAGGGGGATCAGTTCTTGTTGCAAGGCATTGTTCGCAAGACTTAGCCACAGCTTCCAATTCACTATCAAGCTTTGGCCATTAACAATAGCTTCTTGCCATAGCTTCCATTTTTCCTATACCCATATGAGTTTTATGCAACTCAGCTAAAACAGATGACTGCAATGATAGAGGAATTATAATGCGGTAGTCCTAAAAAAGACACCCACATTCAACGCTTAATTCATGTCGCCTCAAAAAGAATGGTTTAAGAGAAACATCGACCTTATCATGTTCCCAACCCGATTCAATATTTTTAATAACTTTTGACACAATTACATCATCCCGCGATTCTTTTTCAACATCTTCTATAGTGATGGGCAAATTACTAATTTCCTTAACATAGTTTATGTAACACGAATTCGAATCTCCAATTTGCATATCCATAGAATCTTCGTTTGGAAAACGAGAAAAATAATCGGCAACATTAGCTTGTGACCTAATACATTAAATTTTAAACGTATAACCCGTCAAAACTAGTGCAATTCGTTGCAAACGATTTGCTGCCATCTGTGGTATACCTTTTTTGGAACTAAAGATATGCATAAGCGGTTTATTATCGGTCACTAATGTAAATTCCCTGCCGTACAAGTAATGATGAAATCGCGTTACTCCAAAAAGAATCGCGATGGCTTCCCTGTCTAACTGGGAGTACTTTTGCTCTGTGTCAGTCAACTTTCGCGACGCAAACTCTATCGGCCTTTCTAAACCGTTTTCATATACTTGAGATAAGACAGCGCCAAGTCCAATGGGACCTCCATCCACCGTAAGCTTGGGTTCAAGCTTTGGATTAAAATGCGCCAACGCAGTCTTAGAAATGAGTTCTTTTTTTATTTTTTCAATGGCTTGCGAATGCACATCTGTCCATTCGAATTTCTCATTTTTTTTTAACAGATCGTATAATGGCGCGCAAGTCGTAGTTATATTTGGCAAAAACTTCCTATAAAAATTAATGACCCTAAGAAACGATTGCAGTTCTTTCAAACAATTTGGATTTTTAATTTCTTGAATCGTTTTTATCTTTTTTGGGCAAGTTTTTAACCCACATTTGTCTATCACATGACCTAAATAATTTATTGACCTAGCTAAGAATGTACATTTTTCCTTGTTTAACTTAAGACCTGCCTTGTAAAATTTTCAAAACATGCTTAACTTTTTCGACATGCAATTTTCGATTCGGAGCTGTAATCAATACGTCATCAAGAAATACCACCACACCTTTTATGCCCATCAACGAGCTATCCATCATTTTTTGAAACACCGCCGGGGCCGATGCCGATCCATAAACTAAACGCGTATAGCGAAAAAGGCCCTTTGATGTGGATATCGTTGTTAATTTTCTAGACTCATTGTCTAGAACCAACTGCTGGTATGCCATCGACAGATCTAATTTTGTGAATTCATCACCACCATGCAGTTGCGCGAATAATTCCTCGATCCGAGTAAGGGGATATTTATCAATCAATAATTGAGGATTAACCGTGATCTTAAAATCCCCGCAAATGCGCACTTCACTTGACTTTTTCAAAATAGGAACGATTGGAGTTCCCCACTCACTAAAATTTACAGGTTCTAATACCCCAAGATCTACCAACTTGTCAATTTCATTTTCCATTTTTTTCTTTCAAAGCTAATGGCATTTGACGTGGCTTGAAGAACTTAGGACTACAGTCACCTTTTTCATGCAAAGATATTAAACTTTTATTAAATTTTCCTAATTTACCGTCAAATAATTCACTAAAATTTTCGGTTATTGCACGCACTTCAGGTAAAATATGATTTTCTACATAATTAAGATTTGCAAATTTAATACCAAATTCATTTAAGAAATTTCGGCCTAGCAATGGTGGACCGCCATTTCACAAACACCAATAGGTTTTATTTTTGTGCCATTATAGTTATTAAAAACTAAACTAGATTTGTTCATTGCATGCAAATTAAAATGATCGCGGTATGTTTTTAAAGAGATCGCGGAGACAGAAGCTCCCGTGTCAATTTCCATCGTAATAGGAATACCATTCATGTACATACATACACTTTTAACTTAATAGGTTCATAAGATTCTAAACTAGAAGTTAAATTAAATAAAGATAACTCAGAACCTTAAAAATACTGTAAATCTTGTTGTCCGTTATTCTTATTATTATTTTTATTGGGACACACTCGGTACAAATGTCCTCTAGTATTACATCGCTTGCATCGGTAGTTCTTGAATCGACACGAGCTTTCCGTATGATTTGAAAATCCACAAATTGTACACTTACTGTTGTTGTTACCGCCTTTTTGTTTTTGTCCACGCTGCTGCTGATGATGTTGTTTGCCCGTTACTTGTCCACTGCTGCCCTTCTGCTTCGCCTGCCCCATTCGATAAATACCATTTGTTGTACTTGGTTCTTGTTTGATACTCACATCAAGCTCGTTAGGTGCTTGACACAATCCACCGCGTTAGCAATTTCAACGGCTTTGTCGAATGTTAATTTTGCCACACTCTCCAAAAACAGCTTATCTTTGGCCGCTCCCTTTTGCAGTCCCATCACGAACTTATAGCGAAGAGCTGAATTAAGCTCCTCACCAAATTCACAGCTAATAGAAAGAGATCGCACTCTTGCTGCCCATTGGTTTACAGTTTCATGATCCTTTAACTGCAGAGTAGAATTTCTGGCGCTCAGCAAACCCAGAAACTGTTGGTTTAAGGTGATCGCCGAAAGCTTTACATAGATCATCAAACGAAGCAATTTCTATTTTAATTGGGTGAATCAAATTGTTCACCAATTTATATGATTGCTCCGATAAAGCATTAATCAAAATAGCTTTTTTCTTCACTTCTTCCTTCACATCATTGGCAATAAAAAACTGTTCCAATTGCGCTTTGAATATATGCCAATCATTTCGGTTAAAATTTTTCCACTGAACCGATTATCGACATTTTGCACTTTATGGTATTATTTGTTTTGTTGCCCGTGCCTGTTTTGATGCCTTCTATGTTTATTGTTTTCTTTAGTCATGTGTTTTTACGTTAGACTTTTTTTTTTTTTTTAATCCTCGTCTCCACTGTGATAGCTCAAGTGAGAGGCAGAATTAACTTTATATATATTGTATTTCATTAATCTCTAAGTAAAGGTATAATAGGTATAATAGCATGTGAAGCATGCAAGGAAAGACAAACAACTGAACTAGAAAATATGTATTATGAGGTCCAATTCAACTTGTATATATAAAAGCTTTATGCTGAATAAGTTTTAAATTGGTGAAACTCACCATAGTTATGTTTTTCACTGGTTTTTAGTGCGCAATTTTTATTATTTATTTTTTTCGTAAGTATGACGTCGCGTTTGGGTTTCACGGTCTACGATCACTGGATAAGTGTTTTATATTAATTTTCGTTTAATAATTTTTTTGCACTTATCATCAGTTTTGTGTTTTAAAAAAGATCTTTATTGAACCTTACGTTCTTAATACTGGGTGATGACTGTCTCATGATTTCTTGTGAAATCAATCTGTATGATGATAAGAAGAATGTATCCCAATAGTCTGTGGTCGTCCCTTCTTTATTAAAAGTTGTTGTATATTTATTTTAGGATTTCCGTCTATGTAGATATGTGGGAGAATATCAACGGACCTGTGGTGTTTGCTGCTGTTATTTTGTGTGTGGGAAGCTCAAGTGTAACTTGCCGCAACCACCTCGTCTCCAATTTCCAGACCAGCTTTTTTAACCTTCATGGACATCAAAACCCTTTTATGTACATATTCTTCCATTGAAGAATAATCATTTGCTTAAGCAAATCCACGCGGCGGCCAATGCCAGTGTCCTCAAATGCAGCACAAATTGACATCCAAGCATCTTTAGCAGTTGTACACTTCTCTGTGTACGTATAAAGCGTTGATGAAAGAAGCAAATTAAGCATCTGTATTGCCAAAAAGTTCTTATAAACATCCAATTCTGTCCCCTCGAAGTACTTTCAATGGCCTTTCGTAGCAAGGTAGCCCTTGGCTTCAACCTTCCGCTCATCAAAATTACTTCTTCCCAAAAGCTTCTTTGGTTTTCCCATTTTCTATTTAATTAAGAGGTTAGAGTTTTTCTTCCAAGACGCTTCCCCGTCTACTTAAGAAAATTATATTAAAAAAAAGCAAAAAGTGGTAAGATACTAATTTGAATATATTAATTAATATTTATTCGTTGCAAAAGGCCCATAACCTGTTGTAAACGTAATAAGATTACTTATTATTACGTGGATTATCAAAGAAAGTAAAAGAACGTCCGGTTTGCTCGATGGTTAACAGAGAGGAGAGATTTTTGTTCATTATATCTTTGACATTAGTTATCACTACGAATTTATAGCGAAAAAGCTGTATACACAATGAAGAATGGTATTGGAACACTAATAATCAAAATTATTTTACAACAGTTTATTTGTCTAAGATGGGTGTAACGTCTAAAAACTAAATTTATGAGCTTGTCTCCATTGGCATCCTTATAGCGTGGCCAATCAGCCAAAAAAATTGATAGAGGGCTTTCTTCCTCTTTCATTCTGTATAATGAAGTTTCCTTCCACTGTATATTAATATCTCCAGGTGAATTATATTTTAAAAATTGTTTTTTGCTTAAAAAATCATTATTGAACAAGTTGACAGGTGTTTCAGATATTTTTTCCTTTTCAGTAATGCTTGTCCTCGGTGTTTTTGATTTCCCAGAGGATCCGTCTTCTTTTTTTCGTTTGTATCCAATATTAAAATATCTATCGATGATTTTTCCCGAAGGTTGTTTCCCATTTCATCTAGGAACATAATAAGTAAGTTATCTTCATTTGAAAATAATGCAACGATATCCTCTGCCACTTTCTGCATCATTTTTGGGCACATTTTAATGTCATTTAAAAGAAAATGATCTACAATACACATCGAAATAATAGCCTGGTCGTTACTCGATAAAATTGGATTTTCTCGGTACTTCCGAAGAATGTGATTACCATTGACTGTTTTTTGCAAGATGTCTTTGATATGGAATTCAGACTTTGGACTTAGTGTTAAAATCTTAAATTTTTTAAATTTAATTTGTCCATAGGACCTTTATTTCGTAACCTTATTCTCTTACGGCGGCGCACAATCGACTGACTCTTTCTTTTAGGGATGTTTATTATGAACTAGAAAGGATATGGAAATGGAGGGGAAAGGTTATATGAGGATGTGTAGGTTACATAGGGATGTTTATTATGAACTAGAAAGGATATGGAAATGGAGGGGAAAGGTTATATGAGGATGTGTAGGTTACATAGGTTACAGTTCACCCATCCTGATACTGATCCTGTCCTCAGGATCTGCTTTATCGTCTTCAGGGTCATCGGTGTAATCATCAAATAGCTCCTCGTCTGGTAGCTCGCACCATGGTTTCATCTTATCAGTCGCCACCACCGTGGAAAACTTTCTCTGGTTCCGCTGCATCTTTGGGATATCTTCGATGATATAACGGTCATGTGGAAGCACCTTGGTAACCACATAAGGACCTCGGAAGCGTGGTTCTAATTTACGTGATTCACCACTTGCACCTGGTTCATTTTCAATGAGAACTAGATCGTCGATTTTGTAAGTTGAAGGCTTGCGGTGGCGAAGATCGAACCGCTTCTTCTGTTTTTGTTGTGACTGTTGTATATTTGTCAAAGCTCCCTCTCTTCGTTTCTGGATGTCGTCTTCGTATTCTGGTTTTTGCTGTTTCCCCAACTCCAATAAAAGCTTGTTACAGAGAATATCTCTCGGAGTATAGGAGAACAATAACTCATGAGCCGAAGCCCTAGTCGTGGTATTCCGAGCAGCATTAAGCCCCCACTGTATGGCCCGAAGCTCGCTTGCCCAGTTCGTTTCTTCTGTTGATGAGTGCGCGCATTTCATCGCGGAAAGAATCGTACGGTTGCACCGTTCCACCTGTCCATTTGCTCGTGGAGATCTTACGGCATTTTTCACGTGTGTGATCCCATTCTTCTCACAAAATTCTTCGAAGATTTTGGCTGTAAACGCGGTGCTCCGGTCAGTAATCACCCTCACCGGTACACCAAAATACCCAGTGATCTCCTTGATGACAGCAAGAACTTCTCTCGCGTTGGCCGTTTTAACAGCGTGCAAGATGCTATATTTTGTGAAGTTGTCAATGATAACGAGTATATACCTTGTTCCACCCTTGCCTTTGGTGAACGGTCCCAGATGGTCTAAATGAAGGGTATGAAATGGTAGAGCCACTCTCTCAACACTGTAAAGCTCGCCTTCGATCATGCCTCCCTTCCTTTTAGAGTATGCGCACTCTACGCAAGATTTGATATACTGTTTCGCATAGTTACTTACTGCATATTCTTTCTGCAAGCTTTTCTTTAATGCTGTTGAACCTAGGTCTCTCAATGTCGTGATTATTTGCTGTAACTTTTTATCCTGCCATTGCATCGTAGCTAGCCAGTCACCGTCCGTAATATTGATGTTTAAAACAAATGAAGACGCCTCTTCGACTTCCTTCTCTGGATCTGTTGGTCGGCGACTGAGTGCATCCACAAACGCTGCCTTCTTACCTGGCTGATGTATGGTCTGGAACGAGAACTCCTGCAACTTAAGCCATAATCTTCCAAACCATAACCCACCAAACCCGAGGACGAAGCGTCAGTATGTACCTCGTGTTCGGACTTAGGGTCATACAATGCTAACACCGGCGGATTGCAAAACATCTCCTTCAGCTTCTGAAAGGCATTCTCTTGGCCAACTGTCCATTGAAATTCTTGATCTGCTCTAGTTAAGTTAGTGAGTGGAATCGCCCAAATCGAGTAATCTTTCACGAATTTCCTGAAGAAACCAGTCAATCCCAGGAACTGACGAACTTCATGAACGTTCCTTGGAGTGGGGAATTCCATGATGGCGGTTGTTTTTCTTTCGCTAGGCTGCAATCCCTCCTTATTAATCCGGTATCCAAGAAATTCCAGCTTTTGCTAAGGAATGAACATTTCCTCATATTAAGAGTGAGGCCCGATTCTTTTAGCGCACTTAGGACTCGATGCAGCTTTTCCAGGCCTTCTTCAACTGTTCTGCTCGGGATAATTGTATCGTCTAGGTAGATCGAAGAATCACCTTCCTTGAGACTAGACTTCAACTTGTTCATACATGCTTGAAAGTGTGCGGGTGCATTGACAAGCCCGAAGGGCATCCGGTTGAACTCAAATGCTCCATCATCAGTGGTGAATGCTGTGTACTTCTTGCTATTCTCTTCCATTGGGATCTGATGATAGCCCGACGCTAAGTCCAGTGTCGTGAAGATTTTATTTCCCGCCAATGAAGACTACACTTCTCCGACTACCGGCATCGGAAATTTTCTCTTGATAGTTACCTTATTCAAACTTCTGTAATCGATACAGAACCTCTCGCTTCCGTCCTTCTTTTTTGTTAACACAATGGGGGAACAATAGTCTGAAGAAGAGGGCCTTATTATTCCCTGACGAAGGAGCTTTTCCTTCACAATGGACCTCTTTGCAAAAGGAATCCGGTAAGGTTGAACACAAACAGGTTGCTGAGTGGTAAGCTCGATAGTGCACCTCCCAAGATTTGCACGCCAAGTTCATCTGAATCCTTCGCAATAGAAACTCTGAATGAGTTTACGAGCAATAGCAGCTTCTTCTTCTCTACGTTTTCGATGTCACCGACGCGTCGGTTTCGATTTGTTTTGATCACCGACGTCACCCACTTTTCGAACAGCCGCTAATTCCACCTTCATACGTTGAAGTTCAGCTCGTAATTCATCTAACTCGTTTTGTTCTACGAACGTTTTGTTCTACGAACGTTTTGTCCAAATCGTCACCGTCGGTGTCATTATTACGTAACCGAGTTATTAATTCGTCTTTTAAACCAACTGTTTAAGACCTCTAGCCTTGAGTTCTGCCTTTAGGTCTTCTACCGTAAACAGGGAATAATCTTTTCCTAAATTACTCATCGTGAGCAACTATAACAAAATCGTATTAAAATATCGTTTATTTCATTTTTTTTTTTAATTCAACGCCACGAATAATCGTCCGATTCCTTGTTCTTTCGCAACTACAATCGTATAGATATGTTTTTTTTTGTATATATATATTTTGCCCACTGGACCTGGCAATCGAAAATTCTCGTACCTTGATACCGTAAATTACATAGACGAACACGTAAAAGGGCTTTCCAGAATATACACGTATACAGTCTAATTTCTTTATTTTTGTTTTGCCTATGGGAAGTCACACTTCCAGCAATACAATTGTATGTGTTAAATATTTTATCCTTCACACGAGCACACCCGACCGATTCGCTTCGAGACCAATACTCCGAAATCGCGAAATAAACAGACACGAGTGTAATAGTAATGCACTATACACGCATAGGTGATTTCCAGTTGACGATAAAGGGAGACTAAAGTATTCGCACACTCTGTTCTTTTCAATAATAATTTGTTAAGGGAAAAATGCAGTACAGCACAATCGTATATGCGGCCATGCATCAACCGCAACGCACACACTTGCAATTAATGTGGAATCCGGGAACATAAACTTCCAGTACGCAATCGTATGTGTTATGTATTAACGACAGCAGCACAACCAAGAATCTCTACTCATCCGATTCGCTTCGAGACACTCGACACCGCGAAATAAACAGACGAATTCCGACGCACACGCACAAAAGTTTCCGTTTTTGCCAATTCCAACCACACCGCAGCTGTGTAATCTAATATTTTGTTGTTATTTTTCTTTTTATTGCAAGAATAACCGCCACGTTGTCGCCACGTAAATGAGATAAAAAGAAAAAAAAGGATAACACCCGGCACTGTGCAGGCACACACAAATGTTCTTTAATCCCTATTGAGCAGGTATTATTATTTTTTTTCCAGTTTCTTTGGGTTAACTATCGCACTTCTGAAATGTTAAAATCTTAAGTTTTTTTTAATTCAATTTGTCTCTTACGGCGGCGCACAATCGACTGACTCTTTCTTTTAAGGGATGATTATTATGAACTGGAAAGGATATGGAAATGGAGGGGAAAGGTTATATGAAGATGTGTAGGTTATAGTATATATTTCTTTATTAATTTGATATAAATTGCTTCTATTTATTAAAGAAAGGAAATTTATCAAACGCTTACTCCCGATTTCACAAACAGAAAGTTAAGACAGTAGTATCACGTTTCTTAAGGAGACGTAACACTGTCTGTTTCGGCACAAATTGTGGCCAAAAAGAAGCGGCGTGGAACTTACCACCAAAAAGAAACAAGGGTTGCACAAAAGCAGCAGCAGCAACACACCCAACACCAACCAACAGCAACAGCAACGTACAAGCAAGGCAACAGCAAATATAAAGCTTTGTCTTTATTTTTTAAGATCCTTTATTATAATTAGGTTAATTATTTAAAATCTAGTTTTACGTTTTTAAGTTTATAATTATTACTTTTAAGAAAAAATAGAAAACATTTTTAATGAAATGGCCGACTCGGCTGAGCACAAAATTAAGAATGAATTTAACAATTGACATTTGATAAGAGGCCGGCACAAAAGAAGACATCAAAAAGAAAACCAGTATTTTGAAATACTGGGTTGCCTTCTCTTGTGTAGGAAACACAATGCGTTTAGGGTTGTTCGCGCACATTATGACTATGTCGCAATGGATTCAAGCTGCGTTGCGCGGATTCAAGCGGACAGTCATAATATGCGCGAACATTACTGCCCCCCTTGGCGAGATGCGCCAAAAAAGTTACGAAACGTTAATTTTAAAATAATAAAAAAAATGAATTGAAAATTTAAAATATTATGAAAATTAATTTGAAAGATATGAAAAGTTATAAGAAAAAAAAAGGTTAAGTGTAAATTTTTAAAAAAATTGAAAGGCATATATAAACAAATATAATAACTTTAGTTTAAAGGTAAAAGGCAAAGTTTGACAATCGGTCGAACAATTTCGCCGTTCTGCGTTCTAAGTGTCGCGACTCTCACTCTACCGTCAGCACCGGGGTGTACATTTATAACACGCCCTAAGCGCCATTCTGTCGATGGTAAATTTTCATTTTTGATAACGACTAGATCATTTATCTTGACATCCTCACTGGGCGATTGCCACTTATGTCTTTGATGAAGTTCTTTTAAATATTCGTCCTTCCATCGACGACAAAACTGCTGTTGAAGGCACCGAACTTTTTCCCAGCGATTAACGAGAGACAAATTAACATTAACCAAATCAGGTTCGGGAAACGATAAAAGAGGACCGCCGCGTAAAAAATGCCCGGGTGTTAAGGCCAATAGATCAGAGGGATCATTGGACATTGATGAGATTGGACGAGAGTTCAAGCAGGCCTCAATGCGTGCTAAGACTGTGGAAAATTCTTCGAATGTGAACTTTGTACCGGACCCAAGTTTCCTCAAATGAGTTTTGAAACTTTTCACACCGGCCTCCCATAGGCCACCCATATGTGGTGCACCCGGAGGAATAAAATTCCATTTGAGACCCTGAATGCCATAAGTGACACTAGTTTCCTGAGGAATGGAAGCCAGAAATTTTTTGAAATCTTTTCGCAAAATGGAATCGGCCCCTGTAAAATTGGTACCGTTATCGGAATACACTTCCTTTGGTAAGCCTCGTCTTGCCGTGAATCTTGCAAATGCAGCTAAAAAAGCTTCAGAGGATAAATCGCTTACAGCTTCAAGGTGAATGGCCTTTGTTGAAAAACAAACAAAAACACATGCATACCCTTTGGTCATGCGACAATTTCGTGCATTGAAACTTTTAATCACGAATGGACCTGCAAAGTCGATTCCTGTCACAGTGAAAGGGGGAGAAAAGGTACATCTATCTGCGGGTAAGGCAGCCATTAATTGTTTATTAAATTCCTTTTTGTAAATAACGCAAGTTTTACACTGCCTTATACAGAATTTGACGAGATTTTTTAGTTTGGGTATCCAAAAACATTGTCTAATAAGACGAATCATTAAAGAGTTAGTACCGTGCATTGATATTTTATGAATGAAATGAGTGAGGAGATACGAAAATCGTGAATTGTGAGGCAGGATTATGGGATGTCGTTCATTGTAAGAAAGGTCGGACTGAGATAGTCGGCCGTTGACTCTAAGAAGGTTATTTGAGTCGAGAAATGGGTTGAATGAAATGATACAACTTTTAGAGTGAATGGGTTTACCTTCCATTAAGAGTGAATGTTCTTTAGGATAAAACGAAATTTGAGAAAGGAGTATTAAACGATTTCGAACGAAATCTATTTCTTGAGATGAAATATTGAATGAGTTGTATTGATGATTTTCTCTTTTAGAGATTTTAAAGAAGAAACGAAATATATAAGAGATTACACGCATAGCGCGGGGTAAGTTTGAGAAACGCTCAAGGATGTCTTCTGAGTTCTGCTGAACAATCAAAGAGACAACTTTTCTTTGTTCAAGATCTTCAATACATGGGGCGATTGGAGGAGTTTCGGGCCATTGAGAGATTGGTTGGCAAAGCCAAGAGGGGCCTTTCCACCAAAATGTGTTAAACCTCAAGTCTGATGGCATTACGCCGCGAGTCGCTAAATCCGCTGGATTGTCAGCTGACTTTACATGTCTCCATGGCACGTCACCAACATTTTCTAAAATTTCGCTTGTGCGGTTTGCAATAAACGTTTTCCACACACATGGTGGTTTTTTAAGCCACGCTAAGACAATGGACGAGTCTGTCCATAAAAATGTATTTTAAGAATGAACTGGAAAATTTGGTATATAGGATTTAATTAATTTGGAAAGTAAAAGCGCACCACACAACTCAAGGCGTGGTAGTGAAATAGATTTGATTGGAGCAACCTTTGATTTTGCACAGAGCAAATGAGAAGTGATAATTCTATCAGAGTGACGGATGCGTATATATAACGCGGCAGCATATGCCTTTTCAGAAGAGTCACAGAACCCATGAAACTGGACTTCTGAGGAGGGAGAGTATTCTACCCATCGAGGTATTTCGATATGTTGGATATCGGTCAACGATTCCGCAAAGTTTTTCCATGTTTTATAAGTTTCTAATTTAAGTGGGTCATCCCATGCGGTTTGTTCCGTCCAAACTTGTTGCATCAACATTTTAGCAATGATTACAACGGGAGCCAACCAACCCGCGGGATCAAATATCCGAGCTATTTCGGAAAAAACTTCACGTTTTGTAGGACTTTCAGATAAAACAATTTGTTTTGTGGAAAAATAAAAATTATCTCCCTTGGCATTCCATCGTATCCCTAAAGTCTTTGTATTGCTTTCAATGTCGAGCTTCAAAAAATTCTCATTTAGAATATGATCTCGAGGCAAATGATCGAGCAAAGCAGAAGTGTTTGAGGTCCACTTACGGAGTGGAAACCCAGCTGATTCGAGGAGATTGATAAGCTCTGACTGGGCTTTTTTTGCGTAATGAATACTATGAGCACCGGAAAGAACATCATCGACGTAGAATTCTGAATGGAGGATTTTTGATGCAAGAGGAAATTCAGTTTTGCCAATTTTAGCTAGTTCGAGGAGGGTACGAATGGCCAAATAAGGAGCACAATTAACGCCAAAAGTGACAGTGAGAAGTTCGAAATCTTCAATCTCTAAATGGGGAGAAGTGCGAAAGAGTATGCGCTGAAAAGGGGTATCTTGTGGATCGATCAAAATCTGTCTGTACATTTTTGTTATATCTGCATTGAATACGAATTTATAAAAGCGCCAGCGAATAATAAGTGACGACAAGTCTTGTTGTAAAATTGGACCGGGGTACAATATATCATTTAAACTGACACCGTTTGAAGAGGCATTTGAGGCGTTGAAAACGACGCGTACTTTGGTTGAAGTACTTTCAGGTTTTATCACCGCGTGATGCGGAAGATAAAATGATTTAACTTTGTTGTTTTCAATTTTCTCAAATGGGGTAACCTTTCGCATGTGATTAAGGGAAAGATACTCAGAAATGACGTCAGAGTATTGAGATCTTAGATCAGCTTTAGAAGCTAAGGATTTTTCAGTTCGCGAGAACTGTTTTAACGCAATAAACCTAGAGTGACCTAAACTGGTCTTTGTAGTTTGTGGTTTGAAAGGAAGGCGGACTACAAACCTGCCATCAGGACGTCTGTAGATGGTTCTTTTGTAAAGTTCTTCGCAGAAGCAATCTTCCTTTGATCGAATGGCAGTAGAAGGCAATTCTTCTAACTCCCAAAATTTACGCAATTGAGTGTCTAAGTTAGAAGCACTTTCAGAGGTGATATAAGTGTTAAATGATTGAAAGGATTCAGGAACTGGTCCCGACAATATCCATCCAAACATGGTGTTTTGTGCGAGAAGTGAGTTCGATATATGTTTTATGCCATTACGAATGATAGAGGGATATAGGTCAGCGCCTATGAGAAGGTCCACCTGAGATGATTTATTAAAAGTGGGATCGGCCAGTGTGAGACCTGTAAAAACTTTAGGATCTACTATCGAGAAAGAAGAACTTGGAAGATTGTTTGTAAGGGTTTTTAGCACAATGGCTTGAGCTGATAAAGTTACTTGAGGATCATTGAAAGAAGTGAAGAGCATAGTTTTTTAGAAGTTATTGAAAGATTTCCACTTATTCCAGATACAGTGGTGTTTCTTTCAACGTAGGGTAAATTGAGTCGGTTTTGTACAGCAGCCGAAATGAAGGATATTTCGGAGCCAGGGTCAATAAGTGCTCTTACGATGTGCACCGTTTCCTTTCTCACAATACTTACTAAGGCAGTTGCGAGAAGGATCCTTTTACTAGAAGTCACCATGTAATTTTGGTAGGAAGTTTGAGGAATGAAAGGCTGTGCAGTAGCAGAAATTTGGGATTCTTGTGCACTTGGCGGTTGAGGAGTGGACTGTATTTTTAAAGTTTTATCATTTTGACTTGAAGAAGGATGAGTTGCAAGGTGCAGAAGTGTGTGATGTCGTTTCTTGCAATATGTGCAGGAATACTTGCTAGAGCAAGAAGATTTTTGGTGACTGGTGCCTAAGCAATTGTTGCACATTTTATGATGGCGTACTGCTTCAATTCGAGAAGGAACAGGCATCGCTGAGAATTTAGGACATTCATATATAGAATGATCTGCTGAACAGATTTTACACTTGAATCCTCCCGCCTTTGCAAGAAATGTATTCACTTTTTGAGGTTTTTGAGTGGAGGTTTTTCTTTGAGTTGGTTGACTAATTGGTTTCGAGGAAGTGGTATCCGAAATGGACTCTAAAGTTTGAAAGCGACTACTAAGAAATTTGTCCAACTGTTTCCATGTCGGAACTTTGGTTGGGTCTTCTAAAGATTGCTCCCAGAGGGCAAGTGAAGTTTTGGGAAGTTTGTTAGAACACGCAAATACTGGGATAGGATCCCAATTTTCGGTAATAACGTTGTGTGCTTGAAGTACTGCTAAAGAGTCATTTATTTTGCCCTGAAGTGCTCGTATGGATTTGGCGGATTCCTCAGTTACCGTAGGTAAATTAAAGATATTTTTGACTTGGTTGTTGACAAGTATACGAGTATTTTCGTATGCAGCGCGCAATGCCTCCCAAGCTAGAACAAAGCTAGCATTGGTTAAAGGAAACTGATTAACAGTCCTTGAAGCATCACCTCTTGTTTTGCAACGAAGGTGGAATAGCTTTTCAACTTCTGACAACTTAGTATGTTGTATATACACCGCTTGAAACATATCCCGAAATGCCGGCCAAGAGAGATAATCTCCATGGAAAATATCAGTATTGCATGGCGGTAGTTTGATAGAATGAGAAGGCCCGGCTTTCTGGAGAGGGTTGTTCAAAGGAGCACTTTTGTTATCTAATGGAATAACGGGTTTTAGTTTGTTTTGATAATCTAAAAACAAGGCTAAGCAGCTAATATAGGTCTCATTGCTGTTTTTGTACTTAGACTCGATGACGTCCATGTCTAAGGGATCTTGTTTCGCAGAAGGTCGAAATCTGGCACACTCAGCGTACTTTAGTTTAACCTCATGCCATAAATCCTTTAGTTCAATTTTTCTTGCTTCTAATGTCGTGTTGGTATGGTTCTGTTCAGGAACCTCTTTGACGGATGCGTGAAATTTCACGAGCAAATCCGTAGCAAAAATTAAATCGTCTAAAATTGACATTGTTATACACGTATCGAAAAAGCGAGTATTATAAAGGACGTCGAAAACGCTGACCGAAAAAGAGTGCCAAATCTAAAGGGAAATTTGCAACTGCGAGAAAGAGTCACAAGGCCACAAGATGATGAACTGAAAAAGGTTGAAAATCAACAGCTTTTTCTAAATAGAAAAAGAGATTCACGAAATTCAATGAGAGAGAGAGACACAAGTTAAGAGAGGATCAACGAAGAGAAAAAAAGGGCTGAAATCAGCAACTTCTTTCAAAAATCCAAAAAGAAATTCACGAAATACATACAATGCGAAGAAGGAATGAAGATAAATTTTAGATTACAAAAGAATCTAAGATTGAATATTTGGAAAACAGAAGTTTTGAAAAAAAAAAAAACTTTTCCAAATGAGGAATAATAAACTTCGAGATTACTAAAGAATCCGAAAGAGAATATTTGGAGAAAAGAAGTTTTGAGAAAAAAAACTTTCCAAATAAGGAATAATAAACTTCGAGATTACTTAAGAATCTGAAAGAGAATATTTGGAGAAAAGAAGTTTTGAGAAAACTTTCCAAATGAGGAATAATAAACTTCGAGATTACTTAAGAATCCGAAAGAGAATATTTGGAAAAAAAGAAGTTTCGAAAAAACTTTCCAAATGAGGAATAATAAACTTCGAGATTATTTAAGAATCTGAAAGAGAATATTTGGAAAAAAGAAGTTTTGAAAAAAAATTTCCAAATGAGGAATAATAAACTTCGAGATTACTAAAGAATCCGAAAGAGAATGTTTGGAAAAAAGAAGTTATGAAAAAACTTTCCAATTGAGGAATAATAAACTTCGAGATTACTTAAGAATCTGAAAGAGAATATTTGGAAAAAAGAAGTTATGAAAAAACTTTCCAAATGAGGAATAATAAATTTGGAGATTACTAAAGAATCTCTTCGAGATGAATATTTGAATTGGAAGAAACGAAACAAAGCGTAACGTAACAAATTGTAACGAGTATGGGTAAAGTTAAAAATAAAATTCAGAAATTTTCCAAAGAAAATAACAAACAATTGAAAACTAGAAATTTTTTCAATGAAATAAAATGTAATGAAAACTTCCAAAAGTCTTAATTAGTGGATATAATAACAATAAAGAAAGTATTTTACAATATATTGACCAATATAATATTCAATTTAATAGAATAAGTTAGAAAAAAGTTTGAACAGAACTCAAAAACTTTTTTCAAATAATGAAGAAAATTCTCTTAAGGAATTCAAGAGATTATTAACAAAAATCCGAAATGCACGTCAAACTTTGCAAATAAATAATATTTAAAGATTTCAAAGGAATCTCTAAAAGAACCAATAATAATAATAATCAAAATAATCAAAAACTTTTTTTTCAAATTATAAAATTTATGTATTTACAAAATTTACGAAAAGGGTAATTTACTTTAAGATTTCAAAAGAATCTCTAAAAGTCGAATGGAAAAAGTCTTGAAAATAATTAAAGAACTTATTTCAAAGTATGAAATTTATGTATGGGATTTTAAAAGAGTATATTAAATTGTGAAAAATACTCAAAACTCTTCCCGAATGAGGTGATTCTTAAAATTGCTCGAGGTGTCACCGAAGGCCGGTAGCAAAGTACCAAAAACTTTCCACATTAATCGAGACGATTTAATAAGGTAAAAATCGTAATGAAAGTTCTTGAATAAACTTTTTTAAGAGAATGTGTGCAAAAAACCGAACAACCGAACTGATTTCAATTCACAGTTTGCAAACTGTACATCAGAAAAAGCAAAAACACGAGATTGGTTTGAAGAAAAACCGTATTAACACGAAACGGTAAAATGCCAGCAGTAATGTAGCCGATGGAAGCCCGAAAAATTAGTTTTTACTGAATTAATTGCTTTTCAGAAAAACGTTTTGAAATTAAAATCTTTTTTTGTTTTTTAATTTTTAAACAAAAGGCATATATCGCAATAGAGGGGCAATTTAATTGACCAAGTTAAAAAACACGAAGTCAAGAGACTTAGAAAGGCAATCGAAAAAAAGAATGAGAGTGTGACGTAATTTTGCCGTAATTCAAAAAATTTAATTTTCTTATTTTTTTTTTCTTTTTTATTATTCAAAAGTATATTTACAATTTCGTATATTCCTGCGAAGCCTAGGCTTTTCTGCAGAAGGTTGTTCTTCTACTTTATTTTGAGTAATAATAATAAAAATTTAAACATATACAAGTTAATAATTTCAAAGTAATTTTTTTTTTTTTTTTGATTTCAAATTACAAAGTTTTCATTACTACATTCTCAACTATTTTCATTTATAAAGAAATATTTTAATTGTTTTTTTTCTTTTTTTATAATTTTGTATTTGTTTCATTTCTTGCGGTAAAGAATTTATTATAGATGGAACAATGTATTGCAGCTGTCTCTTACCATATGTGTTGTGGTTTCGTGGGATTTGAAGCATACCTTGTGCACGTTGTCTGGTATTGACTTGATGTTGTATCGGTCGGATGAAACGGTTATCGGGTTGGTATTCCAAAACTGTCGTCATCTTGAAGATTTGCTCGACTTTAAGTACCCTAAAATTGCCTTCAGTTTGCTGCCTGTTATTATTTTGTATAATTTTTAGGGCTGCATTTTGAAGTTTTTGGAGCTTTTTAATGTGAGTTGGTGCTGCGTTTCCCCAAGCAAGTATACCATATCTAAGCTTTGACTCCAATAATGCATAATAGACTTGTCGCAAAACGTCCTCAGAAGCATGGTAACGCAAGTGTGAGAGTGCAAATAGGCCTTTCTTCATATCAGTCCGTAGCTTGTCTATATGCTGGTCCCAAAGGAAATGGCAATCAATAACAACTCCAAGATATTTATAGTTTTCAACAACTCCGATGCATTCGTTGTGCGTGTTTGTACAGGATTCATTTCTGTAGTATATTTGCTTGTCGGTTTTTTTGAAATGTGGACTTCGGATATGCATTAATTTCGTTTTGGAAGCGTTTACTACCAATCCGTTATCGTGACACCATCGTACAGCTGCGTCGAATTCCTCTTGCATCACCATTGTAGCTGAATCAAGAGACCTATGGCGAACAACAATTGCAGTGTCATCAGCAAAAGCGAATGGAATGCTTAGCTTAAAAACCTGAAGAAGCTCGTTGGTATAGAGGATGAAAAGAAGTGGGTCCAAATTAGATCCTTGTGGAACTCCATATTCAACATTCCTTGCCTCACTGTACGTATCTTTTATCTTGACGCAAAACGTTCTGTTGTGGAGATAGTCTGTCATCCAATTAGCCATCACACCTCGAATCCCGATTCTTCCTAACGCTTTTAAAAGATTTGAATGATTGAGAGTATCAAAAGCCTTGCTGAAATCCATAAACAATACAAGTACATGGTGCCCTTTATTTAAGCTCTCATTCACACAGTTAGCAAATTCACCAAGCAGTTGTCCTGTATTTTTGTTCTTCTGAAATCCGTACTGGCTTTTGTTAATAAGAGAGTGTTTTTTAACAAAACTTTGCAGTCTATTTACAACAATGCTTTCTAGGCACTTTTCAAATACCGGAAGTATTGAAATTGGTCTGTAATTAGTCAGTTGGTTTTTAACTCCACCTTTATAAATTGGTCTTACAACAGCAGTCTTAAGTGTTTTTGGAATTGTTGCTTCTGTTAGACTTAAGTTAATTATTTTGCAAAAGATTGGAGCAAACAAATCGGCATGCTTTTGTATGTCCACTGCTCTGATGCCATCGATTCCAGGTGACTTATTCGCCCCAAGTGACTTAATAATCATGTTAACCTCACTAACATTTGTAGCATATGTGAAGATTGTGTTTTCTATATGTTGATTTGTATTTTTTGATGTTTTTAGATTACATTGATGTATTATATTTGCGGTTTGTTTTGAGAAAAACTCAGCAAAATCATTGGAAAGTGAATTGAATCCGGTTTTAAAGTTGTTCCTTATTGTTTCGTCAATGCTCGATTTCTTTCTTCCTAGGATTTCATTTATTAGTCCCCAAGTTTTTCGCGGATCTGCTCTATACTCCATAAACTGGTTTTTATAAAAATTGGATTTTTGAGTTGCTATATCTTTGTTGATTTTGTTTCGTAAGATCTTGTATTCTGTTTCATAACTTTTGTTTCTTCTGTTATTTTTCCACTTCCTGTATAATATGTCTCTTTTTTTACATTCTGCAATGAGGTCTGGCGTTATCCAAGGGTTGTTTTTCCGTATTTTTGAAACTTTTTTGATGACTGTTGATTTCATGTAGATATCTTTAAGTTTACAAGCAAATGTATTGTACATTCTTTCAGCATCCTCCTCTTCTAAAATCGAACTCCAATTTTCTTCTTGAATAAGTTGGTTAAATTTAAAATTACATATGTGTGAGGTACTAATAACTTGTTTTTCTGAATGCGTTTGAGTTTTGATGTAGTAGAGTGTTGGATAGTGATCGGTGATTTCGTTTTCAATGACTGCAGTGTGAATTGGATTATCTACTTTGCTAACTAATATGTGATCAATCAACGACTTAGTTCCATTACGCGGATCAACTCTCGTGCACTTTGTTATGACGTTCATAAGTCTCGCCGATGCTAGCATCTCCAAATAATCTTTTACATAGCTAACTTTTAATTTTGATTTTTGAACATCAATGTTTATATCACCCAAAACAATGCATTCTTCGTTTTTTCTTATCTTTTTCAAATCGTTGCCAAATTCATTAATAAATGCAACTTTACTAAAACCAGGAGGTCTATAAATTCCAAGCATGTATGTTGTTTTATTCTCTTCCGTAAATTGAATTTTTATACTTTCAAATATATATATATATAAAAATAAAAGCCAATCAATTAATTAAAAAAACATTACACTCACCTGTACAAAAATCTTTAAGATTTGACAAATATATTATGTTGATTGATGAGATGATGTCTTCTAGGATTCTTAGCAGCTTACGATGATTTCTTTTCTCGGCTTCTGATCTTCTGTCTCCTTGTCCAACACACCAATCGAAGCAATGGTGGTACTCCCCCACCAATCGAGGCAATGGTGGATTTTATTTAAAAGGTGGCACAAATAAATTGTGTGCTCACCTAAAAAGGATTGGCAACAAATTAGCTGGTTGCTATCCACTTGGTCAGCAATCCAAAGGCAATATGGCGTGAGCAAAATTGTTCAAAAAAATAAATAACGGCGTAAAACAATTTGCTGAATAAACGGCGTCGATGAATTGCAAAATATGGCGTGGGCAAATTCCCAGCAATAACGGCGTCGCTGTGCAATAATCCAGTTGGTATGTGGCGTGGTAACAATTTTCCACAAATAACGGCGTCGCTGAGCAGTATCCCGTTGGTATGTGGCGTGGTAACAATTTTCCACAAATAACGGCGTCCACTGCGCAATAATGGCGTCGCTGAACGGCAATCGCTAACAAAAGTAGCGTGGGAGAAATTTTTCCAAAATTTCTGGGAGCTGGTGGTCGATCCTGGCTCGACTGGACCAAATGTTTCGGCACAAATTGTGGCCAAAAAGAAGCGGCGTGGAACTTACCACCTGGGTTGGAACACGGGCTGCACAGAAGCAGCAGCAGCAACACACCCAACACCAACCAACAGCAACAGCAACGTACAAGCAAGGCAACAGCAAATATAAAGCTTTGTCTTTATTTTTTAAGATCCTTTATTATAATTAGGTTAATTATTTTAGTTCTAGTTTTACGTTTTTAAGTTTATAATTATTACTTTTAAGAAAAAAAGAAAAAAATTTTAATGAAATGGCCGACTCGGCTGAGCACAAAATTAAGAATGAATTTAACAATTGACATTTGATAAGAGGCCGGCACAAAAGAAGACATCAAAAAGAAAACCAGTATTGTGAAATACCGGGTTGCCTTCTCTTGTGTAGGAAACACAATGTGTTTAGGGTTGTTCGCGCACATTATGACTATGTCGCAATGGATTCAAGCCGCGTTGCGCGGATTCAAGCGGACAGTCATAATATGCGCGAACACTGTCTATCAATTCTACTATAGACTAGATATAATTTCAAGTGATTGCGAAGAGGACAAAGAACCTGCTTGTAAAGTCCCAGAAGAAATCCAGCCTGAAATCTTCGAGCGTTTTATCACTTGGGCAGCATGATAAGAGCTCGTACTAAATTTCAATGAAATGCAACTTATAAACAGAAAACAAATAACTACTGGATTGGCTTGGATTAATGTCCTAAACACAGCGGATATAAATCTACAAAAAACGGCAGGGGAATTTGATATCCCAAACGGGACGTATAAAAACTCAAACTTCGAGTCTTGTGTGACAAACGCTGTGTATTTACGGGAATCTGGGAGCATCGGCACATAAAAGAAACCGTTTCTCAAATCAATTGTTGTAAACACTTTTATCCCCTGTAATCGCTCAATGACCTCATCGATCAATACCATAAGAAAATTATCTCTAATTATTTTTTATTTAATTTCCTATAATCGCAACAAAGTCTTTTTGACCCATCCTTTTTTGAAAGAAGTACAATCGGAGATGCGTATGGTGAACCTTCTATGTCTCGCAAGGTGAATGCGCTAACCCTTGAATGTCTTCGACCATCTTGTGTCCGCATCATTCCAATCTTCGTCTTCATTTGCGTCGTCCGACGGTCGATTCAGTTCGTAATGCTCAAAGAGTCTATCTTGTAATGTTTTTTTAAGTCCCTGAGTCGATAAGCTTAGTTCTCTCAGTTTTTGTTTTAAACCCTCAACAGAAAACTCCAAAACACCTCGAGCATCCACCACAAAATATTTACTTATTATAATAATAAAGATAGTGATTTAATTTTTTTTTTTACAAAAAAAAAAAAATAAGTAAAAAGCTAACAACGGAAAATTTACCCTATAATAATTTTCGCAAAAACATAAGTAAATAATAATAACACCTTACATAGAAATGTATCTGTCGTTATATTCTGCTGCCCCTCTCTGAATTACGTTATATCTCGTTGTCCTTGCCAGTGTTGCCGGGAAGAAATATTTCAAGGTAGTACTGAAGCCAAAAAAGAGGAGTATTTTGAAAAAAATAGTAGTACAGACATTTTTTAGTCTTCAAACTTTATTAAAAAAAAAAAAAATCATCAAGAAAAAAAATCAGTTACAAAAAAAAACATAAATAAATAAATTATTAATTCTAAGAACAAAAATAAGTAAATATCTTATCTATCACACAAAATCTGTCTTGTGGCAGATAGCGTTATGCATAGTGATATTTGCCTTTTTTTGCCTTTACCTGCTCCAAGGAATCCAATTTCACTAAAGATCTATACAATAAAAGTTTACTTTGAATTTTTCTAACAGGAATTACAATATTTCAAACATTAATTAACACACCTTTTCATTTTATTGAACTATACATACAAATTTACGGAGCTCAAAAAGAGAAAAAAAAAAAAAAACAACCACCAAACCAAAATTTCAGGTAATGAGGTAACCATAAAATAAATACCGAACTGACAGATGTAAATTGAACGTAGACGTCCACGCCAACGAAAAACAAAAACAAACAAGAAAGAGGGAAATTCCCTTTTTGACGACAGTTTGGAATATTAAAGTGCTGCCAAATTTTATTTAAATTTGAAGTGAATTAAATTTATTAAGGTTAACATTACACTTTGCTGCAAGTGTAAGATATTTTAGGTCTTTAAAAAAAAATAGGAGTACGAATGTAAAAGGAGGAGTACAGGAGTACGGAGGTGTTGAAAGGAGTACAATACTCCTATGGGAGTACTTTCGGCAACACTGGTCCTTGCTACTCCTTCTGTTGCTTGTTGCTTGTCTGTGTTGGTTTTTATTTTCCGCCTCTTTGCGAACTCTCTTCTTCGTTTCCGATGTACATAATATTATGTAGTTGCTTGTTGGAGCAAACAACCACGGTGGGTTACGTGCGTCGACTTGTTCTTGTTTATTTGTTTTTTTTTTTCACTTTTGTTCGTTACAAATTTTTGAACTTCAGCTGTCTGAACAGTTTCATTAAGCTTCTGTAGTTTTTCTTTGGTTTCCTTGCACTGAACAGATTTTTTGCGACTGCGGATGTTGTTGCAGTGAGGCCATAACCCATCCTGCCATAGGAATCCTTGGTCATTTTTTAATTCCCCCAATGTGGTGGATGATCGGTTTCAGATCATACCATCTTCACCGAAACTCAGCTGCCCTCAGCACCCCTGAAAAAAAAGTCTTCAAAAACTCATGTCCCGTCTATCGGAACAAGAAAACAATATATCCTTTCGACTTTCAGGTGTCATAAGTTTTATTTACTTGTGTAATTATGGCGAAAAGAAGCATTTAGGCAAAACAAAATAAATAAACTTACAAACAAAAGAATAAACAGCTAACAAGAACAAAAACTAGATAAAAGGAGACTGTTTCGATAGCTTTCTTTTTATTTCGACTCACTGACATTATCTTTCCTTGGATGTTCTTGGGCTTCTTTATATGGCCTGGCCACCATCTAGGAGCTTTAATTGAGTGCCGGCGCGAACTCTAAGCTTTCGCGTACCAGAGGACAACCTGACGCTCACCAGAAGTTGGCCGAAGAATATTATTCAATATTATAAATAGTCCAGGAAGAACCGTTAGTACCAGAGTCAGAAAGATTCTCGGTTCAATGTCGAGAAGGGAACAATCGCTTTAATATATGCGGCGGCCCGCACTTGAGTACCATGGGCCGCCGAAAATTTACCACTTTTTCGTTTATCGTGTATGGCGACCTTAAAACGGTCGTGGAAGCCTATCCACTTCATGTAAGTACCGTCTAATTCCCCCAGGTGTTCTTGAGGTCATGCTGATGGAAAGGCATGTTGACTTGCACCTGAATCGGGCGACTATCACCGTCTTCACTCTGTACTTGTTGAGCGGCAGGGCTCAGAGCTGCCATCTTTCCCTGCAATGACGCATTGGCTATCTACCTGCACACACACATCTTTTTTTTGTTTCCGCGGAAAAAGAAAAAAATGGTTATGAAGAAAAAAAACAAAAACTTACCCCTGTACGTTTTACTTTAGTTTTTATAAAATTTGTACTCTATATTTTTTTAAAAAAATCTGTACTTTTTGTTTTATATTTTGTAATTAATTTCTGTACACAATTTCTTACGAATGTTTTATTTCGTTTGGTCTCCAATCACTTCTTATTTTATATTATTTTTTGTTTTCGTTACGATTCAAAAATGTTTAATTGTTTACCTCTTCTTTTTAAAGTCTTACTGCTGCTGCCGAGGTTCTTTACAAAAGTGAAAATAGATTTCTCAGCGGAGAGCGCGCTGACTGAACTCTATATCACACACACAATTGTATACGTGTGCTCTTACCCATTTACTCGGATGAGTATGCGCAAAAGAAGAACAGAGATATTATGCATATCTGTGGATGATATGCGGACTTTGTCTGTTTTTTATATGTATAGAATTAGATGGAAGAAACAAGAAGGAGCCTGTACGCGGTAGCTAACCGATTTGCGTGCTTGTTTTTGCATGTTCTGTACGGAATTATTCACTTCCCTGTACGAACTCGTTTCTTCTCTTTTTGTGGGGTCCAACGGAGCGGCGGCTTCATGGCGACACGTTCAAACTACTTAGTGGCGAAAAATAAAAATAAAAAGACACAGCCTGTACGATTTTGTTTTGCGTTTTTTTTGTTACCGGTTCTTTTATCCGTCTCGATGTGGACCAAATGTATTTAGTGGACTGTAAATCTATAGGTTAATTTAAAGAAAACACGGCACTCGTTTAGAGTCGGGAAAATAGGTAGAAAAACCCGACTATTCAATATACTTTATTGAACATGATATTTAATTACATGAATGCTATATCTATACGGACTATACAACTATGATTTAACTATACCACGCGTGCGCGAGTTAAGTTTTTAATTCTTCCGAATAATAAAACCACAATCGTTATCTTTGAGCGTCCAAATGCAACTGCCTTTTTTTATTCATTAAAAATATTATTCTCTAACTTATAACTAAACAAAATGCTTACTCAGTAGAGTAGCGGAAATATAAAATATGCTTAAAGTATAATTGGTGTTGAGTTACAATAAATATATTCTTTACCATGATAATGGCTTGAATATTGGTTGTTCACCTGAAGACTCATTCAAGGTTGGGAGGTTATTGGCCGTAACTCCTCCACCCTTTAAATCAGAAGTCTCCGGCTTCAAATTATTAACAATTTTTATTGTTTGTTCTTTTGTTTTTAGTAATATGAATATAATTACACCAATTATACTTAGTATTAAAATTAGAGCTAAACTTATATTTGAGCCATAAATTATTTTCTTATGATATTTTAATTCTTTTATTTCATCTAAGTTTTTTTCATTTTCCATTATTATTTTATTAAAATCAAGTGGTTTTACAAACATTTCATTGTGTTTATAGGATGGATAAAAATATTTATCTGGAATTAGTATTTCTCTGTTGGTAAATTTATTTTGTTTGATTTTTATAGTACAGTTATTATAGTTAATCAAATAGTTTCCATTTAATGTTATGATTCTTTGATCACAATTTTGATAAATTAGTTCTTTAAACATGTTTTTGAGTAACAGAGTTTTTCCATCAATTTCTTCGATACTCGTCACATTATCATATACTAAATGACATGAATTAGAAAAAACACAGTTTTTACTTTTCTTAAGGTTTTTAAAAATAGATTTTTCTTCGTATTTATATATATTATCATTAACTTCTATTACAAATTCCTCTTCCTCATCAATCATAAAATAATTAGAGTTAGGGATTGGTTTTATAATTTTTAATTCAGTTGATATATAATTAACAGGAATTTTAATGGCAATTAAAAGAAATTGATTATTATATTCCATGACTCCTGCTTTTAAGAGTTGAATTGTATGAAAATCAATATTATAAGTTTCTAGTTCTTCTAATGTTAACATACTTGGGTGAATTATATTATTCTTTGCAGCCATTATGTTATCCAGAATTTTATTTACTTTATTTTCCAAATATCTAAGCATTGTTGACTGCTCCAAAACTAAAATTTTATAATTCAAATTACGAACAAATTCATTTGTTGTGTTAAGTGATTCTAATATTTTAGTTCTATCGTTTTCAATTATAATTTTTAGATCAGACAAAGATCTATTATAATTTTCATTTATTTTTATTTGTTTGTTAAGGTTATTGATAGATGCATGGTTATTTTCGTCAGTAATTTTTAGATGTTCGAGAATTTCTTCGCGGTCTGAATCGTCCATTGTGCCAAATAGCCAATTTTGAACTCTACCAACAGCATTTATCAATCCCCTTTTTTGTCTGTTTGATCTACTAATTGTTCTTATCTTACTTTTTATTAAATTTACTTCAGGATACAAAGTTTCTTTATCTTTTATATTCAAAAGTTTTATATTAGATTCTAAGTTGTTTAAAATTTGCATCATCTCACCAGAGTTCACAATATGTAAAATAGTATCAGTATCGTTAACTATATCTACCTCTTTCATCCTGATTTTTGTATAACCGTTCTCTTCAGGAATGTGATGAACCTGCAATAACCCTTGTACTGAGGTTATCAGTTATTTTTCTTAAGTCACGGAAAATAAAAAAAACAAATTTTTGCTTTCCAACTTTTCTTTATTGAATCTTCTTATAGACTAACTTATACAATTCGTTTTATAAAGTATCATACCTAAGAATAATACTATAGTTATGGGTTGTCATCAGCACATTTCATAGTTGCAAAATAATTACAATTTGTCAGCATAAAAGTGAGTTGCAAAATTAATAAGAAAAATATTAATATCAAAATGATTCGTTGCACAATTGGAGTGCAACGATCTTAGGTTCTCATGACATTGTTTTGTTTGCATTAAATTATATTTATGTTGTCGGCACGTGTAACAGTTATCATCATCATTAGGATTATTAATATCTGCAAATTTAGGTTTTCTTTTAATGTTTATTAAATGTACATTCTTTAATGGAAATTTTCTATAATATGGTTGGTCCTTGTGCCTAACTCTTTTATAATTTTTAATATATCCTTCAGTTCTATTTTCTACATACTTTTTTCTATGTTTATTTATTTTTGTAATAGTTTTAATTTTTTTGCTTTTTATACGTTCTACTAATTTTTCTATTAATAATCTGTCTGTGATTCTGTCAGCTTGTCTGGGAGTCATTTCTATGGTTGAATGATACCTATCGTTATAATTTCCTATGGCTTTCTGAATCTTTTGTTCAACTGTAATATTTTCTTCTATTGCTTGAATTTTTTCTATTAAAGTCGAATGAAGTCTTTCAACATCCGCATTACCTGTATGGCTATTGGGTTTTGTCCAATGTACTTCGATTTCTTTATCATATAAAAATTTAATAAGTCGTTCAGATTTAAACTCATTATCCATGATTATTTTGTTTGGTTTACCAAAAGTCGCTAAATACCCTTCTAATATAGCGGTTTTCTTAGCCCAGTTCCTATCGTTTATTAAGTATGCAACGGCAAATTTTGTAAGCTTATCGATAATAGTAATGAATGTTTGTTTATTATAATGAAAGATGTCTATATGAACAATATCGCTTCTAGCTTTTGGTGTTTCTGTAACACTCATAACTGGTTTGATGGGATTTCTATCGTACTTAATTTCTTGGCATTTGCCACAATTATTTATAATGAGCTGAATATGTTCTTGCAATTTTGGGTAATATATTTTATCTTTTAGTACTTGGTAAGTTTCATTTATACCACTATGTAAAGATTCTATAGTATGATATAAAGAAATTTGCTTATGACATTCTTGTTCTGTCTCTATTTCTTGTACCCTTTTAGTTAATTTCATAAATTTTATTTTTTTATTGTCTGAAAATAATTGTATAATGAGCTGCTGTATTTTGTTATAATCTTTTTCTTCAACATATGAATAAATTCCATTTTGACCTGGTTTAACATATTTCTTTAGAATATTTTTTATTGTATCTTCATCATTTTGTGGATTTATCTCTATTATTCTTCTACCATGTAGAACCTCTATTTCCTTACTTGGACTGATTAGATTCACTACTGTTTTCATCGTTTATTTGAGGACTAGTTGCTTGCCTGCTTAGAAAATCAGCTACTGTATTTTCTTTCCCTTTTTGATACTCAATATCAAAGTTGTATTCCTGTAATTTCAAAATCCATCTTTGATTTCTTTGAGAGAATTCTTTCCCTTTATACCTAGAATTTAAGTATTTTATGGGAGCATGGTCCGTCACAATTTTAAACTTTCTACCATATAAGTATGGTCGAAAATAGGTAACTGAGTAAACTATTGCTAAGAATTCTTTATCAGTAACACTGTAGCTTTTCTCATGTTTATTCAGAGTTCTAGAAACGTAGCATATTGGATGACTGTCTTGTGAAAGAACTGCTCCAATAGCATAGTCACTAGCGTCTGTTGTGACCATAAACTCTTTTTCATAATTGGGAAACTTTAGAATTGGGTGTGAAGAAATTAATAGCTTGAGCTTCTCAAAAGCTTCGATATATTGAGGATCTTTAGTATTAATTTTGATGTCTTTTTTCAAATATTTTATTAGTGGATATGCTACTTTAGAGTAATCTTTTATAAATTTTCTGTAGAATCCAGTCATTCCAAGAAAACTTTTTAATTGCTTTTCAGTCTTTGGTAACTCTAATCTGTTAATATCTTCAATTTTACTTGGATTGGGGTTAATTCCGTCTTTGGTCAAAATATGTCCTAAAAATTTTGTATCTTTCTGCATGAAACTACATTTATTTGCCTGTATTTTTAAATTATGGTCCGAAAGTATTTTAAAAATTTTGTCTAATGATTTAAGGTGCTCACTTAGAGTAGTTGAATAAACAAGAATATCGTCAAGATAGACAACACATATTACATTGATGCAGTCCCTCAAAATTTCATTGATTAATCGCTGAAATGTAGCGGGAGCATTTTTCAAACCAAAAGGCATCCTTAAAAATTCATAAAGGCCATCCGGTGTAACAAACGCTGTTTTTTCAATATCTTCTTCTGCTACTAAAATTTGGTGGTAACCTTTTGCCAAATCAATTGCAGTAAAGTATTGTGCTTTTCCCAACTTGTCTAATATGCTATCCATATTAGGAAGTGGTTGTTTGTCGTCAATTGTAATTTGATTAAGTCTTCTATAGTCTACTACGATTCTGAATTTTTGTATACCAGAATTATCCCCTTTTTTAGGTATGACTATAATAGGTGAACTATACCTACTCTTACTTTTTCTTATTATGCCTTGAGCTTCCATTTCCCTCATTTGTTTTCGAACTTCTGACTCATGCTGAGGAGGATACCTATACAGTTTCGAATTAATCTGTTCATTGGTTGTTGTTTTAATTTCATGGACTATACTTGTTGTATTCGTTAACATATCGCCTTCTTTATAAAAAAGATTTTTATATTTTTCCATTAACTTAGTTACATCAAGTTTTTCTTCCTTGTTTAAATGTTCTAGTTTTATACATTCAAAATCACTTTCTTCTAACATATTTACCTCGTCAGCAATTTTCTTGTTTAAAAATGGAATTCTTTCATTATTATTCAAAACTAATTCTTCGTTATGTATATCTATAAGTCTCACATTTTTATCTATCCAATCCATTCCTAATAAAAACCCGTATGGTTTTTCTAAATCCATTTTAACCCATTTTATCCTAGCATTAACTACCTGTTTAAATTCATCTGGACATTTTGTTTTTACAAACTGATTTTTTTTCTTTACTAAACCATCTATTGTACTAATATTTGCTTCACCTTCCATGAGCTCATAAATTGTATTTGAAACGATTTTAGAATTTAAAAGACTTACTGTAGAACCAGTATCTACAAGAGTAGCATAACATACTTCATTAAATGTAATTGATATATATATTTTATTTTTTTCCAAGGCTAGTTTGTAAAAAATGTTTCATCTATTTCATCGTTTAGAGCATCTACTGACATATGATTGGAACTTTGCCTACTTTGCTGTGAATAATTATTTCTGAAGTTTGAACTATTTTGTCTATTTTGCTGAGAATTATTATTTCTGAAGTTTGAACTATTTTGTCTACTTTGCTGAGAATAATTATTTCTGAAGTTTGAGTTATTTTGTCTTTCATATTGTCCTGTATTATTAGTCAATCTATTGTTATAATTATTACTAAATGTAGGATTGCGTTGATAATTTTGATAATTTACTATTTGGTTTGGACCCAAATTGTTATAAGAATTTGATCTGTCAAATCTTGTTTGAATTGTTTGTGTTCTGGTTGGACATTTCTCTTGATAACTAAAATTTTTCCTAACATATTTCAAATTAAAAATATCTTGCCCTATATATTTATTTACAATTTCTCGTATTTCTGCTAGCTTATACATATTACAGATCTCTGATAGTAATGCCCCTGCTGTTATTTCTTTGATTTTTAATACAACAACACTACTTAAACTATTTACTACATCCCCTGGATGCTCACTATAAATGCCACATTCGGCAATATCATCTACAATTTTTCTTATGTTTTCGCTTAAATCTAGAACCGAACTTACTTTCCAATTTTGCACTTCATTTACTATCGAACCTTGAGTTTTTGTTGCTTGATAATGTAGCTTCAGCCTACTCTTGGTCTCATCCCACGTTGTTGGTGGCACAATATTAAGGAAGTTCTTCGCTGCTCCAATTATTTTTTCGTGGTAAATCACTGAAAAAACTTCTCCTGCCTGGGTTGCAGAGTACTCCCCGAACAATCTGTTCATTGACATAATAAACGATGGCAATGTTCCCTTGCTGCCATCAAAGTTGGGTACGAATTTCAAATCTCTTTGAATCTTCCTTCTCAATGACTGCGGCTCGTTTTGCCTGTTGACAACCTCAGTCAACAAAGCAATACATTGTTCTACTGTTGCTGACATCCTTCTTTGGTCGATTATTTGATTTCGTTTAAATGTTCTTATTGTTTTATCCAGAATGATATTATTACTTTTTTTTTTTTTGATTTGTTACGACCGTTTAGTGTGGTAACTTATAATCACAAATTACTTCTTTTTTTTTCGTTTCTTTTTTTTTTTAACACAAGTATTTTTCTGATTATTAATCACTAATTGTTTTTTTTTTTGTTTCTGTTCTATTCTTTTCTTTTTAACAAATACGCACTTTTATTGGGTTGCGGTGTGGTTCGTGGATGCTAAACACAAAAATATTTAAAAGTTTGTTTCTACGCTTAACGCTTCGTTTTCCTTATAGTAAAATAATTTGTATCACTTGGGAGGTTGTGGCCTTGTGGGGTTCGTCGATGGAAATACAAAAAAAATAAACGTTCGTTTCTACGCAATTTGCTTCGTTAACAGTTTTTCTTTTTTTTTTTCCGTCGCTGCCGTTCGACTGCGCCAGTTAAGTTTTTAATTCTTCCGAATAATAAAACCACAATCGTTCTCTTTGAGCGTCCAAATGCAACTGCCTTTTTTTATTCATTAAAAATATTATTCTCTAACTTATAACTAAACAAAATGCTTACTCAGTAGAGTAGCGGAAATATAAAATATGCTTAAAGTATAATTGGTGTTGAGTTACAATAAATATATTCTTTACCATGATAATGGCTTGAATATTGGTTGTTCACCTGAAGACTCATTCAAGGTTGGGAGGTTATTGGCCGTAACTCGCGTACTGATCTTCTCTGTACGATGGTTCTGATCAGACTGACTTTTATTCTTATGAGCGGACGCTCGTTTTAGGACTCGGTCCTTTCCTCTCACCTACATATACATTAATATCTTAGGTATTTATTACAAATACAATGATAGTGTTATAGCATTCAATACAGTTTATTTTACGTTATTATTCAAATAATTAATAATGTGAATAACGTTCGGATTTGAAGGAACGTCGATTTCGAAAAAATAACATTCAAGGAACTTGTCACTACTTTTTGTGACCAATTTCCAAGAAAATAAAATACCGACTTTTAACTTCTACTTTTATTATTTAATCTTCTATTTAATAAAGTAAATCTTGTTAAAAATTACAGTATCTCTTTTAGTGAATCTATCTTCAAATAAAGTATCTTTTCCGATGATCGCTTCGCCAGTTTTTTTGTCCATTTAAAAATTCATACTAATACCAATACCAATGTCAGGGGGGGGGCTCAGTTCCGGCGGGACATGTGGTGGTGGTGGTGGTATTGTTGGTGGTGTGTATTGGCAGGGTTGACATTCGGCCAATCCCGAAGTCAAATCGACCTCGATTTCCGGTGGCGCGACACCTGGCTCTACGTCGGAATCATCACTATCAGCGAACTCGATGAAGTTTCGACACCAATGCTTCATCTTGTCCGAAGCATAGGCCGATCAGAACTTACGGGAAGTATTTTGCATACCCGGTGGATCTTCGATCTCTCAGAGTTCGATCCCAATCTTTAGGATTTTCGGTCGTAGTTCGGATGTAGGACAGTATTATTCCGTTAGCCCTCTCCACTTGGCCGTTGGCTCTCGGTGTACGGACAGCATTCTTCGTGTGCTGGATGTTATTGTCGTCACAGTAGTCTTCAAAAGATTTAGATGTAAAGGCTGTTCCACGGTCGGTGATGATACGCGATGGCAATCCAAAGTAGGAGGTGACTTCGTTTAACGCGTCAATAACGGGAGCGGTTTTCGTATTTCTAACGGCCTTAACAACAAGAAATTTACTGAAAGCATCGGATATGGCCAAAACATGTGTGTTTCCTTTTCGAGATCGAATGAAAGGTCCGAGATGATCGAGGTGTATTAAGCGGAATGGGATTGGTTCCGCGTCATTGTAGTACATTCGACCTTCCGGTTTACCACCGCGAGATTTATTATAACAACATTGAATGCATGCAGATATATATTCTTTGACGTACTTACGCATCTTGGGAAACCAAAATGTCTGCTGAATGCGCTTCATCCCATAGATATTTTTCGTTTTTGTGGAGCAATTTTGTTAGCGGTTTAGTAATAAATGAGTATTGGGGCACAAATTTTCGGAAGAAACCCGTGAGTCCCAAGAAACGCCTTACCTCAGTTATATTAGTGGGAGTTTGGAAATTTTTAATAGCGCTCACCTTTTCTTCTCCCGGGGTGACACCGTTCGAGTCGATTATATGACCCAAATGTGAAATTTTCGTGGATAGAAATTTACACTTATCCAACCGAAGCGTGAGACCATATTTCCCTAAAAGATTTAGGAATTTATCGAGACGGGTGAACCCTTCTTCAACAGTTTTACTAGGAATTATGACGTCATCCAGGTATGCCAAACATTGACCGCGGCCCATTTCTATCACAAGTTGGTTCATAATGTTTTGAAATACCGCAGGCGCATTCACCAGCCCAAACGGCATTCGATTGTATTCGAAGTGGCCGTCGGTGGTGACAAACGCAGTATATTGCCTCGATTCCTCTTTGATCTCAATCTGGTGATACCCCATACGCAGGTCGAGGGTCGAGAAGTACCGGTTTCCAGCTAACTGGCCAAATTGTTCTTCGATTACTGGCATCGGATACGGTATTTTGGCGGTATGTCGATTTAGGACTCGATAGTGCACGCAGAGTCGGTGTTCGGCGTTTTTCTTCCCCACCAGCACGACTGGAGAAGCATACGATGAGGTGGAGGGACGGATTATACCGTGTTGCAGGAGTTCATCAATTATACTTTCTATAATTGGTCTTTTAGCGAAGGCAATGCGGTATGGTTTGAGATTTATTGGTTCCTTGGTTTTAAGGGTGATGCTCATTTTCCCTATAGTGCACCTGCCCAATTCAGAAATATTTTTAGCAAAGCTACGGTGATGTGAAGAAAGTAGGTCTCGTAGCTGATCTGTTTCAGCCTTCGTTAAGTCCGAGGAAATTTGGAGGTTTCCAACGGATTCTATACGGCAGTCATCACCTTCGATGATGAGTCTATTGCCGTCACGGCACAGAATTTCTCGTCCCAGTAAAATGTCTTTGTTGATATAGTCGTCTTCGACGATGAGAAGGTCCGTGGTATAAACATTTCCATCAATTTCGGCTTCAACTGTGACTTTTCTTGTGCACATGTATCTGCCTCCCGCGAAACCAATGAGCGTTTTCATACAGTTTTTGACATTATTAAATTGTTTTGCAGCAGACTTACGTATAAGAGAGTACTGACTACCAGGATCCACAAAAGACATGACCGACACTCCGTTGATTTTCGTCATTTTCGTGATTATATTATTTGATATACCACGATTTGGCTTAAGTGAACTCTCGATTTTGTGAACATTCGATTTCGATCTGTCCGGGCACAAATCACTTTTGTGTGTTGTGCGATCACAAAATTTACATCGTTCTTTTCTTTGCGGTTCGGAACAATTTCTTGAATAGTGTCCCAATTGAAAACAGTTATAACATTTCACTGAATGATTTGGCGCGGTCTCGAATGTTTTTTTTGGAATAGAGTTTAACTCTGTTTTCTTTGCATTTAAGATTTTAAATTTGGGTACTTTATTTATGAATCTGTTGTTGCTACTCGATACGACACTTCGAATTTCGTTATAATCGCAGTAGTTATTAATGTCGAGCAAA
Source organism: Epistrophe eligans (assembly GCA_951394125.1). NCBI lineage: Eukaryota > Metazoa > Arthropoda > Insecta > Diptera > Syrphidae > Epistrophe > Epistrophe eligans. Next base: position 57,143,767 of record OX596029.1, read on the forward strand.
AGTTGATTGCACGACGAATAATCGTTAGAGATTTTTCTTTTTAGATCCGGTTCATTGATGCCACTTATAATATGGCGAGCGATGGCTGCATCTGGCAATGAGCCCTTTTTACGGATCGAAACCATTTTATAGAAATATTCTAGTGGGGTTTCATTGTGGCTACGTTTCGTGTTTGCCATCTTAATATGAACGTCGGCCACACACTACACGGAAAGTCTGAGAGAAAAGTTCGCGAAAATTGTTGCCAATCGATAAAAATTTCTTGGGAATCCACCCAATATTTCGCAAGCCCGTTCATTTTCTGTTGCACTGCAAAAAGCACCGATTGGTCATCCCATTTATATGCACTTTTTAGCATTTCGATGCGTTTTAAGAATTGGCACGCATTTAATGATTTTTCCGACGATGGATCGAACTCGGGTAATAAGTTTATAATATCTCGCACGTTCGAGTAGGGGTTGCAGGTTATTTTTGGTTGCACATCACTAGCACTGTTACTCCCGTATGGATAACACTGTGATGTGCTCGAGTATGGGTGTGAAGTTGTAAATGACACTTTCGGTGCATACATATTATGCATTTGTGTTGGCGACGTATTTCCATTTACACCCGACAGAGACGGTGGCACGAACGATGGTGTAGTGTATTCCTTTTGTAAAACACACGTTGGCTTTGGCGCGAAATTATACGAGGCGAATTGTGGAGGGGAAGGCACAAACATTGGCAAAGATGACGGAGGTAATTGTGAATACTCATGCATTGGTAGAGACGTAGACGAAACGAATTGTGATGGCAACGGCACACATGTTGGAAAAGACGAAGGCAATTGTGGGGGTACACTCGTTAGCGGCGGGATTTTGCACCCGTGGTTGGAAGACCAGCTTCTGAGCACTTTTTTCAGAGGGCATTGATTTTTAGACTGCGTAAATTATTCTCCCACTTCTGAAAATGTCAGGGGGGGGGGGGGGGGCTCAGTTCCGACGGGATAATAAAAAAAACGTGTTTATTTTGGTCCTTAGAGAAAGGAAAATAAAAATGAAATTTTATTAATAGGTAAAAAAAAATAAATTTTCGGTTTTCGGCGCGAATGACTGCTTGTGCTTGACTGCTGAACGGACTCTGGTCTCTCTGCAACGGCACATATCGGCACATCACTTTATTAGTGGATCCTCGATATGTGGTGGTGGTATTGTTGGTGGTGTATTGGCAGGGTTGACACCATTAACAATACCAATACCAATACCACAGGCGAAAAGTGAGATACATAGAAAAAAGGTTTGTTCGGTCAAATGGCAGTAGCGAGATCGATAAACTGAGTTTCTGGTTCTTTAGGGTGTATTCAAAGGGATATTACGTGGATATTTTTATGACAAAACTCATAGAGGCCTCTTGCTTCTAAAGGATATTTAAAATTCAAAGCATAAAATTCTTTATAAAGGATATCTAATGATTTAAAGTGAGTACCTTATATTATTATGATTATTCGTCTAAAAGAACGTAAAAAGCTTCCAAAATTGTTATTTCTGAACCAATCACTAAAAGTATTGGCTGTAAGGTGCAGTTTCTTTCGATGGTTTTTTTTTTAAAGCTCATATTGTCGGTTGTAGTCGTTGAAGGATAAGCAGTGAAGAATTGTTGTCGCTTGTTCATCACAAATTGATGGTTTCTATTTCATCTTTTTGTATTCAGAAGAAGATTTTCCGACGGAAACAAATGTCGGCTTAATCACGGCGTGAAGCAGAAGTGTGCAGCTTTTTGAATAATATTAAAATAGAAAATTATGATTAAGTTCCAAAATATATTTAAATATAATATAATCCAATAAAATATAATGTAATATTATTTATAATGTTATATAAGTAAGTGTTAAAATATATTACGATATAATAATATTTACCAGATGATAAATTGCTTTCAAGCTTTAAAGTAAATTTTTGGACTCCAGGTCCCTTATCTTTTCCTTGAAGTAAGGAACGATGGCTTCCATCGCTTCCATTTTTGAGCTATAGCTAACGGAGTTACAAGTTCAATAGAACCCATCCTTTTCTTGATTTCTGTTAGTATTAGTGTGTACACTTGCAATACTAATGGATCATCAATCACAAGCGCTTTAAGTTTGGAGAGCATACAATGAACTAACGGTATTACTTTACTGCTGGTACAATAATTATTGCCAGATATTTCTTTCGTCGCGGCTTCAAGTGGACGTAAGGTATTTATGAATGTTCCCGATATGTTTAGTTCTAGGCCAGTTAGCATTGGAGGTGAACTTTTGTGGCAAATCAAAATGTCACTCACAGCACTTTTAAGCTCTAAAAATCTTTGGATCATATAGTACGTGCTGTTCCAACGTGTTGGCACATCTTGGATTAACTTTGTTTCAGCTCTAACCGACTTTCGCAGTTCATAGCTTGCCACACAACTTTGTTTAAAAAAAAGTAACAACGGTCATCATTTTTGAGAGCATTTGTTGCGGTTCAGGAATTTTCAAAATGGTTTGAGCAATTAAATTAAGTGTATGAGCGAAACAGGGGATGTGCTTTTTTTTTCCCAAATGCAATTTCAACTGCTTTCACCATATTCGCGGCATTATCGGTAACAACCGAATCCCTAATCGTTGCAGGTTTTATTCAACATTCGTGCTATATATTCGGAAGTGTGCCGATCATCAAGTTTATATACCCCTAGTGTTACCGATTGAAACTCCGTGTCAATACCAAAATGTGCTGTGACACCCAGAAAGCTGCTGGAGGCTCTTGGGTGGCATTAGATGTCCATGGCTCTGGATCTGATTCAAGGTGCTGGTGCTGACACATTCAATTACGTCTTCTGTTCTATTTGTCGAGGTACTTGGGGACTTGAATCTAATTTCTTTTGCACATTTTTAGTTTTAATAAGTTCCAAATTAAGAGATTTGTGGATGTTTCTAATGTGACCCATTAAATTAGTTGTGTTTCCAGCCGTTCTTAAATTTTTTTAGCATATTTTACATTTAGCTGATTTTTCATCGATCTTGTCAAAATAATTCCAAACATCGCTTTTTTTCTTAGGTGCCATAACGGAAGAACTCTAAAACAAAATTTAAAATATGTTTGTCCTACTTTACACCGGTATATAACACAAAAAACAAATTGCTTTACATCGTCATAGTCACTTTAAACTAGGCGTATGCAATCGAATAATAAACACAAGCTATATTTACAGGAAGTAGCGTATTTTCAACCAACCTTCATTTCACGTTCGTTTAAAATCTCTGCTATTTATTATTTTTATTCCGAAAATAAAAAAAAGTAGAAGCCGGTCAAAAACAAACCGTAACAAACTGCAACGGCAACCAAAATAAGAATGAGAATCAAGAATGTATGACAATGACCAGAAAAAATGAGTATGCGAATTTCTTCTTGACTTCGACTAACCAATACCAAAACGCGCTTCTTCACAGTGTGAAATTTTCTTTTTTTTCTTGGTGCCACATAATCCCAATAACAAAGACTAATAGACATAAAAGTAACAGCATTGTAGACCCTTAGTCTAGTCTGACCTGTTGCTTGCATCTGGGCACTATTTGTGTATGTGTGCCTGCCTCGCTTTACTATTCGTGTGAGGTACGTCAGATGTGCGAATCCAACGTCGCGTGCGTCGTCTTGTCGTGCTCATGTTATTTTTTTTTTTTTTTGTAACCTATGTGTTCGTGCTCAATTCAATAAAGTCAAAAGAGCCAAATGATGAGGTACTTTCATTCGATACATCGGAACGAAATACATCGATGTATCGTTAAATATCGAAAGCATTCGATACATCGGATTTATTCGATGCATCGAATGATAAACATCGATGTTTTCGATGTATCGATGTAAAATGAACATCCCTACAATGCGATCGTAAACTTCAGCAAAAAAATTACTCACAGCATTCGGAAACACGTTACGTCTTGTTACTTCTCTCACCTTTGCAGAACTGGCTCAAAGTTCGTTAAGTAAAATGGCGGCTCGTAGGTGAACGCACACAAGCAAACACGTGTTTGTACACCATTTAGTTTTTCTTTCATACTTACTGTACGAATGTGCCTCATGTACGAAGGGTGACCACTTTCCCCTATCTTTGAAAAGAAAAAAGAAAGAAACATCAGTTCTTTGTTATTTAAGGATAATATGAAGTGGTTGATATTTAAATTGGAAAAATATATACAAATATATAGTGAAAAATATATATACATAAATATATGTGGGGTTGGCTCGATAACCCACAATTATCTTCTTCACGAAATGTCGATAAGAATAAAAAGACAGTTTGATTTTAAAAGAAACTTTATTTAAAAGCAACGAATGGGTTTCAACGACCGGTCACAATAAAGACATTTTGTACACTGATACTGAAATTAGGATTACTCTACGCGAAACTGGTTTTTGCTGGAAGGGGCGCTCTCTCCCTTTCCCATGTCTTTTCGTATTCAGTAAATAAGTACCGTGCTCGTCAATGCTGTCTGTTTTGTAAGTTCGGTCAATGTTGTCAATTAAGTATTGTCTGTCGTTGACTCCTCAATCCCACATGTATAGTGAAGGGAGTTAATAGTTATATTCATATTTTAAGAATATAAAACAGGAAAAAAGACAAATTAATAACTCATCGTAAAGTAAACAATAAAAAAATATAAAAATAATTTGTTATTATATGTTTAATTTACGTTATTATTCAAATAATTAATAATGTGAATAACGTTCGGATTTGAAGGAACGTCGACTTCGAAAAAATAACATTCAAGGAACTTGTCACTACTTTTTGTGACCAATTTCCAAGAAAATAAAATACCGACTTTTAACTTCTACTTTTATTATTTAATCTTGTATTTAATAAAGTAAATCTTGTTAAAAATTACAGTATCTCTTTTAGTGAATCTATCTTCAAACAAAGTATCTTTTCTGATGATCGATTCGCCAGTTTTTTTGTCCATTTAAAAATTCATACCAATACCAATCACAGGCGAAAAGTGAGATACATAGAAAAAAGGTTTGTTCGGTCAAATGCCAGTAGCGAGATCGATAAACTGAGTTTCTGGTTCTTTAGGGTGTATGCAAAGGGATACTACGTGGATATTTTTATGACAAAACTCATAGAAGTCTCTTGCTTCTAAAGGATATTTAAAATTCAAAGCATAAAATACTTTATAAAGGATATCTAATGATTTGAAGTGAGTACCTTATATTATTATTATTATTCGTCTAAAAGAACGTAAAAAGCTTCCAAAATTGTTATTTCTGAACCAATCAGCAAAAGTATTGGCTGTAAGGTGCAGTTTCTTTCGATGGTTTTTTTTTTAAAGCTCATATTGTCGGTTGTAGTTGTAGTCGTTGAAGGATAATCAGTGAGGAATTGTTGTCGCTTGTGCATCACAAATTGATAGTTTCCATTTTATCTTTTTGTATTCAGAAGAAGATTTTCCGACGGAAAAAAATGTCGGCTTAATAACAGCGTGAAGCAGAAGTGTGCAGCTTTTTGAATAATATTAAAATAGAAAATTATGATTAAGTTCAAAAATATATTTAAATATAATATAATCTGTTGAATGAAATGATAGAGTTATTTAATATTTAAGGATTACTTTATTGGACTTCCTTTTGTCTCGAAGAAAAATCTTATAATTAATTTAATTTCATTAAATAATTTAATTTCATTAAATAATTTAATTTCATTAAACACAATCAAAAATTAATCTTCAAAAGTCATACCCATCCCAGTGAAATGTTTAAAATGTTGTTTCGTTGGTAGCTGCTTCGTAAATGCATCGGCTTTCATGTCTTCAGACTTCAGAAAATTGATGTTTACGATTTTTTCTGCTACTGCATCCCGGATATAGTGGTAGTGCACGTCAATATGCTTGGTTCTTCCTTGGTTTGACTGATCAGTTGCGATATGTTTTGCACTTTGATTGTCGCAGAACACATCAACATGTCCGACGTGTAGTTGTAGCTCTAGCAAGATGTTACGAAAATATACCACATCCTTTGCTACTGATGGTAGTGTAATATATTCGGCCTCTTTACTAGACGTGGCCACTATTTTCTGCTTTCGAGATCCCCAGTGAACCGCTCCACCGGCATAAAGAAACACGAAGCCCGATTGAGATTTTCTGTCATTGATATCTGCAGCCCAGTTGGAGTCAGAGAAAACTACGAGTTGTTGGTTTGTTTTTCTGTACACTATTCTTGCTGTTTTCGTTCCAATCAGATACTTAATGACATTAATCGCTGCATTCCAATGTTGACGTCTAGGATCTTCAAATGAAATACACAAAAATCCGTCGGGAATAATCGTCTATGAAGGTGATAAAATATAATGCTTTACTCAATGACGGAGTTCACATGGGACCACATAAATCCGAATGGATTAATTCGAGTCTTCTTTTTGTTCTTTTATTTTCACAAACACCAAAGGGTTTTATTGATTCTTTTGCACAAATACACAACTGCTTTCATCGGATCTGAACTTCTCTGGTTAACTAGTCACCATTCCTGTTGACTGAAGTTGCTTTAACGAGGTTATATTCAAGTGGCCCATTCTTCGGTGCCACAAGCTCAGTGAGTCGTTCTTTTGTGTGGCTAGGGCTCTGTCACTTTTCGTAACTATATATAAACCACGCCTTTGGTCGGCTGTGAACAACAATGTACCAACCTTAGTGTATAATTAAACCTGATCGCCTTCGTAAACGACCCTTACCTCGCTACTTGCTCGCTTTGCTTACCGAGATGAGGTTTTCATTTAAATCTGGTATATAAAGTGTGCGAAACAATTTAATGTCTTTTCCAACATTGTTAAGATGCGATGGCAGTATCGCTGTTCCGATTCCATCTATTTTTACTCGCTGCCCATTAGCTAAAGTCACAAAAGCATCATTTGTCCAGATTTCCAGGCTCTCGAACAAGGATTTCGTCGAGCACATATGGGAAGTGGCTCCGGAATCAATACACCATGTTGTATCGTCAGCGCACACTCTAAATGCAGACTCTTCTGTTATGGTAAAGCCATATTCTGGTCCTTCTGTGGTACTTGAATTTACTGTTTTTACCTTTTCTTTATTTTGACAGCATTCTTTTGCCATATGACCTTTTTTCCCACATAAGCGGCAGTTAAATGGAAAAGAATTACCTCTGTTGTTGTACTTCGATGTTTTTTTCGGTCTGTGTTTACCTTTTGTATATAAGGCTGTGCTCTGTTGTCCATTTCCATCTTTCATGCGATCGCTTACTTCCAAAAGTCTGGTGCACACAACGTTGACCTCGGGGTACTAGCTTTGGGTGTCGAATGCAGCTTGGACAGTCCGTCAAGAAGTACAACCACCAATAAATCCTTATCGAGCGTTGCTTCCATATCCTTTAGTTTGCTGACTGTCGTCTTGAACTCGCGAATAAACTCGTCCATACTCTGGTTCACTTCCATCTTCATGTTGATGAGACGCCTGAACTCTTCCGCCTTTTGTCTGGGTCCCTTGCGATCATAGGTCTCATCTAAGAAATCCCAAATATCTTTGGAAAGTTTTTTATCTTTAACCAAAGAAACGATATTGGGCTCTATTGCCAAAAGCAACTCCGCCCTCGCATCCATATCTTTATCCCCCCAATTTGGCTGTTCTCCAGCAGGTTGCGGTCTAGGGATCGTTCCATTAACGTAGCCAGTAAGCCTTGCTTTATGCAGGATGGCTTCCATTTGTGGCTTCCAAGAAGTAAAGTTTTCTCCGTTAAATAGTTGGATGCGGCCTGGGATGTTCGTAGTCATTGTTGAGGTTATGTTCTTTGGAAAATAAATAGAACAAATATTTTGATCGAAATTTTATAAAATATCAAATCCTTGATATTATTTGAGGCTCTTTTTTTTGTCGAAATATAAAAAAAGAAGAACAAAAACAAGAGTTTGACAAGTTAAAAGATGGAGACAATTAATGAAGTTGACAACTGTCATTTAAGGTATAAACAGATTTTCTTAAGATATCAACATAATCCAATACAATATAATGTAATATTATTTATAATATTATTCTCTTCTCTGCAAGCAAAAAAGTGAACACTTGAACAGGAGGGGAAACTCGAATGAGAATTTAAGCATTTCGCCCAATTCTCTTTATGTATTTTCGTACTTATTATTTTCGTTTGTACGAGTATAGATACGGCCGGTTAGGGCCCATCGGTATTATTAATATATTAGCATGACCCATTATAATTGTTTCTACGTTTCTTCCACATATATAATTATTTCATACCATTTACATTCACTTCTTAATATTAATTCTTACTTAAAAATACTTTTCTTCTCGTTGCGTCAGGAAACTTGTTGAAACGGGTTCAGAGCTGTTCGTTCAGAATACTGTTGAGACTTGCTGCTTTCTCATTCTCTTGTCTGTCCAAAATACTTTGACTGGTTAATTTAGCGTAGGATTTCACACACTGACTTTTTTTATTTTTAAATGTATTTTTTTGTATGTGTATATGGTTTCCTGTTTTGTCGATCTATGTGTGTTGATCCTGGAATTTTTGTTGGGATGCCAGTAATAAAAAAGAGATTACTATACGATATTATTAGAAAAGATGTTTACTCACGAAGATGAAAATTACAATACAAAAAGTATGAAGTCAATGAATGCATTCAGATGCATAATTCGTTGACAGGTCCGTTCGGCTACATGTTAGGGTCTGGTTTTAATTTCAAAATTTTTCCATTTGTTTTATTTTTGGTTATCTTGAGAGGTACGGTCTGCTCTGTAGGGTTGCTGGATGTTGCAGATAGAATATATATATGTAAATTTAAATAGTTGATTTAAATTAAGTCTTTTAAAAAGAAACTTTGTGTGTTTCTAAGAGCAAGGCTCATTCTTTATTCAAATATTTATAAGGGTTCTTATACTAGTTGTAGCAAGTTCTACCTCAAATTAAGATCTGAGTTCTGTTTTCTACTTGGACTTATTAATAACAATTCGTATATCGTATTGTGGGTATGCGTACGTGACTTTCTTCATGGAAGTCCGTTTAAGTCCGTTTATACTTGATAAGAATAATCTTGAGCATGTTGTTACATGTTCACGATTGTTGTTTATTTTGTTACTTCGTTTATTTAAAATTGAATCATGATTGTTTCTTTACTTGATAAGAATAATCTTGAGCATGTTGTTGCATGTTCACGATTATTGTTTATTTTGTTACTTTGTTTATTTAAAATTGAATCATGATTGTTTCTTATCTTTAATATGAATTCTATTTCTGTTTTTAAAGGTTTTGTTCGTAATATTTCAGTGTTCAGAACAAACTTACTTTATGTAGAAGTTAATTGTATAAAACTTGTATGTATCTCACATCAACTTGTTCTATTCAGTGATTTAGGCTTTGCCAACTGCTATCAGATTAGCAGTAATTAATAGATATGTGTAACGGTTACTACAGAGATCGAGGTGTTGGAAGATCTGAGTCGGAGAGACCAGGGGCCTGATTCCGTAAAACGAAAACGATCGAACAATATCGTTTTGGCAATAGCTGTCCCTATCATTCTTTTAAAAAGTAATAGAGATGGATATTGTCAAAACGATATCGTTCGATCGTTTTCGTTTTACGGAATTAGGCCCCAGGTATCTAATCATGTAGATTATTAATACTTGACTATAAGCGACAGAGGCTGAGGTACTCTTCCGTACTGTGCAAAATAGTTCAATGTTAACAAGTCGAGGTAGAGAGGCACCGAGGTCATGGGTTTGCGCAGAGTCTATTTAAAAAAAAGTCTTCAAGAAAATAAAAAGACAAACAGCAGTGGTTATTTTGAAAAATTCAAATAAGCAGTCTTTCTTTGAATGATTTTCACAGAGGCGAAGGTCCTCCACCGATCTGCCCTTCATTACATGACATGACATTATTTATTGTTTTTCAAGACTGTATTTACATACACTAATTTTATAAAGCTTTTTAGTTGTTTGTTTTATTCCAACCTTTTAGAGCTTTTATTATTTTGACATTTTATATTATTTTTTAGTATTGCCAGAATGGCTTAAATTTTATTATAAAGTGAATTTCAAATTGTTTATATAAAGTAATAAAAGTGTTCTTAAAAAAAAATAAAAATAATTCATATGTGTTATGTGTTTGCTACATATTATGATAGTAACAGAATAAAATTGATGAATATCAATATATTTTCAAAATATCAAAGGAGTGAAGTGAGTTGTACCCAGAACTAACCAACTCAATATGCGACAGTGCATTGTGCACACAGTGGGTCTTTTAAATTCCGTAAAAAGACTAAAAACTGCAGAACTTTTGAAACTTCCTTCAGAAGTCAAAATCATTTTAACTTCTGATTCATTTTAAATAAAACATAAACTGATCATTTCCTTTGAATTAAAAAAAAAGTTGCTAACAAAAGTTTACTAGGTACTTCATACTACGTTTGAAAAAAAAAAGAAATGCAAATAATAATAATATAAAAGAAAAAAACATTGCTAATATTGTTTTATGGCAGAAAATAAAAATTTAAGTTATTTAACCATGAATGTACTTCGATTTATTAATATTTATATTCATTTCATTAAAATTAAAATAGAAATAAATTTTAAAATTAATAAAAAAAATGTTTTAGTAGCTTAATTTAAAATGTAAGTTTTGACTTATTGTGTATAAGAAAAGATTTAAAATGTGAATAGTGATTCTTTTGTAAATAAATAATTTTAACTTATATTGTTAAGTTAGTATTAAACGCAAAAAAAAATTAAAAACACATCTTATTATTTATAAATGTATGGTCACATACAATGCTAGTCTTAATATTGAAATGTGCTTTCTATAATAAAATAAAATATGGTCTTAACTGTATAATCAGTGGGTAAGACTAGAATAAAAATTTAACATTGAATTGATTGATCGTTTTGAGCCTCTTTATTTCAAACTATTGAAAAACAAAATAGACACTTAGATTTTCAGGGAATCAACAGCAACACTAGAAGGAAACTTCACAAGATAAATTGATGGATCTATACACATATAAAAAGGTAATCTTGAAATCCCAAATTCTGTATGTATTGTGTCAACAAAGTTTATATGATAGTGCGGAAAAATTCCGAACATCAGTGTTCATATGAATAAGAGATTAAGTGCCATTTTTAAAGCCTTTCTTGGTTAACAACTTTCTGGTAAGAAAAACTAAATTTCTCAATTTTTTTTCTGTTACATCCTAATTTGACTGAAACAATCGTATGACACTGCGCAATCGTATGACACTTTAGACTTTGAGTCCTGGGGTGGAATCGGCTAAGGTGATTTGTGATAGTTGACAGTCACAATCAACCAATTCGGTCTGTGTAAGGTGATAGTCACCTGTGACAATCACAATTTTGTGACTATTTTCCGTGACAGCTATTTAGGTGTCACTTTCATATGAAATTGACTTTATTTTTTTATTGTCTGTTGTGTCTAGTCAAAATGAATGTGTTTCTGCCTTTGTCATTGGTTTTTCCATCTCGAAATGCTGAAAATGAATATATAAATCGTAATAGAAACGTCCGGATTTTGAAAATAAACCTCCTGAATAAATTTGACGTACTTGATATTCCAAATCCAAAGTAAGTGCACATTACATATATATTCCGTGACACTCAACTTTCTTGGAAGTGGTGCCTACCAAAGGCAAGTTGGTGCTGACTGGTCAGCTCCCAGAGTACAGTCTGTGAAGTCATCTCTTCTACATTGAAAAAAAAATGGAGAGGATATTCTGTCCCCTCAAAATAAAATTTACTCTATCGAATTCGGAAGCAACCAAAACGTACTTTTATGAGAATACCTGGAGGTAGGTTTTTGTTAATTGTTAAAAAATATATTTAATTTTGCTATTTTCCTAGTAATCGGCTGCATAGATGGAAGTCATTTCTTCTAAAGTGATACCAAATTTAAAAAATATTTTGGTGATCACCTTACACAGATGCAAAAATTCTTTTGATCACATTTGATTGTCACAAACGTGACAGTCACAAATCACCTTAGCCGATTCCACCCCTGGTGATGAAGAATACATATATGTAATTTATTTTGCCTTTTCTTTGGTTGTTGCTTTTTTTGCCTTTTCTTTTATTTTTTTTTCCTCTTTTCAAATATACATACAAAAAGTAAATTTACTCAATGTAAATACATGCATATTTCGGATCAACATAATTTTTTCTATGCATTGACTAATTAGCTCAACACAAAAATTTCGAATGAATTCAAATAAATCTATGTAACTTTCTTGTGTGTTATCCCATTGAGTGCTTTCAATTGGCGACGACGCTACATCTTATTGTAACAGTAGGTACCTAATTCATGTTTTGTTTACATTTAGCAAACACAATTGGAGAAGTTTTGAAAATCTTAGACAAAATCAAGGGCGACTTAGAGACACCAAAGGTAGAGTCGCAAAAGATGTTTTGAACAAATACAAGTCTGTTTTTCTACATATAAGGGACTTGAGACATTATTCCAAATAAACCGCGTCATTAAAGGTGACGAAAACAGTAAGCTCCCGAAAAATATAGAAGTAGGTAATGTGGAGTTCTTCAATTGGGCTCCACTCGTTTCCGTTGATGTAGAGAGGTCTTTCAGTTCCTTTAAAGCGCTGTTGAGGGTCAACCGCAGGCGTTTATTGCCTGAAAATTAAAAAAAAACGTATGGCTCAATGTTACTATAGTTAAGTTTTTATTTTATTTATATTATGCAAATCACTTTGTATAGCATGAAACATTCTTCACAAAGTGCTATAACAATGACCGTTTCACCAGCTGTACTTGGTAACTTCCGAAAAATATATAACTCGGCTATTTCACCACAATAACTCCCAAATTAAATAAAGGTGTTTAAAGTCTAAATGAAATTTAGGTTAAGCAAACTCGTTTAAATTTATTTTTTACGTTTTTAATAAAAACAAAAAATTAAGAATATGTACATATATATTTTAAAAATCAAAACATATTTTTCAACAAAAAAAAAAATCAAAAACTTAACAAACACAAAATACATTCGCCACAAGGGAATCCCATAAGTCAATGAATGGAAAGCATGAACTAATACAGCAACTAATTGGCAGTATTAGTACCTCTTGGTCTAGAGTCTATGCTCGCGATAATCTCTTTTCAGCAGCAGCACTAATGAATGCTACTCTTAATACAAAACATTCCACAAGTTATACATATTATAAAGATTTATTTATTCAATCTTAAATGAATATTTCTCTCATGAACTCTTAGATTGGCCTTCTGACTAAATAGATGGCCACAAGTTTCACATGCAAACTGCCGACTTACATCGTGAATTATTTTATGTTTCTTTAAATCGGAGGAATTTGTGAAACCTTTATAACAAACATCACAGAAGTGGTTTTTTTCATTCGTATGAGAGCGTACATGTGTTTTAAGTGAACTTGCTTGAGAATAGGTTTTGGAACAGAGATGACAATGGTAAGGTCGTTCTTTGGTGTGCACTCTCAAATGCGTCCGATAGTTTGCAATTTGTACAAAAGCCTTTTGGCAAAATGAACAAACGAAATTCTTTTCGTTAGCATGAAGCCTTAGGTGATCTTTTAAGTTTGATATCTTTGGAAGAATTTTATGGCAAATATGGCATGAAAGCTTATACTTTTCACTTTTATTGTTTTTAGTAGGGAGTTTTTTTTGTGAACATTTAGAATTTTTTTGATCTGATGAAGTTAGGTTCCTTTTCCGAATCCTTGAATTTGGTGTTGGAGGTGATTTGTTATATTTTTCTATAGAAAGTGGTTCGATGTTATTGATTTTATTGCCTTCTATTGAAGGATTTTCGGTGTTGTCGACTTGATTATTTTCTATCGAGGGTGGTTCGTTTTCTTCAACTTGTATTAGTTTTATAGTATATTCGTTTTCTTCAGTTTGTATTACTTCTATAGAATGTTCGTTTTCTTCCATTTCCTTTAATTCTACAGTAAATTTGTTTTCTTCCGATAGAACCTGTTCTATAGTAGGTGTTTCGACTTCTATTGATGGTGCTTCGTTGTTGTCTACTTGATTGCTTTCTATCAGAGGTGGTTCATTTTCTTCCGTTTGGATTTGTTCTACGGTAGCAGATTCGTCTTCAGCTATTAGGTTCTCTTCTATTGACAATGGTTCTTTCTTATTCCTAATTTTACAATTATTATGTTCAAGGAGAAAGGATACCGCGTCAGTGCTTAGTTTAATTCCAAGTTCGTTTGCACGTTCCATACTGTTTGCTTCAACAGCAGTTATAGCGGAATTATTCTCCTGAATCGAGTCTTCATTTTTAAAGTTGAAATCTGAAGTTTGATTATAGAAAGTTCTGTAAGAATCCAGAATTTGGTTTTTAAATTTATACGCATCCGATAACCTCTTGCTACATGTGAGACACATGGTTCGACTCATGCCATCATCAAAATCAATCTATAAGCAACAAAATTTAGTTTTAAAAATAACAAAAATATATGGCGATGTAGGCAGGCAGTTATTTACCCTGATACATGAAACGAATTCCAGTGCTTCATGGAGTAAAACATGTTCATCTTCTAATTTGTCTGTGAGTATATCAAGATTCGATTGTAAATTTGTACATATCCGACAAATATCTATTGGTAGAATAATTATTTCTTCATCCATTTAATAAAATTATTTAATCACCAAAACAATAGATGCAAATTATTTTTTTATTTTCACTTGTTTATGTTTTGCCTTGGTTCATGTCAAATTCACAATAGCTATTTTGACATTTGAGCACGTGTTGACAGAAGCCGGCAAAGTTCACAATAGTGAATTTGAACTAAAATTATTATGTTTATATGCAGGCTAAAAATATCGAATTGGATTAGGGTTGGATTTTGGTGCTGGATTGGTATGACTGCTTTTAGACGACTGCAATTTCTATCCGCAATTCCCCTTTGAGTTTCTTTCCGATTGCAGCATCCATTTAAACGCTGCAAATTTTAATACCTGCAATTTTTGTTAAATGAGAAGGAAATAATATCTCCTCACTCTTTACTCCGCTTATGTCTCAAACAATAAGAAAAAGCACAAAGAAGAAAGAGCGATAACTCTGCAATTATTTCAACCTCAGCAACTTTGCCTACCCCGGACACCGCATACGTCCCCCGCCTACATGCTTAAAAATTGCAAGGGTAATTGCAGCATATTTGCAGCGTTTAAAAGCAGTCTATGTTTGTATTTGCGGGCAATAAAGTCCAAAAAGATTTTGGACTTTATTTCACTTTTGAAAGTGTAATAAGTCCTAAACTCAATTGAAAAAGTACACAGTAGAAAAAATATAGAGAATAAAAGAAATGAAAACCAAACATATCTAATTTTTTTTTTCGAGCAACGGACTTGCATGAGTGGGACAGAGAACCCAAAAAGCTTTCTTTATTCTGCCCATATCATGGAATGGAACACGTTGTTCTTGTAATAAGGAATAACCTCGAACCAGACCCGTAGATAATAAAATGCAAGTCTTATTAATCCAGCAGCACTGGAACTCTCGCATCGATGAAATCGGTCGAGAAACGTGGAAAAATGGAACAAAACTGATACGATTTGTTTCAATTTTCATCGTTTCTCGACTAATTTTGTCGATGCGAGAATTACAGAACGTAGGCACAGGATAGGCTATCCACCTATCCCAACATTTTCAGATATCTACGTTTAATTTTTGTCACATCAGCTGTTTTTTTCACAAGGTATTACAAGGACACAAACCTTTCCGAATAGCTTCTTCGATAGTTCCTCGAACGCAAACAATTATGAGAGTTAACTTAAGCCTAGTCTAAAGTCTAGTCACTAGCGTAGTGATCGTCTTTAATGCGCGTAGGTTTATTCAAGGGTTTTTGTAAAAAAAAAAATAGGTATGGTGCGAAACGAAACATTTGAGGAAAATTGTCTTTATATAATTTTTTTTTATTTAATCTTTCTATAAAATATATAGTAATTGAAATTCTCGTAACCTAATAAACTCAACTTAAAAAAAATATTAATTAAATGTTTGCTGTTTTGTTGTTTGTATACCCATTGGAATCTTTGATTTGAACATTTACAGTCGTATTTATTAGATTTTTGTCTACTTAGACACTGTTTAAACACTATTTTCAAATTGGTGGAAATATACTTTATTTAATTAAAATAAATATCACATTATTCACGCTTAAGACAAAACACAACAATAAACAAGGTTTTGGAACACATTTTTAAAAGTTGTCTAAAGTTAGACAACGTTTATAAATAAGACCATTATTAAATAATATATAACTTTTGTTTTATTTTTCTTCATTATTTGTGTTCTATTGGTTCGAAGAGTAATATTTACTTAATTTTTACTGCTTACGATTGGGTCCGTACTTGCTCAACTAGTAATTTAAATGGTTTGGAAGTAATTTAATGACAACTTTGCATTTATTAAAAAAAATGCATACCTACTTAACAAAAAAGGAGTAAAGTACAATGTCAATCCAATAATATACTATCAAATCAAATTATAAATATTTGAAATATGAAAAATCAGCATTTAATTTTATATTAATATTTGAGTTCAGTTTTTCTAATTATATTTTATGCAAGAAGGTAGGTAGGAAACCTCATAATTAAATTATTTTTAATTATATTTATATTTACATATGCAATAAATGAGTATGCGGATTATTTTGTTTACAAATAAAAAAATATAATTACAAATATGTACATAATCATTCAAAGTTTTTGAAATTTTTGAGTAAGCACCTTCCTTTGGTTACTTTAATACTTAACACGGTTTCCCAATTTTAGATTTATGGAAAAATTTACTTTGTATTTTGTATGTCTGTCTATTCTTTACTTATGCACAGAATTCATACTAAAATATCTAACAGAAAGGATCTGTTCCAAATAAATATTAAATTAAAAAAATTGTATTTTTATCCGATACTAAATTGTTTTTTGCATCTGTAATCTGCCATGCCCGAGAGTTGTTGATATTGCGAATGTTTACATGTTTGGAGAGCGTTTTGGTACTAATTCAAATTCTTTTTCGTAATTTTTCATTAAAAATAAAAAACATACCACAAATGACTTTTAAAAATACAACTTTAATATGTATAAATAATTCTATGAAAAATTCACATCTTCATCTGTATACTGCTCAATGGGGATAGCTCCTTTAGCGTTATCACATTCCATACCTTCGATATCGCGACAGACAGCCGATTGAAGTTCTCGTTTAACTTCTGGAGCGATCTTTGGATGTGCGTGTGTCCTTAAAAAAAAATTAAAATAAAATCATCGTCACGTCACACTTTACTTAGACTTACTTCAACAATCCTAAAATAGCTTCTTTCTGATCAGATGAAATATCGTTCTTGTAACGCTGAACAAACGTAAGCAGACTCTGGTGCCATAAAAGAGGCATCACACGTTTGTCTTGTTCAAATCTGAGAAAATGAAAAACTGCTGCATCCACAACTCGATATGGCAACGCGTATCTCTTTTCAAGGAAAATTCGAATAAATATAGAATTTGCGCCAGTGTAGCCCATTTCACAGATTTTTAACAAACAAGCAGCTGAATGTAGAACTGGAATCCGATTCTTGGCGACAACACTGCCAAATATAATTGCTTCACGAAGTGTACAATCTCCAGATTCTAACAGAGGTAAAACAATTCCCTTCATAAAAGCTGCTGGCTTGAAGAGTGCTCTTTTCAAAGCATTGTACAAATGGACATTAAGCTTCTTGTATTCACTTAGGTCATCTCGAACTCGTGGCAGAAGAACGAGGTTATAGAATCTCTGCGCCATTGCTTGTGATAAGATAGAAGAGAATATTCTACGGAAAAATTCATACACATTAACTCTCCACTGATTATTGAGACGTAATTAAATAAAATTCGAACCTGGTTCCTTGGAACATTGCAGCAGCACTCCAGCTATGTGGTTCAGTTATGAAAAGAATTTGTTCCCAGTTGCGTAGTTTAGGGATGATTTTGAAGGCTTTAGGCACTTTTCCACTTTTGTAACGCTTCATAACATCTCTGACACCTTCGTACATCTCCAAGACTCTGAATTTAAAATACTGGAATAAAATTTATCCAACTACAACATCATTAATACCTCTTATCGATGTCTTCTATCTTCAGAGAACCTTGATCACTCAACTTCGACTGGAGCTCACCTTGTTTTTCAGCGATTTTTTGTTTGATAATTTCAGATAGATTCAAGGTACGCTTCGAGTTAGTATTGTTTTGGAAACGTTCAAAAGCCTCAGTGTCGTCATCATCAATTTTCAAGTCGTCCATGAAATCATCAGCTGTAACTGCATTGTTGCGATCATCTTCATCATCATCTTCCCCGATGTCACGAAGAGATGTGCCCAAATTGAACTTTTTTGTTTTGCTTTTTCCACCAAGAGTATCAGGGAAGTTTTCTTCGCTAAGGTCGAGTTGCTGTTGTTTTGCGACTTGCAAAATCTTTTTACTTGTTCTGCTATCAACAACCTGGAAGTAAGTAGTTCAAAGTTTCAAAAAAGCACAGCTCAATATTCACTCATATTCATATAGAGGATTGGTTTATTACAAAGGAAAAGCATTTCTCTACTTACTGAATTTTCTTCGGCACGGAGATAGAGTTTATCCCTGTTCTTTTTTACAATTTTCCCTTGAGTCATCTGTTTGTCCAGGGGAACTTGAGACTTGGAATTTATTTTGTTAATTTTCTTTGCTTTTCCCATTTTCAGACAATAATTGTAGTACAAATTAAAATTCAAGAAATTTTGTTTTTAATGAAATTTCAACTGCAATGCAACCCAGATTTCACGTGTTTTTTTTAGATGCGTCAACTGAGCTGTCAGATGCCAACCAAAGATAAAATGTCAAACAAAAAAATATGGATGAAAGACGTGTTCATTTTCAAGAAAGTTTCAGCATTTTTGGTTTTAACATAATAGACGCGCCACACTGCGCGCGTTCCAATGCTCCTTGTTAAAAAATTTATAATAACAGTTTTTATTTTCCGCCAGATCTGACATAAATTAGATTTGCTTACGGAAACGCATGTATTGCAACAACAATATTTTACATTTTTTTTAACTTAGTTTTTACGAAAAAACTAATACTACGTTTCTATTTACAGCCGTATCTCTAAAGAAAATTTAAAGCCTTCTTAACTTTAAAATACCTCTAACTAGCTCTTAAGTGGGTAATCGGTATCTATCAATTTTCACATTTAAGCAACGTTACTTAAAGGCCTCTTAACTTAAACGCCATTCTTAAAGGTTATTTAAAGCCCTCTTAAATATATTTTGACATTTGAGAAGAATTATTTTTGTATTAATATTGGAGAAATATGTACTGTACATACATAGGTATGTAGGTATTTAGGGAGAGTTTTCAGGTTTCAGGTTAAATAAATTGACTTGTATAATAAATTATTTCGTTGTTTTTTTTTTTTACATATTGATATCAAAAGGTTCACCAACAAAAGAAATTTATGAAAAAAATAACGTAAAGAAAAATGGAACCTAGTTTCATTTCTCTGTCTTAGGACTATGTATCCAGTTGCTTCTCTTTCCCTCCTATTTGTTAATGAGCTTGTTTTTTTTTGTTTTTTTTTAAACTGTCAAAAATGTCCTAGAAGTATGCAATATGCAAATATGTTTGAGTTAAGTGACACAATCGTTGTATAGTTAAGTATCAATGGGAAAACGATTATAAATAAGAATTTAAGTTAAGTCATTTAAAGATAATTTCAATATTTAAGCACACTTAAACCAAATGACCGCTAAGGCGTTTTTCTTCAATTTAGTAGATACGGCTGTTAAAGTTTAACTCGTTTAGATTTAATTAATCCTAGGTAGCGTTTTTCACTGCACAAAAAAAAGATTAAGGGCCATTTTGTTCACAGTGGGTTAAATCTGCACCATCAATTTAACGGGCTCTAATTAAATACCGCTAATCAATAAAAATCGGTTGATTAGCGATTTCCATGGTTAAAAACTCCAATTTTATATTCCTTAATAAAAAAAATTTGGCAAAGATGCAAATTCTAGGATTTACCAGTTACAGTAATCCTTGATTAAAGATGATACAGTGTGAACAAACTGCCCCTAAGGGCCAGGGAGAGCCTTAGACTAGGCACGAACATGCAACTTTTAGTTTGGTAAAAGTTTGGTTTATCAAATAAGTATCATGGCCCATGGGCTTATATGAGAGTGTGTGCCCATGAATGTGCGTCACTCTCATATAAGCTACGTTTTATTTTCCCCCAACTCATGATATTTTATCCAGATCATGAAAATAAAACAACCTAGAATCACATGAACAACGATGGTTATATTCCCATCTCTGTTTTCCTTTTTTATGCGTCTAATTGTTTTCTTTACACTACTGATGCCATTTGAGAATTAAGGTTTTGTGTTGAAAATCAAAATACAAATACAAATAAATGCAAATAAAACAATCATTTAATGTACTTTTTCATTGAAAATAAAATTTATTACATTTATTGCTGCTTGCAAAATCTAAAATGGAACTTTTATTTTTGTTTTGTTTTAAATTTAAGGAAATAGGTAGACAACCGCTTGAGTTCAAAAATTTAATACTTTTTTGTTTTTCTTAAAATATTTCTTAAAAAAATGCATATTTTTTTTTCTTTTGTTATACATCATAATGATACCATGTAAATATTTATCTAATTATATACTAAATATTTATAAGTATTGTTTTATTTTCTCACTCAAACATTATTCTTAGTTTTTATTTTATTTTCGCTTTTTGTTATAAATATTTATGTATGTATGTAATACATTAAAAGAAGCAAGTTACACTCTGCGCTTGCTTTTAATTTGCATCAGAATTCTTATTTTCTATTGTATACATTTTATTAAAAAAAAAAAAATAATAGATAATTCAGCAGCTTTGCTGCTTATATTATTTTTTAATTTTTAAATGTTTATATATCTTTATATAGGAGCAACATTACAGTTAAATAATAACTTAATTACATTTCATTTATATGTATAGTTAAATTGTATTTTGAAATTATAACAATGTATTTAGATATTCAAAATTTGGTTTGTTGAATATATGTCACAAATTTAAACATTTTTTTCCTATTAATCCGATGTCCCGTAGTTTGTTTGTTGTATGGGATACAAACGAAAATACACGTAAAAATATAAAATTAAATGTATTTTACTAATGCCACTAATTTATTGATTCCAAATACGAATTCTAACTTGGACCTTTTACTGCAATTTTTACACAACCCTTCAACCTGATAAAATAATACAATTTAATTTTTGTTAACTTAAAAAAAATTGAGGAAAATTATAAATAACTTATATAGTAAGGCACCTAAAGATTACATTTTTAAAATCATAACAAATTTTTTTAAACACATCCTATTTTCTACAGGAGGTATACACATAATATAAATTAAAAAAGAGCATCAAAATTTATACAGGGTGTTCAACATTCATCGCCGCCGCCGACGAAACCATGGGTTCCGGAAATCAGTTTAAGTGGAAAACTTAAGAGATAATTTACTCTATTTGGATTCCATTTTGCCATTTAACGGTTTTTATGTTTTTTGATCTCGTTTCTTTAAGCTTTTGTTTACACCTACAACTATTTTTTTGTACGGCAAACGGTTTTCCTGAAATTTATTATCAAACCGGTTTTATTTTGAATTTGTAGGTTGTTTTGACTTTTTTACTGTGAAAGTCCAATTTGTTCTCTTCTGTACAAACAGTTTTATTTTGAGAAGCATTTTTAAAAAAGATGGCCAAACCGATGTAAATATTAAAATAACTTAATGAAGACATATACAGAATATAACTTCCATTAAAAAGTATAAAAGTGAAAATACAATGTTTTAACTAAACAATATAATGAATTTAAAATTTAAATAAATTGTAATTTAAAAGCGTTTTAGTTATTTTGTTAAGAAAAGAAGCAATCATTTTTGTAGAAAGTTTTTGGGGGTTTAGTGTTGTTTATAAAGGCTGATCCAAAATTCATGCAAGATTTGAATTTCACGACATTTCTGCGGAAAGGCGTTGCCAACGTTAAAAAATGTAGCTTAAAATCTGACATTTGAAGGTTATTAATGACCTCCCTTACACGGAAAAAAAATGAAATAATGAATGTTTGCTGTGATTTTCAAACAAAATCAGCAATAATGCTCATTTTTATCTTAATGGATTCGTTAATCGTCAAAATTGTCACATTTGGGATTAGAAAATGTTAAAAAACGAGTGATTGATTGTTGAGAAACAAATGCATCCATATTATAAAGTGATTCAAAAAAACACCTTTCTCGAGATTCAACCGGAACTAAGCGAAGTTAAGAAGCTTAGATTAAATCGAAATGATTAAGAACAAAATATTCAAAATCGAACACAATTAACAGCCAATTTTTTCACAGAGTTCTAACGCTGGTACCATTACTAGTTCTGAAGATAGTACTCAAATCAGTATCAACTAATTTCATCACAGAAGTTCTTAGCCCTAAATTTGTCAATTTGTTACCGAGTATTAGTTAGGACTCGGTACTAGCTAGTACCTTGGAATCGGCACTCGGCAGTCTAGCACGTTAATACTTAAATCAGACCAATTAATTTTATTCGTTTAATAATTTATTGGTTGTCATTTGTTTAGAAATAGGTAATAAATACAGTTTTTGTTAATTTTATTAATTTTCATTTTTCAATTTTAAATGTTCGAAATTTAAAGATTAAATTTTTTACTCCGGAAAAACGGCTTTTGGATGCCAAATGTTATCGAAATATTGAATATGTCAAAATTGTAGTTTATTACCTATCTGTCAAGTCATAAACTGTCAAATTCTGTGAATTTTAAGATTTACATATGTATGCTGTATACATGTATTTAGTTAAATTGGCTAGCAGGTGTGCGCTTTTATTATTCTACTGTGAAATTTTAATCTTTCAACTTAACCAAGAACTATGAACCCTTAAAACAAAAAAATAGATATAAATAACATTTGTTTGAAAAAAAAAATAAATTAAAGTAGTTTATATTTGACGATAGTTAATTCAGGTATTGATTTTTAATAATTTATTTTAATGTTGTTAAGCCTGCGTGGACAATTAATTTTACTACGGAGCGTGCTTAAAATTTTGGTTTATTTATATTTGGCATTTCTTTTTAATAAATTTATTTTCGTTCATTTTTTTATAATTGATTTTTTTTTAAATTTTTAAATATATCTATTTGATATAATATTATTATAGGTACTAAAAAATTATTATTATTTTAGAATCCTATAGATAAATGTGTTTGTTTAGCAAACTTAAACATATTTAGTTAATTTAATTTTCTACACGTACCGTATTTTCTAAAAATTTCAATATAAAATAAATTGTAATAATTCATATGTATGTTGTCCTTCATGCTCCTCATTTTTTCTTATTCTCCCTCACTCTTTCTCTTTCTTTCTATATGTAAATATATCCTAATTAGTTTTTTTTTTTGTTTTAATTTTTTAATTCGTTTTGTATATTAAGAATTATTTTAATTATAATTATTATATCTTTTGTGTATAAAACAACCTATTGGAGATAAAATTGTGGTTTTCATATATTTTGTTTTGTTTTTAATATTTATGTTGAACCTTAAAGCTGTCATCGGAGTGAAAAAGAGCCTATAAAAAAGGCGAATAACACAACCCAGTTAAAAGAAACCCCCATAGTAGTTCCACAAGAATGCTGCATAGCTGCTGGTTCTTCACCTAAAAAGTTGGAATAAAAAGAGTAGTACATTTTAATAGGTGTTTTCTAAAACATAGTTTACATATTTGTTTATTTATATATATTATTAAAAGAAGTAAAATTTAAAGATATAGATTAGTATAAATATCGCAATTTGTAGGCACTTACTGAATGAAGGAATCGGAATTGTGTAAGGGTTTCCTATTAATAGCTTTTCTTCGATTATCAACAAAAGTATTTTTTTTAACGTTCACTTAACAATCACATATGTACATAAGATTAATATAACTGGAAATTTGATTTCATATTTTTAAATAGACAAAATAGCATGCCTTAAGCTCTCTTCTATCTACAAAGATCTAATAATGGCATTTGTTGCGGTGATGTTTTTATAAATTGTGAAACACATAATTCACACTTAAAAATATATTTATCCAGTTTACATGAGTGTATTCGAAGATCGAATCCGAAAAGAGATGTTTATGCAGATGTTTATACATACATATGTATAAAACAAGACTGAATCGAAAAATTGATTTCAAATATAATCGAAGTGTATTTGAAGTGACAGTTAAGTTTTTCCGTCGAGCCGTTGCATAAAACCAGACAAAAACCCTATTATGGTTGTCAAATACCAACACAATAATATATGATTATATTATTTGATAAGTATCAAAAAAATTAATAAATCGATTTTAGATCTATTGTGAATAGTTGTACTCCGAAGTTCCGCCATACGTCAATGTGACAATGCAAAACAAGCAACAATAAAAACAAAGCAGTCCTAGTGTAGAGAAAACATTGCAATACAAACAAATCTTACAAGTATATTTGTTTGTATTGCATTGTTTTCCCTACAACTAGAACCGCCAAATCATTACTTATATATATATATAAAGACGAAGCAATATTTTATGTCCGGCGTAAACTCAGAAAGTATTAAATTGATTTACTTGAAACAAATTTTATAATATTTATTATATTTATAAGATTGTTTAAGACTATTTTTTGTTTTTCTAATTTGTTTATTTAATCAGAATATTAATTTTTAAAAATTTATGTCAACTTTTTCTTTGAGGTTGACACACATTTTTACTTATATGTCAAAACCTTTTGGATACTTTACAATAATAGAAATTGTTTCAAAAAGTCAATATTTAAACGCAAATTTTAAGGCCTAAATCTTTTCTTAATTACACCTACAAGCTGAGAAATATGTACTTGAAAAAAAATTTAAAATTACAACTTTATGTATTTTTTAAATTTAGAATTTGGTTTTATGGACAATCAAGCGGTTGCTGCTTTGTTCCACTTTATTATCATTGCGGTGATTTTGCATTTTTTCTTCCTCCTTTTTCTATTTGCTTTTTTTTCTGTCCACTCAATTCTTCTTTGTGGCCATTAAACTGTTCACTGTCTTAACTGACATGCGATATATATGTATGTACAATGTACATACATGTAAGAACTATAAAGGGCAGGGCAATTAATGGATTTGGATTCGTCAAAAAATTTGAGACGGAGAACATGAAAAAATGTGTGCTGTTGTTTATGTGTCTGTCAATCGACTTGGATAACAAACAAAAATTTGAGTGGAAGCGAAGCAATGTAAAAATGAGCCGAGTGAAAGGCTGAAGATAAAAAGAAAAAAAATATTGAAGTTGAGTCGATTTTGGATTTACTCTTCCTCCGAGCTCCGACATCTTTTTCCGTTTTTGCTAAATTCTCTGATTCAACTCAGTTGTTAGCTCTTTTTTTATAACAGCGGCGGCGGCGGCGTAGCGCAGTAGGTAGGTACGTAATGGATGTTTGTTTTTCTTTCCTTCTGCATATCTTCTAAAGAATTATGAGGGCAATACGGGAAATAGCAATCAAACATGGCATCAATACGATGATAAAGAAAAGAAAAATAGGGGGTGTAAAGATTCTGTTCGTCTATCGAACATATGTAGGTACCTACAAACAAATTATTTTTTAAAAAAGGGGATTGATTTTTCTCAAAACGTAGGCATATAAACTTTTTTTTAATAATATAATATATATAATATAAATTGAGGGTATTTTGCGAAGCAACGCGAGCCCGGGTCTGCTAGTATAATATAGTTGTAGATATAGTTTTTGAAAAAAACCCAATTGATGATTTTGGTATATTACGGTTGTTGAATTTATTTGTGACTATTAGTCACAAATTCTTCGTTGCCAAATGTATCAAACTAAAATTCGTGTGGCAGAAAATTCTTATTAAAATAAAACTTTTATCCAAACAAAACCAAAACCTGCCACTATTTTGTAGATAAGTTTTGGTGCATTGCATTCCCTTCATGGAATGTTATTTTTCAAAACTATTACAGCAAATAACTTTTGGAAAAAAGTTTTGGAAAAAAGTTATTTGCTGTAATAGTTTTGAAAAATAACATTCCACGAAGGGAATGCAATGCACCAAAACTTATCTACAAAATAGTGGCAGGTTTTGGTTTTGTTTGGATAAATGCAACAGGCAGGGTACCTTAAAATTAACAAGTAAAAAGTTTTACCCCCAATAATTGCATTTTGTTAAGCTAAATTTTATCCATTTTTTAGTAGAACAAAAAATCTTAAAATACTGAAATGTAGGAATTTACCAGCTGTACAAAAATGGTTTGCATACTTTCCTGCTCAGATGAACATGTGGGGCGGGAAAATTAACCGTTGAAAGAAATACCAACAACGCTCTTATATCAAATACTTCATTTAAGTTTTTTCTTGTATAATTAGTTTGTGGTTACGAAAATAAATTGATCTATGAGGTGTGGTTATGGATTGTGGTTATGATAAAATGACATTTTTAACAACTTTTTAAATAGATACTTACCATTAAGAACGTGTACTGCAACAGTTACGGCGATAACATTACTAAGCATGCAGGTATAGTTTCCAGTATCATGCTTATTGGCATTTGCAATATATAGACGACTTAGCACTCTACCAGGCAATATATCAGTTTTGACACTAAATAAAATATTGTAGAACATTAAGTAGGTATATAATTTATCTTAAATTTTAAATTTTTTTTATTCGGACACATTTACATATTATCAAAAAATGAAAAAGAAATCAAATATTTTTTAGTAAGTTGATTGTCTGCCTATACCTGATGCCTCCTCGACTAGTGTCATAGTTAAGCATTCGATTTCCGTGCTTCCATGTGATATATGATGATGGTTGTGGAATTTTTGTAATATCACATTGAAGTTCAATTGTGCTTCCAGTTTTGTAGTATTTTTCTGGCGTTGAAGACCCTCTTTCATCAACAATTTGGACATGTGGGACTAAATGTTTTCAAATAAAAAAAAAAAAATCAATCAATCTAAAATTTGATTTCCACTTCAAAGTCTTTAATACCAATAACTGTTAAATAAACCAACAACACCAAAGGGGGATGTGATGAAACTTGACATTCGTAAGGTCCATCATCTCGTTCGTTAGCGTATTGAATAAGAAGCTTCCAGTCGTTCGGCTCCTCAAAATCAAATGAATACCTTGAATCACTGCTGTAAGTATGCCTTCCAAATGTTATCAAAGTTAAGTCATCTCCTTTTCTTCGCATCCAAGAAACCTCAAAAGAAAATCAATCACAATTTTATTATTTCTAAGTCTAAAATAAAACAAAAAAAATGTCATACTGTTTTTCCCTGTAGATCATTTACACGACAATGAAGATAAACATTTGTTCCCAGTTGAGCACTAACATTAACTGTAGTATATGGTTCAGCGAAAAATGGAAACGGTTCATGTGTTGTCGCTTCAATAACATGAAACTCTTCATCGTCCGGAGTGTCTGTAAATGGTGAAGAGAATTCTTGCCAGAAGTTTTTTGGAAAAAGATCGAATGGATCACCAGCTTTCGGGCGCTTAACTATAAAAAAGCAATAAG
This sequence comes from Epistrophe eligans, assembly GCA_951394125.1. Classification (NCBI taxonomy): domain Eukaryota; kingdom Metazoa; phylum Arthropoda; class Insecta; order Diptera; family Syrphidae; genus Epistrophe; species Epistrophe eligans. The sequence continues at coordinate 57,171,398 of OX596029.1, forward strand.
TTAAAGGAATATATAAAATTAACAGTTAGTTATCAAAAATAAATTAGATTACATCATAAATACAATAAGTATCTACGATCTTAAAGCATTAAACGAGGTTAAAAACAGGATTTTTCAAATTTTAAACGAGTTAGCATCGTGCTATCTTTTTAACTTTAAAAAAGATAAATTTGCTTCCAAATTTTACGAGGAATTCTTTAAACAAAAAACTGTATATATCCCAATTTATTGATTTTTATTAGTTTTTAAATTGTATGTACTCAAACGAACATATACTTAAATTATTTTTTTTTATACACACATTTTATCAAAGCAAAAGACGCCTTGATTTTCTTTTTGACATGAGATCAATCACCTTATCTGGATCCACATTAATATCTGAATGAGCAGATATCATAGCAAGTGAGCTTAATCTTGCATTCCCCATAACTCTACGGGACACTGTTTTAATCCTTTTCATAGTTGAAAAGGTTCTTTCAACACTAGCTGAGGTCACTGGAAGCGTGGCCAAAACCGTAAGCAAGAAGTAGTTTATCCCTCTAAAGTTAGTCTTGTCACATATATCAAGCAATTTTAAAACATCGATAGAAGGATCAATCGACGATATTTTTTCGCACCAGAGAATGTACTCAGCTTTCACAGCTGACAACGAAATTGTATTATCAAAGTAATATGTTAGCTTTTCCATTTCGTTGACTCACCCAACCGCAGAAAAACCTGGGAGAAGAGCTTGAAACGATGGTAGAACGTCTTCGTTAATCATGAATCTGTCCGTAAGATTTTGTATTAACGAATCTATTCAAGGAATCAATACAGACACTCTAAAATAGGATCCAGTAGAAGAGGTTTCTGGATTGGAACGCCTGGTTTGTTTCAATGAAGTTCTTGAGTCCTCGGCAAGGTTAGATACGGATTGAAAAGCCTCTGAAAAAATCTTCGGCTTTTTCTCTGATGTTCTCAAGAGAATTCAGAACTCTTCTTTGGTGCGGTCGATTGCAGAAACGAAATCTAAGGATTTGTTCTGTAGGAAAACTGATAAGGGCAGCGTTAAACTGAACAGCTTTTCGCATACAATGGGGCTAACTAGGAAATCACATTTTTGGACCGCTGCCAAAATTGTTGATGCCTTCGAAGACATCGCCCACGCCCACTTATTGAGATGCATTTGAAGAGCTCTACAAAGGAAATAATACAGTATATTAGAAAGTTTTAGTTTTTATTTTAGACTTTCAGCCCCTCAAGCCCCCCCCCCCCCCCCCCTGGCTACGTGCCTGCTCGGACCTCAACATATAATAAAGGGTGTCCAGCGCATTATTTTCATTTTTAAAATTCAATATAAAAAAACTACATCGTTTTTATTTATTTCTATTTCAATTAAATGCAGAGTAACAATGCGGATTTTATTTTTTAAAAGCGATATCATCCAAATGATGGCCGCTTTTTTCAATGCACTCTTGCAGTCAGACCCTTACATTTGCGATTACACGACGGCAAAGCGCTGGGGTATTGCTTTGAATTTCATGGCGAATATTTTCCTGCAGGGCCTGAATATTCCGGGGATTTTTGTTGTAAACCTTTGATTTGAGGTATCCCCATAGTGCTTGGTGCACTCCCGACCAGTGACTCATGGCGACTAACAATTCCGCAAGTGATACCCCTCGTGCTTACCGCAACCCGCTAGTATTTCGATAATCGCAATCTAATTCTAAAGTTGAAAAATTCCCGCTGGACACTATTTACCTATTTAAAAAAATGTGCTCAGAGACGCTTGATACATTTAGTAGCGATTAAATAAGATGTTAAAGCATTTTAAGTGTATGATGCTAGGTTTAGAACAGAATTTTCCAAATCTAAAACGCTTAAGCATCGTTCAATATTTTTAACATTTCATTAAACTTAAAATCATTAAATGTTTATTTTATTTTTATAGAGGTTACTTGGAAACATTTTTTTTCTACAACTAACCATTCTGGAGTTATTCCTGAAAAACCATTTTGGGGAGCCTTTAATTCCCCATTATTCCAACATGGCGGCGAGAGCGGCAGAGATAAGAGGTGGCAAAGTTGAAATTCTGAAAGAGCACATCGAAATCTATAAAATTGCCAATTTTCAAAAAACCCGGAAAACAGTCCACGTAAAATTACAAAATGACTGTACTTTTAAGACAATATTTTAACAAAAACATTGTAGGTATATTTTTTTTTTTAATTTCTGAAGTCTACGAAAAGGCTATTTTATAAAAAAGGCGACCAATTTCAGACGGAATATTATATTTTAACTGATTTTCATTGTGTATAGGTTAGGTTAAGACAACTTAAAAATCGTATAGGGGAGGGTTATATTTCCCCCTGTTCAAGCGATAAGGGTAATTTCGAAAAAAAAAATAACTTAAAAATAACTTTTTGACGGCGGCCGTGGTGCATCTCTTATCCGTGAAATATTGCATATATGTATAAAAAAACTCATGAAGATGAACAACGCTCCATTGCAACTAAAAAAAAACTCATGAAGATGGCGCTACTAAAGATTCATCTCCTGTCCTTCTAGCTGGCCGCGCTCGAATAATAGAGACAGCTTTAAAAGCATATGAATTTTTATTTACTGAGCCACCGTAATAGATTGAATTTTAATTAAAAAATTATTGTAGAAATCAAATTTTAATTTAATTTAATTTAAAAATGTTCGATATGCTTAGGCGTCAGTTATAGCGATCAGGAAAAACCATCAGGAAAAGTTGAAACAGATGGATATGATTTTTTATTCCTTTCACAAATCTGTCAGTGGAACAAGTAAAAGCTGGAACGCAAATAATTGGAACGTTTTTTTCCATTTTATGTGAAGTGACAATCAGCTGGCACGAAAAATGAATTTACATCAGGAAAACACATTAATGCATTTTTAACAATAAAATAAGTGTCGAGTTGAAAATTTAATTTGCATAAAAAATTCATTGAGTTATTTGTCATCGATTAGTACAACATTTGTGTTTCAAATCGAATGAAAACCTAGTAAATAATCTATTTGAAAGTTTTTCCTGTTTCGTTTTCCTGATCGCTATAACTGACGCCTTTTACGTAAGGATTTGATTCAGTGAAATATTGGTCATTATCCTTCATGGAAGTAAAATCCTTCTTGTATTTAATATAAATTAATTACGTTGAGACCTGTTGAGCTTTAATAGACTGGTTTATGTTAATCAATTAAAAGACTAGGAAAACCGAAAAAAATATATATTCTATAATAGGTATCCCTGTTTTATTAGCAGAAATTTGTATTTTGTTTCCGGAAATCTATTTCCATAAATTCTTTCTTTTTGTTAATGCATAACAAAATTAAGGCTATTAGCATAATCAACATTTGACAAAGCAACATAAATTTCTACTTGCTTTGGTGTTCTACTTGTGTGGTATATCCATTAATTCTAATTCATTTAATTTAAATATAATAATTACAGTAAAAAAAAAAACCTCAATACAAATATTGACAACCGTTTAACTTTGTATAATATTTTGAATTCAATGGCATTTAATTATGATTTCTCTTTCAATTCATTTTCATTTTTATTTTCTATTGAATTGGGGTCGGCAATATACAAATCAATTGATTTAGCTGTCAATTGCATGCACATTTTAAAAAGAAATTATGTATTATATTCTTGACGAGAAATTACTATCGATTTCTTTTGTTTTCACTTCACCAGATTATATCAAGAAGAGCATTAAAGTTCTGAAAGCCAAAACTGATAATACCTACCTACGTACCTGTAATGATTGAACACACGCTATTATACTTCAATATAATGTTTATTCTGTATTTCAGTGATATTACATGTGATCGGCTTGGCGGCGGACAAACAACTAAAAATGGGTGCGAACCTTTTGAAGAGAGGTGATGTATTCACCTCTCACTCTAATACATACGTACTTATTAATTTGACTCCAACACTACAACTTTCCCCTTTAATTGTTTGTCCGTAACCCCTTACAATTAGTTTAATCATTTTTTCTTTTTCTTAAATTATATTTCTTAACATAAACAGGTGGTCTAGGGTCAGTTACAATATTCTTTTCAAGTATCTGATTTTGCTGTTCTTTATTACAATTATTTTCTGTGCTAGTATCTTGATCTGAGTTATGTGCTAATGATTGACTTGTTTTAGGCAAATTATCTAATGATTTTCGGTTTTTTAGCACACCACCCTTCTCTCTCTCTAATGAGATAATATTTTCCAAATTATTTTCATTACTTTTATTTTGTTCTACAATAATATTATTATCAATTAACGTTTCTGGGACATATGAATCATTCGTTTTTTCATCACATTTAATAATTTGATTAAGATGTCTTTTCCACATTTTTTTTGATTCTTTAACTTGAACTATATATGTCTGTATTCCTACACGTTTAATAATTTTAGCTTTTGACCAACATTTTTTATTTGGTGAAGAATAATTTTTTACCATAACAATGTCATTTATTTTAAAAGATTTTCTATTACTAGATTTATAATAACGTTTTTGATTCTTTTGTTGTTTTTCAATATGAGACTTTACATTATTTACATTAACAATTATATTTCGATTAGGATTCAATAAATCTAAACGTGTTCTTAATTTTCGGCCCATCATTAATTCTGCCGGAGACACACCTGTGCTTGCATGAATGGTGTTCCTGTAGTCAAGTAAAAATGTGTTTAAAGCAATTTCAATATTATTGCTTAAAATATTTTTTTTATCTAGCGCCCTTTTCATAGCGTTCTTTACCGTCTTAACGAAATTTTCAGCTTGACCGTTCGTTGCGGGATTACCCACTGGCGTAGTTATGTGCCTAACTCCATTCATTTTTAGAAAATTTTCGAACTCCTGTGAAACAAAAGCTGTTCCGTTGTCGGATACTAAAACTTTTGGTATACCGAACCGTGCAAAAATAGGTCTTAACTTTTCAATTGTAGCTCGACTCGTAGTGCTGATACCCATATCCACACACTCTGCCCACTTACTATGGCTATCAACTACAACCATAAACCACTTCTTAAAAATCGGACCTAAAAAATCGATATGAATTCGCGCCCAAGGTTCTTCAGGCCATTCCCAATTCAACAAATTTCCCTTTGAAGGATTACTTCTTGTAGCTAAACAAGGCTCACAAGATTTAACAATTTGCTCAAGGTCGGAGTCTAGTTTTGGCCACCAACAATATTCTCTTGCCATTGCCTTCATTTTAGCAATTCCCATGTGAGTTTTGTGTAATTCCTTTACAACAGATGTTTGCAACACCAATGGAATCACAATCCGGTAGCCCCAAAATAAGCACCCCGCCTACACACTCAGCTCATTTCGTCTTAAATAGAACGGACGCATTTGGTCAACAATTTTGTCATGCACCCAACCGTTTTGCAAAAAGTTTTGAATACTAACTAACAACTTATCTTTTTTCGTCTCCCGCTCGACCTCCTCTATCGTAACGGGCATTCTACTTTTTTCGTTAACATAGTTAATGTAGAGATTTTCAGACGCCATTTGTTCGTTATCACAATCTTGATAATGGGAACAAGGAAAACGAGAAAAATAGTCAGCCACATTGGCTTCAGACTTTACACATTCAATGTCAAATGTATACCCCGCCAAAACTAAAGCTATTCGTTGGAGACGATTTGCAGCCATTACAGGAATGCCTTTCTTAGAACCTAGTATGTGCATAAGTGGTCTATTGTCAGTAACCAACGTAAACTGCCTACCGTATAGGTATTGATGAAATTTTCTCACCCCAAAAAGTATGGCAATAGCCTCTCTATCCAGTTGAGAGTATTTCGTTTCAGTCAAGGTTAACTTTCTAGATGCGAATTCCACAGGTCTTTCTAATCCATTTTCGTAAACCTGTGAAAGAACAGCACCTAGACCTATAGGACTTGCGTCAACTGTCAGTTTCACGGTCAGAGATGGGTCAAAATGAGCCAATGCTCTATCTGACATTAATCCGTTTTTAATATCTTCGACTGCCTTAGAATGCACACTGTTCCACTTAAATCCAACATTTTTCTTAAGAAGATCGTAAAGTGGCGCACATAGAGTAGTGATGTTAGGTAAAAACTTCCTATAAAAATTAACTACTCCAAGAAACGATTGTACTTCTTTTACATTATTTGGTCTTTGAATTTCTTGAATAACCTTTAATTTATCTAAACAAGGGCGCAAACCGTCCTTGTCGATAACGTGTCCCAAGTACGTCACTGACTTGGCAAAAAATCTACACTTATCTTTGTTCAATTTCAAACCCGCATCTTTAAGCACCGAAAGTACTTGATGAACCTTTTGAATATGTAGCTTCCTATTACTAGCCGTCATTATAATGTCGTCTAAAAATATGGCAACCCCATCTATTCCCATTAACAACTTTTCTAAAGCCCTTTGAAATTCAGCTGGGGCCGGAGCCAACCCATACACTACTCGAGTATAACGAAAGAGACCTTGACTTGTAGAGATAGTCGTAATATCTTTAGAGTTCTCATCTAACTCTAACTGTTGATATGCTGTCGATAAATCTAAAACCGTAAACTCTTCTCCACCGTGCAGTTGTGCAAATATTTCCTCAGCTCGAGGCATGGGGTGTTTCGCCACAATCAATTGCGGGTTAACGGTGACCTTGTAGTCTCCGCAAATTCTAACCTCACCTGATTTTTTTAATATTGGAACAATAGGAGTTCCCCACTCACTATATTTAACCGGTTCTAGTACACCTAATTTAACGAGCTTGTTTATTTCATTATTTACTTTTTCTTTTAACGCAAATGGAATCGGGCGTGGCTTGAAGAACTTGGGCACGGAATTATTTTTTAATTTCAACGACACTGTGCTTTTGTTAAATTTACCTAGTTGTCCATCAAACAGACTACTAAATTTTTGAAAAATTTCTGTAATATCTGTTTTATTATTACCTTCAACATAATTAAGGTTTTCAAATTTGATATTAAACGCATTCAAAAAATTTCTTCCGAGCAAGGGTGGACCACCATTATCCACGACAACAACATCTATTGTTTCACATTTGTTCTTGTAGCGCACGTTCATAACACAAAAGCCAACCGGTTTAATTAAGGTACCGTTGTAATTGTTGAAAACTGAATTTGTTTTTTCAAGCTTATGGCACAAAAATAGATCGCGATAAGTTTGTAACCAAATAGCGGATATTGATGCACCCGTATCTATTTCCATGACCAGAGGAATACCATTCATCCAAACCTTAACTTTAATTGCCTCGTTATTGTCACAATTCGAAAAAATATTATATAATGATAAATCAAAATTATTAATATATTTTAAATCATTTTGATAATTGGTTTTACTAGGACAAACTTTTTTCAGATGTCCGCGATTCTTACATACCTTACATCTATAATTTTTATATCGACATACGTTTTCCATGTGGTTCGATGAACCGCAAACTTTACATTTACTGTTGTTACCATGACTACTACCTTGTTGCTGCTGCTCCCTCTGCTGTTTTACCCTCGCCTTAGTTGTTTGATTACTGTGATTTTTTTGTTTCGCATGCCCAATTGCATAAATTCCCTCACTACCGGGCTCTTGCTTAACATGGACATCATACTGATGCTTCACACACTCCACCGCATTAGCCACCTCTACTGCTCTATCAAATGTCAAAGTCGACACATTTTCTAAAAACAGTTTGTCTTTAGCTGCCCCTTGCTGCAACCCCATCACGAATTTATCTCTGAGCGCTATATCGAGCTCTGTCTTAAAATCGCAACAAACAGAAAGTGCTCTCACTCGCGCAGCCCACTGATTTATGCTTTCAGAATGTTCTTTTTGCGCTGAGTAGAATTTGAACCTTTCAGCAAATCCTGATACCGTTGGTTGAAAATGCTTGCTCAATACCACCACTAACTGATTATATGTTGCCCCTTCGATTTTTACAGGATGCACCAAGTTAATGAGCAATTTATATGCCACTTCAGATAAAGCATTAATCAAAATTGCTTTTTTCTTTGTTTCGTCCTCGACATCGTTTGCAACAAAAAACTGTTCTAATTGGATCTTAAACACGCTCCAATCGTTATGATGAAAATCAAATTTCTCAACAGATCCGATAATCGACGTCATTATTTATAATACTTTTTATAGTTTCGACATGCAATATTTAAAAATACTGAACACTACCGCTTTGCACTATAAAGTATATCAAATTTTTTTTTTTTTTTTTATCACTCGTCGCCACTGTCATGATTGAACACACGCTATTATACTTCAATATAATGTTTATTCTGTATTTCAGTGATATTACATGTGATCGGCTTGGCGGCGGACAAACAACTAAAAATGGGTGCGAACCTTTTGAAGAGAGGTGATGTATTCACCTCTCACTCTAATACATACGTACTTATTAATTTGACTCCAACACTACAGTACCAATACCAACAACTACACATAAAACAAATAAATTCTATCTTCGGATGATATCCAGAATACATAGGAAGTATATTTTCATTACGTTCGCGTGATGAGATTAAGATTTAAATTATTTAAACTTGAAAATATATGAGAGCACAGAAAACAAAAAAGAAGAATCATTTATATTCAGTTAAGATTTTCCGCATCATCTGCTTAATATCCGAGTGCAAAAGAAAAAAAAAAATATTCGTTGACGGCAATATCAATCACTCATTTGGGTTTCATTCCCAACTGAAGGCCAAAATCACACAATGAAAAACTTTGTGGGCCAAGATAAGAGATACACCTTTTTTACTTTATAACACCATTAATATGGTTATTGCCTTTTTTGTGTGGATTTGGCCAAAGATTTGTGGCTTATTTTCGATTATTCTTTGAGAATAATATTAAGAGATTCGAATTTATTTTGGTAACATATTGTAATAGATAGCAGATAACGATCCAAAGTGTGAGAAAGAGAGATAGAGAGTTCGAAAACTTTTATTTTAAGCAATGATACCATTTTGTTATATGAAAACAAAACTTTCTGTTGGATATAATATGTTTGTATTTACCTAAGTTAAATATGTAGGTACATAAAGTTTGTAAATAATCTTAAACAACGATTGAGTAGCACCTAATTGGTCTTACAGCGGATGGTGAATTTGGGGCTTCTTAAACGAAGAGATTTATGAACATCTAACTAATAAAAGCCAAGTTCTGCTAACTTTATAATATTCAATATCGAACAGGTCACATAATATTGGGCACAAGTGTAAAATTTACAGAACTAAACAGGCACACAACTTTAAACATTTCGGGACATATAACACAATTTAACAAGTACCTATTTGTTTAACAAGAATAATCCAATATGTACGTGTCAAAAGACCTTTTAACAATTAACAAGTGAAACATTTGATAAATTAAACATTTCTGTAACTGAATATTTTAAACTTGTTAAAAGTCAACAAGTTGAAATTAACCTAATTTAATGTAGGTATTGTTTACGCTCCAGATCCATCGGCAATATTTAAGGAAATGTCAATTTCAATGGCCACGACAATTTATTGCCTATGTGGGCCTTCTATTGCCAAGAAATTTTGGTTGTCAAATGTCAGTATAGAAATTACGACCACTGTCAAATGTTTTTTAGGTCTTAAAAATCAATATTTTTGATACTAAAAAAATTTAATTCACTTAATTTCTCATATTTTCAACTTGAATTAAAAAAAAAAAAAACAAAAATCATTCAAAATCGGGGAGGAAATATTTTGAAAAGGTGAAACGCCAACATTTATTGTTTCAGCGATGGAAATCAATAGTTGCCTTCCATCTGCCGAGCAATATTGCCGTTGACATTGCCAAAGCGTCTCCATTGGCAATATTCAAGGCAATGACAATGAGGCAAGCAATTTATTTCCTCAAATATTGCCAATGAAACCGCTGGGTTACCAATTGATTTTATAAAAGGTATTCACGCAATGATGTGTAAAACACTGGATAAGATTACAATTTGGTTAAGTTTACCATTTGTCTAATGAACTGTCAAATTTTGTATGTTAAATGATTTACACAATTTGGTTAAAATTCCCTAATTATTTTGCTGCGAAACATTAACCAAATGTCAAGCTTAAAAAAAGTGACTTTTGCGGTGTATCTTACATTTTTTTCCGTTCCGAGACATTTGGCTCCGATTTCAATTTGGTTTTTTAAGGTTCTCCATTTAAAAATAACTTCGACATCTGAACACGCTTATTTGTATATGTACATATTTTGAAAATTAATATTTGACGTTTAATGAACAGTTTATTCAATTACACAGCATTTAACTAAATGAATTAAAAAGAGCCATCGTGTAAATTTATAATTTAAAACAATTTGTAAACTTACGACATTGCATGAATACCAGCTCTATGACATATTTTAACTCTACAGGTCAATCGTCAGAAAAAATTGCAAACACATATGTTTGCAGATTTTTTTTGAAAATGCGTTCGAAGATACTAATAAAATAACCATAATACTGAAACCAATAACTCTGCCTCGGTACAATTTACCCATCTGAGTTCAATAAATTTCCATATTACTGAGGATTCTATCAGTCAAGGCATTTTAAAACTTGATGATAACAACAGTTCGGGACCTGATGGTGTTCCAGCCTCTAACTTGCAGAAGTGTGTCTCACATTTGTGTTATCCGTTATTTATTCTCTTTAATGAATCTTTCATCTTTGTAATTCCGAAGTTATTTGAATCCATTGTATGTAATGTTCTCTCTTTTCATTGAAAATCAATTTTATATAGTAGTCAACACGGTTTTGTTAAAAATAAGTCCACTGTGACAAATTTATTTAACTTTACGTCCTTTTGTTTAAATGCTTTTGGAGACCGTGATCAAGTTGACTGCATCTTCACTGATTTGACAAGTTGTGTCCCAACACTCTTATAAAAAAATTAAATAACTTAGGATTCAATAATAATTTCCTTAAACGGATTACTTCGTATCCACTAAACAGACATTATAGTGTAACTTTTGGCAATGTATGTTCTAATCAATTTATAGTTAATTCAGGCGTACCTCAGGGTAGCCATTTAGGGCCTACTTTGTTTATCCTTTTTATAAATGATATCGTCTCAATTGTCCAGTCCAAACTTCTTGTGTTCTTATTTATGCTGATGAGTGATGACATTAAACTTTACAAAAGAATAAAATCTGAGAAAGACTTTTTACTACTACAAGACGATCTTTTAAGATTCAGGGACTGGTGCAATAAAAACAGACTTATTATTTAGGATCGTTGACAAGTGTAGGGTTATGAGCTTTACACTCATAAAAAGGCCTTTGACATATGTATAACTACACATTCGATTCGTACCCTTTAAATAAAGTTTCAGTACTCTCAGATCTGGGTATTATTTTAGATTCAAAATTGACCTTTAATGATCACTTAGATCACATTATTAAAAAAGCCAATAAAACACTAGGATTTATTAAACGTTTCTCACGTGACTTTAAAGATCCCTATGTTCTCAAGCTCCTGTTTATTTCGTTTGTGCGACCCATTCTCGAGTACGGCTGTGTGGTCTGGACACCTCACTACTCTATTCACAAATCAAGGCTTGAATCAGTTCAGCGAAAGTTTTTGTGATTCTGTCTCCGTTTTCTTCCTTGGTCCCAGGCATCAGCACTTCCCTTGTATATTCATAGGTTGGTTTTGATAAATCTTCCATCACTTGAAAACCATCGAAAATATATCCAATTCTGTTCCATTACTGGTTTATTAAATAGAAAGATTTCATCTTCGTCAGTTCTTTGCACACTGAATTTTAACTTTAGCCACACAAGCTTAAGATTACGGCAACCTTTGTGCCAAATTTTTAGTAGGTCAAACTATGGTGCTAATAGTCCTTTGAATCAATTGATTGCAATATATAATACATTTTACTTTCTCATATCTTCTGTAAATGATAATTTGAAAAGTATAAAGTTCAAGACTATGTTTTGAAGATCATAACTAGATTTAAGAGATAATATGTAACGTTAGCATTTAACGGTCTCCAATAAATAATAATAAATAAATACCCTAATTATATTTTATATATTTATTATTTGGAAGATTATACAAAATGTATGAATAGCAATTTTATTTTCGATGAAAAAATTTGTATAAAACGAATAAATTGCAACTTTAAAATACAAAATAAAAATCATAAATAGTTTGTAACTTTAAAAGGAGCGAAAAGATTACTGTATTATAGGCCCCCCTGATGTTAAACTATTGACTACTTAACAATTTTCTAAGTTAAAAGCTCTTTACTAAAATGTTCTTAGTTTTAAACATTTTTTAACTAGTAACATAATAAACCTAGTTGTTTTATATATTCCAGCTGAACACGCCTGTAAAACAGTTGATGTAAATAACTAAACAAACATACTAATTAAATTTGTTAAGAGATAAAATAGGCATTTGGTGATTTTAACTTTAATTAAATGTAAAAATGAAAGCGCGATGTTAACTCGTTTAAAATTTGGAAAAATTTGCTTTTAACCTAGCATCATACTAAAAATGCTTTAAAATCTTAATAAATCATCTTAAATTTTGCGTTTAATTATATTCATTTGTCTGACCGTCATCCTTCTCTTCTGAAATGAGTCGTTTTGTTGGAAAAAACTAAGCGATCGAAATCGCAAGCTTAAAATCGAAGGCAAAACTTTAAATCCAATCTTTCATACTTTTAGTTACGTTTAGTTACGTTTAGTTACGTTTCATCTGAATTTACAGACAAGAAATTCTCATCTGAAAATTCAGATGAAAGTTGTTTGTGGTGGGGGAAATGCCAAAGCAGCTGAAGTACTACACATAAAGTTGAACTTTATAATTTTCACTATGGTTGGTGTTTTTTTTTATGTTTTGGTCATGTAAATTAAATATTTATTTCAATGAATATTGTTTAGTGAGTTCTTCTTTATATTGAAATTTGGATAGTTTTGTAGTATTTTGTTGGTCATACATCTCAATAAAATTATTTGTAAAACAAAACAAAATAATTCATGGCATTCTATGCAAACACTTTTAATGAAATTTATAAAATCATTTGCTGATTTAGTTACATTTTCCATATAATTTCATCCTCATAACTCTCGCGCTGTATGCTTAATTTACGAATATAATGAAAGTTCTATTTTATTTCGATTCAATGCAAATCCTATAAGTAAATGCAAGATTTTGACACAATGATTTTCGACTGAAATTTCAGATGTTTTTTGCGTTCAATGACATAAATTCAGAATTCTGAAAATTCGGATGACAGACGTAATCAATGCATTACCCACCCATTCACATAAAAATATAATTTCAAATTTTATACATAAACAATTTTCATTTATAATGTTTTTTCAGTGTGGTTTTTTATATAAATGAAACACCGTTTCTAATGTAAATATAGATTTTATTTTACTTACGTGGTGTTGTTGTTGATCGAGCAATTGGAATTACTGGATAAAATATCGCCATTATACAAAGAAGTCTAAGAACCATGATTCTGTAAAGAAAAGAAAAAGAGGCATTTTATCGATATTTATAAAAAGAGTTTAAATAAAATTAAAAGTCATAAGTCATAACTCATAAGTATAACGCGTCTAAAAGAACATCCCCTTCTAGGCCGACCCAGACTCAGCTCACTTCCGTGGCAAAAACTCTCATGAGTCATGCCTGATTCACAATGAGACGAGAAAGCGAGACGTCGCGTCGACGTGACGAGATCTCTTCACAATTTTGCTCTCTTAATGACGAACTTAAAACAATGAAATAATACATATAATTAAGCGTTTCTCGTCGTCGTCACGTCGTCGCATCTTTTTTTTCAATTTTCGAACTTATGACGTTACGTGATGACGAGAATTGCTTTAATATGTATTATTTCGTTGTTTTAAGTTCGTGATTAAGAGAGAGCAAAACTGTCAAAAGATCTCGTCACGTCGAAGTCTCGTCGTCTCGTCGCATTGTGAATAAGGCATCACCTACCCTCAACCCATCACTTAACCACCACAATGACAATCGGACCTGAACAATCCGAGACGTGAAGCCGATACTAGATTAAGATGTAAATTAAGCAAAAACACTCATTGTAAAAAGTCAGACCCCTATTGTGCCAACATATAATATTAATAATGGATGTATCTATACTTTAAGAAAATTAGCGTTAAACAAATTGTAAATAATAATTGTTGAATAAATATAGTTTAATCGTCTATCACTTTTTCTTGCATACAAATCAAGATTTAAAAAAAAAGGTTATGGGTGCCTATAAACCTTGCCCACCAGTGGAGGCGCTGCAGTATCCCATTCACAATATTTACAATAAGAAGAATTTTAAATTATTTTGTAAAATGATGTTTCGTTTGTTTGACTTTCTGTACTTTACCTATGATGATTTGTTTGATTCTATAGAATTCCTTAAATACATTTATTTAAATAAAATAAAATAAAATAAAATAAAATAAAATAAAATAAAATAAAATAAAATAAAATAAAATAAAATAAAATAAAATAAAATGCATCTAAATCAGCTCCAAATGAAGAAAAATGTATTTCCAATTTTTTTGTTTATTTTCATCCCCTGCTGGCACTATAAGGGGTTAATTAATTGTAAATTAAATTGACAAATTAAATTAATTGAACAAAAGGTGATTTACGTAGAATTTCGCAAAAAGGTAGGGCATGGTAATTTACAATTAGACAAGAAAAAACATTTTATATGAGGGGGTAATATTTTCCCCCGTTTATGTGAGGCAGAAATTTACTAATAATCAACGAAAAAACGTTAATTTAAAAGTCAAAAATCCATTCTAATATTTTAATCTATTTATTTTAATGAATAGTTTTTACTTTTGACTTTATTTACTTTTTTGACTAAGTATATTGAATATTATTTTGTAGTAGGGTTCCACATTATTGATTGTATTGATGACTAAGATAAATAAATAAACAAAACAGAAAAATAAGAAGCTTAAATTCCGCTTTTCATTGTTTTTTTGTATATTAATGGTATAAGTTGTGTTGATATAAGTTTGTTTGGTTTTTTCAAAATAAAGAACCATAATTGATGTTTAGCAAAAGAAACTCAAACTTATGAGGACCGCAAGGTTGCCCCGCATCATCCAGCAGCGCGCCTGTAGAATTAGGAGTTTTATTTTTCTTTGGGATATAATTAAAAAATCTTTTGTTGAAAATTGAGAATTATTTTAAAATGGTCAAATTATTTTGAGATGTTCGGCTTATAATATCAGAGATTGCAATTTCTAAATGGTAAAGCTTTATTTTAACTTGAGACTGACAAGGGAACTGTAAAAAAACGAAGAATTAAAAGTGGTTCCCAGAATTCGTCTACCGGTTTTGATATATTGATTTTATTAAATAAAAATTTGTTTAACTTCCACCCACTGTCGCCATTTAAAAAATTATGCAGAAAGAAATTTTGTTTTAAATGAAATAAATTAAGCCATTTCTGAATTTGTTAATAATTTAATTTAAATGAATTAATAATGTATATTTCAGTAACTTATGTGCATAAAATAAAGCAAAATAAATAAAAAAAAATTAAGACTTTCAACATAAAATTGAAGTGCATATAGGATACGCCTAAGTATTAATCTTTTTAAAGAATGTTTGTGTAGATCCACAACCAACTGTGGTAGCTATAACGGTTTAAATGTGGGAGTGTATATATATTTTACTAGTAACATTACTTTTAATCATAATGATTAAGGATGAATTGAATTTAGATAATTTTTTTTAAAGCGATTAACAAATTGCCTCTTTGTGCTTTTAAGGTAAGTAATGAACAAAAAAACAGAGTTCCATCAAGAAAATCCTTTTTTGTTCTATTAGGTACGTTCGTATACCAATGAATCCGTCCTTCATTCCATCACCCTTCTTCCATAATTAATTTGATTAATTAATAAAAGGATCACAGCCACATCCTTAGCCCAAGTGCTGGTGTGTTTATATAGTATATATACATAGGTACCTACATTATATACATATACACATTCAATAGAGCATAGACATTAATTTGATGAAAGGTACTTTTAAATAATTTAAAATAAATGAACTAATTGAATTCTACATTGATTTTTTTGTATTATTTTGCAGCAAACGATAGAATGAAAACGAAATAAAATGAATGCACCTGTCCATAGAAAATAAACTTATGTTTGTTGAATAGAAAATATGTCAGGCGGAAATCAAATATTTCCAGGTATTATCATAATTATTTTAATATGTAATGCTTTTTCTTTCAGGGTAACATCTGTGTCCAAATAAATTATAGTTTTTATTTGTTATGTTTAGAAATAGAACATGGGCATAATGATGGTTGTGAATTGTGGTTTTAGTTAATTATTTTGCTTTTGCCAAATATGATATTAATTATTTTGGAAATTGTTTTATTAGATTCAAATTTATTGGATTCGAATTAATTTTTTATGAATGTACTTACCTCATGCAATATATTAATACCTACAGAAACATTTATTTTTGAAAAAAAGGCATATAACAAAAATAAGTTAATTTTACTAAATTTGACTTCAATCTGTTGTTTAAAGATTCTATTTCACTAAAAAACTAGTTAAGTATAGATTTAGTTATTTTAATTTTTTTCAAAAACTAGAAGATATTAAAGTATTTTTTTTTGTTTTTAACTAAAAAATAATAAGAGCATTTAATTTTTTTTTTCAAAATTTTGAGTTAGAAAATTAATTTTTAACTAAAACAACTTTATTTAAAAATAAAATAAAATAAAATAAAATAAAATAAAATAAAATAAAATAAAATAAAATAAAATAAAATAAAATAAAATAAAATAAAATAAAATAAAAAAGTGTTACCGTTGTTCTTATTTGTTTTTTTTTTTTCTAAAGCTAATTTTTTAGAAAATTTCCGCTCCCGGCTAATAGACTCCCGGGGAATAGACTCCCTTCTTTTATGCGATTTTTTTCTTATCTCTATCCAACTTACATGCTCTAACTTTTTGTCACATCCGTATGCAAATCACTCTTTATATACATCGGACCTTGCGTCAGATTCGTTAGTTCTGATTTTTTGTTCGGTTGTAATAGCCCAAGTTTTCAAACCCGAGCAATCGATTTTTTCAGTTATTCATGTTTCGAACCCTAAATCGACCTATGTAGTTTAAGATTATAACTTCGATCTACGACTTCAAGGTAACAACTTTTTACTAAAGCCCAAAACCATCTCTATAGACCCAATCGTTCCCAAAATACAGGCTCTCAATCTTAAGCATGAAATGTTTTATTTGTTCTTCCCACTACCACGCCTAATTTTTTTTATATTAAAATTTCATTTATGCAAAGGGTTTTCCAATAGAACGGATCAATGTTAAAAGTCTTTGGCTACAATGATGTTTTGTCGGCGTTTGTCAAATATATTGTTAATTATTCAGTCACAGATGCAAAATCACAATGTCAAATTACTCGATTAAACAGCACGTCCAAATGTTAAAACTTAATTTTTAAAATGTATGTTCGTTATAGTTGGTTAAAACGTTGCGCACATTGCACCCCTATTATGGCAGATGCGATGGCCCTTCAAAGTCAAGTCGAGACGACTTGTTTGTTAGTAATCAACCCACACCCAAACGTCAGAGTACTCTATTTGCTTTAACATTTCACAATGTGGCAACTCTGTTGTTGACCTTTGTGGTTTAAAAAGACAGACAAAGCAAAAAACAGAAAAGTTAAAATGTTTACCTACTGTACATATATTTAATTTATAATTGCTCTGGCTCTGGCTTTGAGTTTTGATTTTTGTACCAAGACTATGTATATGAATAATCAAAAACTTATTTTGTATTTGAATGAATGTTTATGTTTTATTAATGTGAAATGTCTTTTTAAGGACATTCAAATATAACAAGAAATAGTGAGAAACCTTATCAAATTTCATTAAAAAAAGACCTAAACCCCACAAATAAGCCACATTTTAGATGTAAAAAGTTTACAAACGAAGGAGTATTTATTAAAAAAATTAAAGGCATTCAGAAATTTTTGGTACAGTTGAGTTGATTCCTGCAACTCTGGGTCATAGAATATAAACAGATGTTTATGAACTCTCTGTTTGTCCTTTATATCTTATATCAACAGACAAAAGTTAAGGTCCACATCAGACTTAATAAAGTGATACAAAAAAAAAACTTTTTTATCTAAATAGACCAATAACCACGAACTCAATTTTTGTTTTTTTCAATTGAATGAAACAAACTTGAATGTTGATCTTTTGTTGTTCCGAACCCAATTTAATTTCAAAGCAAACAATAGTTTTGTAAAACTTTTCCTTACCAAAGCTATCAAACAATAGGTAGTAGGTAATAAAAAATGAGGGACTGTGGGTAAAGGTGTTAAAATTCTTTCAGGCAATTCGACATACAAACACAAATATAATAAAACTAAATTAAAATTATGTAAATAGGTTAAAAAGTTTAAATGTATATAAAGCAAAGGGTACCTATGCACCTTTCTTATACATACAAACATATTTACTGTTTACTGAGTAAAAAGTTTAATAAATGTAAGATGTTCAAAAAATTAAAATGAACCAAAAAATAATATTAAAAAATATAAGTAGAGAAAAGTCAACAAGAATAACACTATATGTATGTATACATTGTACATATATATCCTCGGGGGAAAATAGTCATGAACCCTCTTTTTTAATATTTTTTTTTTTTTGAGAGTAATTTGGGGTATGATTTTATGTCTTTTCCCTGGTTAATTTCTGAAAGGACGAGTGTTAAAAGTTTAAGAAAAAAAACCTTGATTAAGAAAGACGTGAAAAGTGATGAATAACCATTTTGATGTGGAAAAGATATAGGTGTAAGATTACCGAAATTAAATGGAATATTTGTTAAAAATTTAAGTTAAAGAAGTTGCAAAAGAATTAAAATTGTTTTTTACGTATAAATAAAGAAATACAATTCTTAGTTTTAAACATTTTTAACAATTGTCATACTAAACCTATTTCCTTAATAAACTACAGCTGAACATAGTTCTTGCAAACAACTGAGCACATATACCATTTTTACATTTTTATAATTTTTGCGCCAGTATAATTATAGGAATAAATTGATTAAAAAACTTCTGAAATTTTTTTCACAGCACACCATTTGAATTCTTAAAGAAATCTTAATTTATGACAAAATAATTTTGGGGTGTTTTAAAAAATTAATTTTTATATGTATACCTATAGTTTTTTTTTAACATTTTTGAGTAAAATTAGCAAGCCATATTTTAAATTATTTTTATGAAGTTAAAAAGAATTATTTAAAAAAAAAAAAAATTATCCACTATTTTCAAAATATCAAATTTTCAAAAAATTATTTTAATTTTTTTTTCAAAATATTGATATGCAATATTATTTCAGCTTATTAGGAAATTTAATTAAAATCGATTGATTGATAAAAAAACAAAATTTTAAACACTTGCATGGTAGGTACCGTTATTTTGGATTATAAGAATATTTTTTTTTTTTTAAATCAACTAGAAAATGTTAAAAACAAAACTCCTGGTTTCCAATTTTAATAAAAATTTACCTAATAGTTTTCGAATTAATAAGTTTGCAAAAATTTTGAATTTTGAGTAGGTAATAAAAAGAAAACTTGCCAAGTAAACCCATCATAATTTAAGTCAAGAATAATTAAATATTCTCAATACTACTTTAATTTAAATATTTGATATTAAACCCATAAAGTTAAAACTTGGCGTAGGTACTTTTAAATCTCAGTACTGTTAACAACTGACTTGTTGTTTTTTGTATAGAAGAACTTGGATATCTTTTTAACATTTATTGTGTGTGTGTGTGTTTGTGTGTGTGTGTGTGTGTGTGTGTGTGTGTGTGTGTGTGTGTGTGACGAACTTAAAACAATGAAACAATACATAATGAAACAACGGATATGCTAAAATTTTGAGAACAAACACTAGTTTCCAACTTCGACCCAATTTTATTCTATATACGATGCTATGTTTCATTACTGAGATGAATTTAAAAAAAAAAAAACAATTGATCATTTTTATAAAGCAAAAAAACTACAAGAAAGTAATAAAAATAGTTGAAAAACGTTTTTCGACTCGAATATTTTGAAAACAAACACTAGTTTCGAAGCCGGCAATGAAATTGACAGTTTTTTTTTTAAAGACACAAACATCTGCCAAAAATACAACTTAAATAGTTGAAAAATATAACTTCATATAAATAATCACTTCATATAAATAATCACTTGATCGCATATAATATTAAACATTTCATAAGGTCTTTTTTTAAGATTTTGAGTGAGGAATTTTTTTATAACAAAATAACATCGGCCACCAATGGGAATTTACCAGTGTGGGTGTGACCCTGATATTTTAATCGTTTCTGAAACTCGCCTTACAGTAGATATAAAAGACTGTGAAACTAAAATTTATAACTATTTGCATATCATCTGTATCTACATCGATTTAAAGACACACTGGTTCAATGAATATCTGTATACCTACATTAAAATGGTATAGAAATAAAAAATAAAAAAAATTCAATTGTGGTTATGTATAAGCAAAATTTGTAGAAAGAGCCCCGTTTTTTATATTTGCAAACATACATACACTGATACACATGCATAAGACTTTTCCAAATTACCCAGGAGGTAGACTTTCAATACATTTTTTTTATACCCGGTATCCCCGGTAGGTGATGTTAGTTAGTGTGCAAGAAATAACTTAGCACAGTTGTGATGGATGTTATTTTGGGATAATTTGAGCAAGTTTTATGGCAATACATATTTGTTTGCGCAAGATCAGATTACATATTCTTGCTCCTGGTAATGCATCAACAGAATTTTGCGCCCTGTGCATTTGCACATCTTGCACATATGGTTGGTCCGGCCCTGTGTATAAGGTCATCAATGTCATCATCTATCAATGAATTTTTAGAAGTTTATGTAAATTGGTACTCAGAGTGTTTTAAAAAAGATAGAAATGTTATTAATACCGAAGATTTCAATATAAATAGACTGCTTGATTAAAAACTACAATAAATCAAAAATGGAAGATACTTTCTAAAGTGGTAAAAAGAAACATACCAGAATAACTAACACTTGTCGACTATATTCTAACAGAAAAGATGTGAAAATTGATTGAGTGATAGTAAAATATCAGACAATGAAACAATTAAAATTGAAATAAATAACTTAAAAACCATAAAACTCTGGAAAAAAGTACTGAATAATCAAATACAAAAAGGAGGAAACTTTAGAAGAAGTTGGATTTTCCAACTTGTTTTTTTTTTATTGATGACAGAAAAACTTTTTGAAATATTTGATTCTAAAATAAAGTGCTGTATTGATGCAATGCCAGTTCAAAAACCGGCATAAATTAATATGGAATGTAATATGGTTCACAAGAACTACAAAGTTTCAAAATGAAAAAAATATAAGATCATAGAGAAGAGTAACTTTTAATATATTAATGGAGTGGAGATAAATGGAACAAAAATGGCACATAAGGTAAAAAATCACTTCGTGGAAAAAGTTCCAAAGCGTATCAGATGCGTATTTGATGGAAAGTCTTGGGTTCCGAAAATTAAAAAAGAAAATGGCGACCATGGACGTATTATATATGGACTGCTAGTTGCCAACCACAAGCTAGACTAGACTGCTTTTAGACGACTGCAATTTTTAACGGCGTTTCTCTTTTGAGTTTCTTTCGGATTTCAACATCCATTTAAATGCTGCAAATTTTAATAGCTGCAATTTTTGTTAAATGAGAAGGAAACATCTCTTCACACTCTTTACTCTGCTTGTGTCTCAAACAATAGGAGAAAGCACAAAGAAGAAAGAGCGATAACTCTGCAATAATTTCAACCTCTGCAACTTTGTTGCAGAACTGGAGAACAGCTGTTTTTCTTGTTTGGTATCTTAAATATCGCAAAACTGATGTTTGACCTTTTAGAACTCAGTTGCTATGATTATCGAAAAATTCTGCAATATTTTCAATTAAGATGAAATTAAGAACTCAACAGATGTGATTCATGTTTTTGGTTAAAAATTTACGTAAGGGAAATATTGAAAATTATGTTGACGTTTTTTTTTCAAAAATACCCTAACATTTGTCTTTACTCTCATTTTCCTCGTTAACGGTTAACAATTTTCTAAAAAAAATAAAAAATCACTTTCTTCCTTGAAGCCCAAAAATACATTTCTATTTTCTTTAAAATTTGTATTCATGTTAAACCTTCAATCTATCAAAACATCGTATTATTTTCTATATAGTGAATTCTTCCCCCCCCCCCAAAAAAAAAAAAAAAAAAAACAAAAACCGAAAGATATAAAATAAGCTATTTCATTCAATTTTCTTTCTTCTATTTCTTGCTTGTAAAACGTCACGTTTCTACAGCTTTTTCTTAAATTATATCTACTATTTTGTTTGCCTTCTGCAAAGAGGGAGAAACAGTTTGTTTTATTTTTTAATTCGACCTAAAGAATATTTCGAATTTATAAATCTTCTTTAAGCCGTGCCTTGTCTTGTCCTCTCGATACAATCACATAAAAATTGATTTATTTAATTTTAAAATAAATAATAACGTGACCTAATGTTTAATACGGACTTGCTTTGTGGCTAAGTGGATATGAATTGAATAACTGCGTTTGTTTGTTTAATTTATTGTGTATACCTACTATTTGTTTCATAAATAAATACTCGTAACAATTTTTTTTTTGCCTTTCTATGAAACTTTATGTACCTAACCATTATAAGTAACTTAGTTCGTTTTTATTGAAGGAACTCTGAATATTCATGAATGTTTTTTTTTTTTTTAATTTGTATAAGCTTCTTATTAAATTTATCTAATTTGAAAATGTTATAAGTACCTTGAGAGTTGACAGCTAAAGGTTTTCCTCAGGCCTTATTATTATCTATGAATTTCATTTTTTTATATGAGCACGTTATGAACACGAATATAATTTTAATCGAGATTTAAGTTAAATCATTAAAAGTCGACAGCAATAAGGTTTCACAAGCATGTGTAGAAGTGGTGTATATAGAATATCTTGTACCTGTTATTTATAGAGAAATAATTAATTTTGTTCAACAAAGTTTCTAGCGGTATCTTTAAGTAGATATGTATTTATCTTTGTTTTAAAAATTAATGATTTTATTCCTTTCTGAGAAATCCTAAGTTGAAATTTATGAGGTTTATGTACATAAGTGTAGTACCTAGTGTTTTTTTTTTTTAATCTAATTAAGTATGGTCAGGAGTCAGATGTTAAAAAAGCCAACGCCTAAACACAATGGATATGAAGCTGCAACTGGAGCTGCAACTGAAATAGCTGTCAAAATATGCAATACACACAAATTTATTTGTTTCGCGAAAAATATTATTAGTTAAAAGAAAATTATCGGAAATAAAAAAGTGAATAATAAGCCCGTGATTTTTTGTTTTTCTTTAAAATAAACAAAAAGCTGTACAGCTGCATACAAAATAGCACGTAAGACACTTTTTCACAGCTGTTGTTCCAGTTCCAGTTGCGGCATTATATTGTGTTAAGGAATACCATTATCTGAAAGATTCAGAAAGAATTTTGAAGGAAAAGATTATTGCTTTCAGAAGGCGATAGAGCATTGATTATGAATTATTAAGATTGGAAAGTTCGGCTGTCATTCTGTTCTGCCTACAAACTAAACACGGTGGTGAGTTCATATTTTTCCACTAGTGTACATGTTTTAACGCACACCACCGCATAAATTGTTGTTGCACTTGCAATTCACATCTATTCATCGACACGAGATGAAAAAACAACAAAGTAAACAAATGGGTTTTGGAGGGTGGAACGTACGAAAGATTCCTATCTTTATAATTTATAATCTCTGCGATAGAGGTTTAGTTGAAAGAAATTGCAACATGATGTAACATAACCTCAATTATAGCGAAGAGAGGTTTTGCTGTTCTTCATATTTAAGATTGAAATATCTATTGTGAACCTTATGGAGCAATTCTGAGGTATGATTCCAAAAGGGCGCATCAAAAAATATTCTAAAAAGTTTAATTTTTATTAAATTTTATTAAACAGTACCTAAGGTAAGGTGGGGTAAGTGCATATCCGGGGTAAGTGTATATAATGTTGTAGTATTTTTATCGAGAGTATATTACAAAATTAATAAAAACTCAATTGGGTTGCTGTAAATATAGAATTCATTTAATAATTATTTAATTTCTTACAATATTATTATACCTGTTAATACAGAAACGAAATTTAAAGGTTATTATTACTTTTGATATTCGCCTCTCTTGTACAATTGAACCAACACGTTTCAATTTTGACAATTCTAATCTTATTATTCTATTTGTTTAAATTATAATAAATTAGACAGCTGTTTGTTTACCTATTTGTTTACCAGGGTACGGAAAACAGGAAACATGTAAAAGAAAATACACTTTCTTTACATGTATACCCTGCCCAACAAAGCTACAGTTTAATTGGAAAAAAATGGTTATATTTAACTATTATATTTCTTTATAAAACAAGAAAGTTGGCACACTGACAAAATAATGTTTTTGTTTTTACTAATTTTATTTTTAAGGACTTGGAGCCGTGTGAAAAAGTTTGTAACTTTTGAATAAATAAAGATATCTTTAAACTAAACTCTTTTTATTTATTATCCTTTACAGCAAATAATTCATGCAACAAACAAAAAAGTTTTCCTCAATGGGATGCACTTACCCCAAATCAGGAGGAAAGTGCATACCATGGGTCTTTTTTTGTTTTTTATTTATAAAAAATTTATATGGTTTTGAAAAAACAAAAAATTAGCTTTTAAACTAACCGTAATAAACAAAGCTTCAAGGCAACACCATCGGTTAGTATCGATTTTAAGAACTGAGTTTTTGACATGGGTTTAAAGCTGAACTCTTGATTTTATGGGCCGCACCTACCCCACCTTACCTTACTTGAAAAAATAATTGATGAATTTTTTAATTTGTGGGAATGTTAAAAAAAAAAATAAGATTCACATTGATTGCTAAAGAAATTTGCACCCCAGTTAGCGTTGTTTTTGGCCCTTAAAAAAAATTCACGTCTGGGTCGTACGAACTTGCTCTTATGTGTGATCACACTGCGGTTTTAAAGTCCTAATATCTAGTTTAGATCTATTCATCTGATTTTAAATGAAATAAATTAGTTATGGGAGCCTATTTTGTATGCCCCTTTTCAAAAACGTATTTTAGTTTAAGGGAGTATATTGTGTGTGTATGTACTTAAATATGAACAATATAGCACCGTGTTGCGCATTTGATTTTGACCTTTTTGATTGGTGATCGGGTTTCAATATCTTCTTCTTAAAATAAGAGAAAATCTTTTTGTATATTTGATTTCTGAATCAAAGCACTCAAAGGTATCGACATTACTAATTGAAAATGCAATTATTTTTGGATTATTTCCTTATGTCTATAATTATTCAGATGGTGAACGATTAGGCGACAAACAAAATCAGATTAGTACGCGTTTTTATATAATTTATTTTTTCAAATATTTAAAGAGTTTTATTCTGCGATGTTTTGTTTTTTTTTAATTTGAAAAAAAAAAAATCAACATTTTCTTTTGTTGATTTTGTAAAATCAACAACACTATGTACTTCTTAATATAAAAAAAAAAAAACAAATAATTATATAGGCATTCAATCAATTATTTTAATTGGAATTATCTGTTTATGTTTGAAGGTGAAAATAATTGAAAATTCTTCTCTTTGAATTCATTAAATTGTCAATATACACCTTGTGTTGGTGGTAGGTGTAAACAGAAATTTAAAAAAGGACAAACCAACGAAAAATAAATAATTATAGTATTTAATTAGCGCGCTTAAACAGTAAAATAGCAAAATTTAATTAACTCTTCCTACGGGCTGAGGTTTAATATTTCTTTTGCATACATTTTATTTGTAAAAAAATATTTTAAAAAATAAATAAATTATTTTAAGATAAATATTTTTATATTCGTCATGGTTGCTTGCGTTGGGGGAATTAAAAACTGACTAAACCAGTATCTATACCTAAAGACAGAACTGCGAGGAGTCTAGTTTGCACTTTGAAATAAAGGGTTTTCCAATAAGGACGGGTCGGTGTTAGGTTAGGTTAGGTTTAAGTGCCTGTCGGCGGAGAACCGAAACACTTAGGCGAATTGTTGGCCCGTTGTGATACCACATGGATCTGGAAAAGATTTTCCTTACTCAATTAAACCATTGTGAGCTCTTAATGAAGCTTGCAAGTTTACTTATAGAAGTATTTGCTATATAGACAATGATTAGTAAGACGGAATCAGAGACCTAGATTAAGTCTGTCTGAGTACACGCCTCCACCAACCCCGTCGACGGTTTTTGATCCATCAATATAAAAATGAACGGATTCATCTTCCAAGAAAGTCTCATCCTCCCAAGTTGATCTGGATGGGATAGTAACTTGAAAGTTTTTGTTGAAATGTGCTTGAGGTATAGTTTAGTGGATGTTACTTGAAAATGATCTGAATGAATTCAGAATTACCGAGTGGCCAAATTTCATTATCGATCCACTGTGAAGAGGTTTTAAGACGAATAGCGCGGCCGTTTGTTTATTAAAGATGTCTAGGGGTATCAGATGGAAAAGAATGTTTAGTGCAGCAAAGGGGGTGGAGCGAAGTGTTCCGCTCGCGCACAAACAGGCAGTTCGTTGGACTTTACTATAAGTTTATCACAATTTGTAGAATCGGTCTTATTACCGAAGTGTATATAGCCAGTGAGTGATGCGGGGTTGAAGACCCCATTTATTCCCAATGGCTTTTTTGCTGGAGAAAAGAGCCACCCTTGCTTTTTTGACTCTTTCTTGTATATTAGGTCTCCAGCTTAACTTCTTATCCAAAATAAGACCCAGATATTTTGCTTTATCTGTGAATGTTAGTGGTATACCTTTAATAGAAGGGGGGTCTACTTGCGGAATTTTATATTTCTGAGAGAAGAGGACAAGATCAGTTTTGTAAGGGTTTACACCGAGCCCACACCGATCTGCCCAATCGGTTAGCTTGTTTAAAGCGTTTTGTAAAAGTTCTTTCAAGGTGCTTGGATGCTTACCAGATACTGCTATGGTATCCGCATATGCAATCACCCTGCAGCTTTCAGCTTCTAGGCACATTATTAGCTCATTTACTACCAAGTTCCAGACGGGTCGGTGTTGAAATGGAATAAAATAACCCTGAAGTTGTACACGCAGAATTTCAATTGTAACGATCGCATACTTGCGACTTGTCAAAAGAAAAGTCATAGGTACATTAAGATTGCATCTAATTCAATTTAAATAGTCATATGCGAATTTTGTATTTCTAGTGCGTATTTCTAGTAAAAAAAATGTGACACGATTCATAGCTCAAGGTCGAAAACTCGGTTTCTTCATTAGGCCAACATCATTAACAACTCAGTAAAAAATCAGAACTACCGGATTTGACGCAAGGTCTTCCTCCTATGAGACGACAAAGTTACTGGCATACTACCTATCGATTTCTTGTTTGTTTTTCACAAAGTCTACAAAGACTTAAATCAAATGAAACTGAATTTTTAATAATATTTGCTTTGTGTTCAAATTGAATTTTTAACACAACTTTTTTAACATTGAATTGAATTTTTTTAATAACCTTTTTTATTTTCTCTTCTAAATATGTACTTGATTATGTTTATCTGTTATTATTACATTACATTAAGTTATTCGTGTGTGTTTTGTGAAGTTAAAAATTTATTTTTTTTCTAAAAAAAAAAAATATAATAAGAAATAGAGTAAATATTGGCTTAAGAGTATAAAAAATGTATAATGGAAAAATAAGATGTGAAGGGGGTTGCATTTAGATCGGTCAAGCAAGACATGTATACATTCAATTCTTTTTTTTTGTCAAATGATGAAAGAAAAAGAGTCAAATGCCCAACACATCGAATGATTGTTTAAACATAAACATCCCTTAGAAAAATTGTTAAAGGTATTATATTATTTTTAAAAAGAAAACCTTGCCATCAGTGTAAAGAAAATTAAATTAATACAATTTTAAATTTTTTGATTTTTTTTTTCAATACAAGTTTAATCCGGCAAATTTCTGCCGTCATTTATTTCAATGTCTAATATGCGTGGTCAATGTTTTTGCTTCTTGCTGTACTAACTTAGCTAATGACGAAAATCAACAGCTTACACCTCAACAATGGGGCAATGATTTACTATAAATTTTTAAAGTTGCAAAACACCGAAAAAATTGTCTAAAATGCGTATGAATGAATGAACATGAATGTACATATATGTTGGTTTAACATTTAAAACGATGAAAAACCTTATGCTTATTCATGTGGGGTGTACAGGGGAAAGTACAGCTAACAACAACAAGAAGTTGAGATACCCCCGTAGTGCATTATAACCTATTTATTTTTTTTTATAAGGGGTTTTTCTGTGATAACACACTTGCAGTTAGGCTGCCAAGCTTTCGCACCATCATATTAATATTGAAGGTTTGAATGAAACAACAACAATTGGGTGAGCTACCACCAAGATTTTATAGGCTGGAGTTATAGCTATTTCACGACTGCCCAGGCCGATATTTAATTTTTTGTTTGGCTTAAAACCTCGGAGAACAAAAATGTAACGATTGAATTTCATAGAAAAATTAGACGATGATTACGGGAAAAATAGCGTGCGCTTTGAAAAGCGATCTATCAACCTAAAAAAGGGACAAAAAGGGGGAAAAAACACTCTTTTAAAAAGTTTTTTCTTTACTGCAAAAAAATTAGATGCATTTTCAGAAATCTTAATTGGTTATATATGTAGGTATGTATTTTATACAAAAATTATATCGAATAATAAAAATATAGAAAAAATAGGGTTCCGGGGGTTAAAAGTGCCCTTTTGTACGCATTTTAAAAACGAAATGTATTTTAAAGACTTTTTTCCTTCTGAGGTTTGTTTTTTTTTCACAAAAACATACTTATCAAATTAGAAGGGGGCATGGGAGGGAATTATACTATTCCAATTCTTGTTTTCATATTTCATAACGATATGCTTATAAAATAACCCGCTAATGAGGTTTATTTTCTACAAAAATTCAAAATAAATTAAATTCAAACCAAAATTCCCACCTACTCCCCTTCAAAATCTATAGTAAAAAAACAACTTAATTACCTACCCTGTTCAATTGCAATAATTATACAGACATGATTCTTCGTGTATGTATAGTTTTCTCCAAAAACAAAATTACTAAAATTAATTAAAAAAATATTCAATTTTACATAATGATGATTTTTGTAACAAAAATTCTTTTACCTTCAAAAATGTGTCATTCATATGGAAAAATTAGCACCCTATTAATTAACATTTCGATTATGTTAAATGAGGAATTATTAGTTCACAAAGTCACACTCTTACCTAAGCATACGGAATTATTGAATTTCTGAGACAGCATTTGATTTATTGGACACTCAATGTTGTAAATAAAAATCACAACATTCAAAATAAAATAATGCTAAATTGATTTATAAGATTTATTAGAAAAAAAAATAAATATTTTAATAATGTTTATATATCGAACAGAGGGCCTTAGGTTTAATGATATTTTATTCAAACACGATGAATAACGTTATTTACATAAATACCTTATTCCTACAAAGAGGAACTTGTGTGCCATTGTGTGGACTATACATACAATATACATACATATACACTTCTAACGAGGGTTTGGGCAGTTATTCTTTAGAAAAGTTATTGAAACCCATTCGACGTTTCTTGGAATTGTGTTGTATTGAGGATTAGGGAGATGGATGGATAATCTTTGGAAGACCAAACAGCAAAGTGTGTTGTAAAACTGTCCGAAAAACATCACCATATGTCGTTGACAGGAAGCAGAATGCGTATACCCAACACATATACACTATACACTAGTACCTATATACACGGAAGGAGATAAGAGGATTATCTTTTGGTCGTTTGTTCTTTTTCGAAAGTGGAACTTATTTTTATGAAATGGAAGAAAAAGAAGAAATATCAATTTGGGGAGATTCTAAAAAAAAAAAAAAAAAAATTGAGGGATAAAATTGAAGGCTACTTTGGGTCGTATAGGTGGAACTATATAGGCACACTAAGGCGTTATTGTGTAGAGAAAATCAAAGCATTCAAAGGAAAAATCTAGCTATACATACATATATGCATGTAATACATTATACTCATGAACAAAGTATAAAACGTTTTAAGATCTCGCTATCAAAATTACTACGTAAGTAGGATTTGATGATGCGAACAAACAATATTGAATGACAAAAAGATTAACAGTATATAGTTACGGTTTAACCTTTTCTAAAAGTTTAAGCATGAGTTAAATATGCCATATCTATTGACATCAGATGTTTTGTGTTTGTTCAAAGGACAAACAACAAATTCTAAATCGAACGAGATATTTTCCTCAAACACGATAATAACGATGCTCTTAGAAATAACGTTTGTATTTATTTGCACCAGTTTGTTTAATCTTAGGCTAGCTAGGTTCAAATGACACCGACGCACGACGCCTATTCGATTCGATTTTTTCCATATACCTAAAATGTTTTTGTTAAATACGGGATAGCATTTCACACGATGCCTTTAATTGATTCCATTATTTCACGCATACGGTTTTATTGGCAGAAGATGCAGTGACTTCCTTTTAACTATAACAATCTTAATGTGTATATGGATTCATGTATTTCAATTTTTATACGATACTGTATAAACGGTTAAGATAATCTACTCTTTTGTCTAAGTTAGCCAGCTATATAAGACAACAATAAACGAGGTTTTTTGAAAACATTTTACAAAGTTGGACAGTTGTCTAAAGTTATACAACGTTTATAAATAAGACCGCATGTGTTCGAAAAATCAATTCTGGATTTAACTAAATATTTTAATGCCATGCTTATTGCCTGCGTGAATAAGGTTGGCCCAAAATGACTTTTTTTTCATTGTAAATCTTAACTTTTTAAAGCATAAAGACATGGCTACAATTTGTTACCTTCTTAAAGGAAATTTCCAAAAGCTAAAAAAAAAATGGTGGATTTCAAGAAAACTCCTGAAAAAGGTATTTCGAAATCATTTGCTGAAAAAAGATTTTCTCAAAAAAAAAAAAATATTGAATTAAAGTAAATCTTTTACAACAATACTTAATTTTGCGGATAAAAAAAAAATATAGCTATTCAAATATCCACAGACTATTCCAAAATACAATTTTTTTCCAGTTTCAAAGCATTCTAAAAAATCCTTTGACACAATTTATATCGAACCACGAATTTTGGTATAGGACGAATCAAGAGCAGTTGAATGTGGACATAAAAAGGCGAAAGTGGCAGATGGATTAGTCACATATTCAGGAAACCAAACGACAATATCGCTAAGCAGCCTTGCAAATGGAATTTTCAGAGTGCATGGCGGATTGGAAGACTTTTGGTCTTGGTACTTGGTCGTGGAGTCCAACTATGCACAGTTGAAGTACTTAGTTGCAGACCATTAAAGATGGCACTATGGTATCGATTTGTTGGTGCCCTATATGTCCTGAGCTTGGTTACAGGACTAGATGATGATTGAAAAAATTGTAGCAACACGTTGTCTGAGTTACAATAAAGGGAAAAAAGCTGATGGCTCTAAAATCGACTTCAAATTACAAAAAATGACCATTAGACCAATATACCTACGGATTGCACTTATTCTAAATGCAAAATCTTTGGGAAATAAAAAAAATATTGAAGCTTTTTATATTTTATTAAAAATTTTTTTTGTCTATTTATTAGAAGTCATATTTATTGCAATTTCGTGCAATCCATCAGTCGGGTTTTTTTTATATATTTTCTTGGCATTTTTCTAACGGGTGATTTTTTAGCTGGTTTGGTTTTGGCAACACTGGTTTTGACAGCTGACGTGTGTTTAGTACCTTGTGTCACTGTCAAACAGCTTCAGTTTGGTTTGCAATTTAACCATGGATCGTCTTACAAATGAACAACGCTTGCAAATTATTGAATTTTACTATCAAAATTCGTGCTCGGTTCGAAATGTTGTTTATCGAAAAATTGTGTTCAGCGATGAGGCTCATTTTTGGTTGAATGGGTACGTAAATAAGCAAAATTGCCGCATTTGGAGTGAAGATCAGCCAGAAGCATTGCAACAGCTACCAATGCATCCCGAAAAAGACACTGTTTGGTGCGGTTTATGGGCCGGCGGCATTATTGGGCCATATTTCTTCAAAGATGATGCGAATCGCAGCGTTACTGTCAATGGTGAACGCTACCGAGCGATGATAACAAACTTTTTTTTGCCCGAAATGGAAGTTCTTGACTTGCATGATATGTGGTTTCAACAAGACGGTGCCACATGCCACACAGCACGCGAAACAATGGCGCAATTGCGAGGCGAGTTTGGTGAACAGTTAATTTCACGTTTCGGGCCGGTCAATTGGCCGCCTAGATCGTGCGATTTGACACCATTAGATTATTTTTTGTGGGGGTATGTCAAGGCTAATGTCTATAGGGACAAGCCCGCTTCGATTGACGCACTGGAAGCCAACATCCATGCATTCATTCGTGAGATACCGGCCGATATGTGTGAAAGAGTATGCCAAAATTGGACTCAGCGGATGGGCTACCTGAGACGCAGCCGCGGTCAACATTTGCATGAAATTATCTTTAAACATTAAATTGCAAGGTTCAAACTATCGATTCAAATAAATATTTCATTCATTTTTTCGAATTTTTTGTGTTTTTTTTTTTTTTAAAGTTCTAAACCTCTTAAAAAATCACCCATTATTTTAAAATTGAAACTGATAAAAAATGATTTAGCAAAAATGAAAAAGGCAACAAGCAAAAACATAAATAAACTGCTTTCAAATACATAAATAACGGGTGGTTAAATTTTAAGGGCCGATGTTGAATGTGAACCACACCTAAACGTGAAGTTTTTTTCTGCATTTCATTTGACATTTCTCAACTTCAGACTAACTCAATTTGAGCCATTGAAAGATACACAGTCGTCAATGGTCAGAATGGTGGCAAGAAATGGCAACAGTGGATTATCAATTTTCGAAGAAAATCATCTTCAGATGCACATTTTCACCGCAGTGGATTCGTTAATAAGCAGAATTGCCGCATTTGGGCGAATGATAATCCAAGAGTGATTGTCGAAAAACCAATGCACCCACAAAGAGTGACTGTTTGGTGCGGCTTATGGGCTGGCGGCATCATCGGGCCGTATTTTTTCCAAAATGAGGCTGGTCAGGCAGTTATGTGTTCGCTATCGTGAGATGATAACGAAATTTGGAAGATATGGATGTGGACGATATGTGGTTTCAACAGGACGGTGCCACTTGCCACACAGCTAACGAAACAATAGCTCTTTTGCGCGACAAATTCAATGGCGTGGTGGCGATGTCAATTGGCCGCCAAGATCATGTGATTTGACACCGTTGGACCTATTTCTTTGGAGTTATTTGAAAGAAAAGGTGTACGTCGATAAGCCAGCAACAATTCAAGAGCTAAAGGATGAGATAATTCGGCACATTAACGGCATAGATCCTCATTTATGCCTCAGCGTCATCGAAAATTTTGACCATCGGATGGAGGTGTGCCGCCGAGGTCACGGCGGCCATTTGGCCGATATTTTGTTCTATACATAATTGAACCATACCAATAATAAAAAGAAATGACAATAATTTTCTAAATAATTTGTGTTTTATTCAAAATCAACATCGGCCCTTAAAATTTAACCACCCTTTATAACTAAGTATGATACAATTTATGATAAAATGTGATAAAATATCATTAAATTTAAGAAAACATATCAATTATATCAATAATAATAATTCAATAATACATAATACATTGTTATCAGATGTATGTAGGTATGTATGTATATTGTGAAGCTTAGAAAAAATTTCAAATAAACTAAAAAAAAAAAAAGATTTAATAATGCTGAGCATTATTTATGGCCCATATTTTCCTGACGATAGGACAATCTGCTTCCATCAAGAATTTCTCGCCTTGTTTAAGGCAAGGTCCATATAAATATACGAGTAGGTATAAGTTATCCTAGTATAGGAAATATCATGTCTGTTGAAATGTGTGCTCAACCATTGAGCTTAACTGCACACTAAAAATTGTTGGGTGGCAAAAAAAAAAGAAAGAAAAAGAAAGAAGATATTATTTCGCTTTTAATAAGAAGAAGTCGTATTTCGTATATAATAATATTGGGATTCATGGGAACTTAAAAATAAATGATTTTATTATAGCTAAAGTTTTCCGACAGATGAATTCTGTTCTATTTCTCTTTTTGATTTCTTATGGACTTTTGACAGGTCTTTAGAGTTGTTGGCTTTCGGGTTTTTATTCTTTATACTTTGTTAGATTTAACACCTACTTAGCTCAATGCATTCATAGCTTTAGTTATAAAAAAGGTAAAGTAGGTATAGGTATAGACACAAATATTGTTGAAACATTTTTCATAATTAAATAAAATGTATCCCCTTGAAATAGATGGCGTGTTTTTTTTTCCTTTAATCTATAAAGTAAAAGTGTAAAGAAAACAGTACAATTTTGTATAAAAAAAAAAAATGGCTGAGCTTGAATATTGAATGAATTGTCTATTGAATAAATAATAACCTATCACAGCAACTATACTATAACTATATATAGTCTATCTTTGTCTTTTTATTAAGGTATGCACAAACCGACGCAATGGCGATGGCAATAACGATAATATTTGTCGCGCGATAAAGATATGCGATCGAAACATGCTCACGTCAATGCGATATATTGGTGTGGCGGGCAGTTCAGAAAAATGAAATCTAGAAAAACCTCTAAAAATTCGTAATTTTTATATTGAATTTTTTGCTCGTTTTTAGGACTTTTGGATAACACTTTTGGATCGATGTCTTCTATATATGACAAAAAATAATTTATTGCCCATCTGTGAAGCTATAAACTGTCAGATTCCAAAGGATGGCTACAATGTCGATGGATTAAAAAACCTCAAAAAAATCTTAAATAAATAAATTTCTTGGGCTTTTGGATGACATTTGGATCGAAATATTCAATATACGACAAAACATAGTTTGTTGCCCATCTATCAAGCAATAAATCGTCCAATACTCCAATTATATTGCAGGATGGCTACGATAACGACGGATTTAAAAACCTCTACATAATTAATATTTTTTGAAATTAAAATGAAGGTGAAACGCAGGCAAAAATGTTTTCTTAATTTTTTAGTATTCTTGGTATTAATTATCAAATATTTTATCAAAAACTGAATGCTAACTTCATGTGATATGGCAATCAAATGATGCT
This sequence comes from Epistrophe eligans, assembly GCA_951394125.1. Classification (NCBI taxonomy): domain Eukaryota; kingdom Metazoa; phylum Arthropoda; class Insecta; order Diptera; family Syrphidae; genus Epistrophe; species Epistrophe eligans. The sequence continues at coordinate 57,206,740 of OX596029.1, forward strand.
CGCTTCTTTCAAGAAAAGTCGTGTAACTGAACGCAGCAGTGCAACCTAAACGTAATCCACATATCGCGTAGATGAGTGTCTCTCCATTGATTCATAAAAAGTGCGGCATCCATATTGCTATCGCGATCGCTAGCGCCATCACATCGGTTTGCACAATGCTTTATGGTCTTAAGTTGTCTATGTCTTTATGGTCTTTGATGTCTTTGGAAAGTCTAAAGTTTTGAACATATCTAAAACCAAGGCAAAATAATTCTTTTATGAAAAAATTAAAAAAAGATCATTTACATGTGTTCTTCCAGATCCAGCGGTTTCGAAGCATCGCGTAATTCTCTTCGAACATTCTCTTGCACCAAGATATTTTCTTCTTCGAAATCATATTCACTAAAAAATAAAAAGTTCAATCGTAGACATTACGTTCGGTTGGTTAATTTTGAACTCACGCGACCCGAATAAAATAATTAATCAACGTCGAAATTTTAAGTGTTTTAAGCCACTTGATTGAAAATTGAAAACAAACACTAATTTTGACAACGACAATATCAAAATTGGGATCGTTCAATCCATAACGTTTGACATCTGAATTTTCAGAATTCTGACTTTTTGGAGCTTCTGATTGACAAGCTGTCATAAAAAGTTAGATGACTTATAGTGACTTTTACCGCCAAATTATTCACTCGATGCATCCAGATTAAAACTTAAATCTTAACTTAACTTAAAATGTATTTAAATTGAAATTGTATAGTTTACATCTGGATTAAATTTTTAATCTGGATGAATCGAGTGAATAATAAGGCCGTTAGTTATATTTAGTTATGTTTCATCTGAATTTTCAGAGAAGAAATTGTTTGTGGTGGGCGAAATGTGAAAGCAGTTGAAGTAGGTACTACACATAATATTGGAGTTTATAATTTTCACAGTGGTTGGTGTTTAATTTGTTAAGTTTTGGTCATAAAAATTCAATATTTATTTCAATGGACGACCTTTTTGTTTATTGTTTAGCGAGTTCTTAAAAAAATTTCAAATACGATTATTGTTATTATTTTATTTTTATTATTACTTTTATATTGAAATTTTGATAGTTTTGGTATATTTTGTTGGAAATACATCTTAGATATTTGAAAAGCAAAAGAAAATAATTTATGGCATAAAAGAAAACACTTCTTATGAAATTAATAAAATGTGTTGCTGATTTGGTTACATTTTACACAATGTTTAATTTACGAATATATGTTATTAAAGTTTTATTTTATTTCGATTTAATGTAAATCCTATAGGTAGGTAAATTCATGAATTTGACACAACGACTTTTGACTGAAATTTTAGATTTTTTTCTTGCGTTCAACGATATAAATTCAGAAATTTGAAAATTGACATGTAAAACGTAATCCCTTGAACCCGCCCATTGTCAATTAAATTATTCACAATAGATCTTAAATCTTAAGAGCTTTAACAGTTCCTAAAAAAAATTAGATTTTACTACGATAATTGCGATTTATTAATTTTATTGATAAACATCTACGGTCTTATTTATAAACGTTGTCTAACTTTAGACAACTGTCAAACATTGGAAAATGTGTTCAAAAACTTTGTTTATTGTTGTCTTTTAGCTGCCTAACTTAGACACAAGAGTAGATTGTCTTAACCGTGAATAATGTAATATTTATTACATAAAGCATATTTCCATCAATTTGAAAATAGTTAGACAATGTCTAAGTAGACAAAACTGTTGCATTGATAATAATTTACAATCGTAATAAGGATGTACATATATATCTTTTTTAATAGCTTTAGTTTTTACTAATTTTCACGCACTTTTTACTTTCCTAGACCACATGTTACTGAAATTGGTGGCTTCGATAGTATTATTCTTCTCTTGGGTGATTTTAATTTTTAAAACTCTTATTGGATTTCTTTAGATGAATATTTCTATACTACTTCATCATTGTACATATGTATATGAGGTACATATCTGTCTGAACATGAATTCTAAATGAATTTTTGGATATTCCTTACTGGCATAATTGGGACATTGCTCAGTTTGTCGAATAAATATTCTCCAGGGGCTGCTTTTATTGTCTGATGGGCATTCATAAAGGAAGTAAGTAAGAACCCTCTTCTATCTCTTCATCTCATTATCCACGTTATATGGCCTGCCTATTCTGATGTTCATTTCTTCTTCCGTATAAATAATGTATACGTTTCTTTCTGGGAAAAATCGAAGGGTGACTGAGTCTGATGCTCTGAGTAACTTGATTTCACAGCAACGATTCAACATTTTTGAATTTGATATAATTGAGGAAATGGCTTTGATTGTCACCTGGGTGTTGTTCTTAGAACCTTGTCGTTTCGTAAGAACCGAAACATGATTTTCGTTTATGACTCGGTTTTCCTGCCAACAGATTTCTTTGTTGGGCCACTGAGTTAAAATTTATTTACGTTGTACTTGTAATATATATAGTCTGTTTGAATGTCTATATTTCAGTGAAGTTCATGATTGTGCTATGATCCGAATGGTCCCTTTCTTTTCTAATCATATACAAATGATAATGTAAGTTTTAATGACACTATAGTTGAACAAACACAAGTCCCAACTTTGAGCCTACAATCAATTTTAAAGCATTGAACCAATTCAATTTGTCTTTGGATTGATCCTGTGCCTAAGTTCTGTAATTCTCGCTTCATTTAAATTGGACGAGAAACGTAAAGAAATACAACAAAACTAATGTGTTTCAATTTTCTACGTTTCCCGATTTATTATTATCGATGCGTGAGAATTATAAAACGTAGACATTGATCTAGTCTAGAGCTTGTAAAATTGCAATATTTTCAAATCATATTTAGACAGTTCACGTTTCTAAGATCACACTGAACAAACCTCTGTTTTCACTTTTTCAGAAGAAATAGAAACCTGAACAAGATTTCTCCGCTAGAAGTCAAAAGCACTCTCAATCTCTTTTTTATAAATTGATCAACTGCAAAAAAAAATAATTGAGCAAACTAATCCAGTTAGAGCTTTTGACAGCAAAAATGAAGAATCTCACTGAAGAATTACGTTCAGATTTCTGAGATGTCTGAGAAACCTGAACTGGCTAATTAATTGCATCTTCTATCTCAAGATAAATCAGCGTTGCCATAAAATATTTTTTTGAAATTTCCACATCGAAAATCAGAATCTAAAAGAATTTTAAATATTTGCTGTTTAATAAATTAAAGATTATAATTTGTATTCGTTTATTGTTTTTATTTAAATTATTTTACACTAACGGATACAGTATGGCGGATTTCATAATCGGCTTGAATGTTAAGAATTCATACCAGCAATAAATTTTTAAATAAATTGAATAATATATTTAGTGGTCTTGTATTTTTTTGCCCCAGCTGTTTTTCAAATTAAAATTGAAAAATGACAAAGCACCACTAAAGGAGTCTGATGATCGGCCTGGCAGTCGTGAAAAAGCTATAACTCCAGCCTATAAAATCTTGGTGGTAGCCCACTAAATTGTTGTTGTTTCACTCAAACTTGTAATATCATAAGCTTTTTCTTTTTTAATCAGGTCTGCGCGTCTTTAAAAATCGAAGAAAATATCGGATCCAGTGCCCATTCATATTATGTAATGTGTTGTTGTTTCTAATAATGCGATGTTACGTTTTTGTGGGCACTCGAACAACCATTTTTAATATCTGACAGTTTCAACTTTGAAAACCTGCACAGTTTTATTAAAACTAGGTTTGTTCCAAACATTTCTCGCACTTAATAGGTTCGTTCGCCAGAAACTACCATTTTCTACCAGATTTAGTCCAAACGTGTTCGCGTACGCACATTTCGTGTAATTTCTGGCAGGAGAGAGCGCTCGAGACGAAGAAAATTATTTCCCCTTTTTGCATGTTTTTACCCGAGAAATTTCTTCGGGCACAAACATGTAAGTTCTGTGTTCTGTCAGAAGCCAGTTTGAAAGTTAAAGAACAACAACAAAAAAACAAAATGGCTGTTGTTTACTTTTTGTTTATTTTTTTTTTAACTAATTGGAGCAGGAATTTTGTTCTTGTTCATTCGAGTAAAAAAATTAAATTATTTAAATAAAAAAAGAAATATATTATTAAAATATTTAATTAAATTTTTGAAGTGTTTCAGTGTTTTTTTTTTAAACTGTTCTTTTAAATTACGATTCTTAATCGAATTTGGGATTTATGAAAAAAATACGATATGTTTTGCTAAAGTTATGATTCAAATTTCAATGTTGTCGCTTTGTTTACTTTTTTGCTCTTGTTTACTTTTTTTTGACGTTTAAAAAGTGGAAAATATTTTGGTTTAAGGCGTTCGTATATTTTCAGATAGTTTCACTTCTCTTTGAGAGAATTTTACCCCCACTCATCAAAGTTTGACAGATTGCCATTTTTAGTGTGGAAAGTATCCGAACAATCCTAATATTTCTAATTGCCAATTGAAATGCTCTCGAAAAGAAAGAAAACTGTCAAAATGTAGAGAGAACGGTTTTTGCACTAATTTTCCCTGATTCGGATCACTTTTGAAACATCAAGACACATATTCAACTAAGTCATCTCGCCTTAGATCAATGATAAATCTTAATTAACATTTACATAAAAACCAAAAAAAAAATAAAATGTTTACAAAATATAAACTAAACTTCTTAAATCAAGATTATTAATAAAAAACAAAACGTTTATTATGCATTCAATTACATATATACCTTAAGTGCGTTTTTCTTTAAAAAGCACTAATTTATATAAGAAATACAACTATACATTTTCTGTTTATGAATTTTTGTTCCTAATTGACATCAAAACTAAAATAAAAATTAAATTTACAATTAGGCAATCCTTGGTCGACATTTTTTTTTTAATTCAACCTAAAAATTGGGTCATTTGAAATAAGTCAACTTGACATTTAACAATCAGCAAGAAATAGCCAAAAGAAATTCCTCCAACATAAATTGGTGGGAAGGGTAAATGTTTTTCTCTTTCTCACTCTTTTGCAATAAATAGCACAATTTTTGACTTGTGGAAAAGTTCCGGGTTCAGACGATAAAAGACTAAATCTGGTGGTGTGAAACTGTTTGAGGAGAAGTTTGTTTTTTGAACTTTTCTTGTTAGAAACATATGTGCGGAACAAAGCCATGGAAGATTATGGACATTTGTACCGTAATCTGCATGGAGGTGCCATACATTCCCACCTGTTCCAACAAGCTCATCAAATGCAGCTGAGGATGAAAGGTCTCAGGTTTTATCACTTTACATTATAATATATGTACATAGGCTGAGATCAGTGTGGAACCCTTTTGTCTTACACTTAATCATTGTCATGTCATTGCTAACGTGGGAGAAAAAGGTTTATATTTTTGTGGGTGATCTTCTTTATATGACTACACTTGTATCAGTTATTTTGGACACTAAAGTTTTTCGCACCAATCATCAGTACCTTTGGATTACTGCCTAGTGCCTACAGTCGATCTAAGCCTTTCACACAGACTTTGGTCGATTCACTCTCACTAACCTCTTTACTTAGAAGTCGAAGTCATGATGGCTCCTGACGTTGTCAGGAATTTCCATATATATTGTCCTATGCCGCCGCCACCCACATATCTTTCGAATGCTAATATTAAATTTTGTTCCTTCTCTAATTTCACTTTGAATGTATAAGGAAAATGAAATATTATACGGGCTTAAGCAATAGATTTTATTTTAGAATTATAACACAGGTTGAAATTGATGACAAACAAAAAAGTTACGTTCACAAAAATAACACTCATGTTTCTCAAACCTCTTTTAATAACTAAATCCCTTTTACATAAAACTTTTTAAAAGTAATTGTACGCACTCATGTAGACAATAATTTACCTTGCCACTTGTCTTGCCACCCACACGTCCACGTATAATTAAATCCTCAATTTTTCTATTCAAGTTAGATACTTAAAACTTAAGACTTTCCTCATATGAAAGAAAATTCATTTAGGTAACTTTTCTTTTTGGCAAAAAAAAAACTGAATTTATTCAAGGAAAAACTTTAGAATAAATTTAAGTCTAGAAATAACGTATGCAAACTTATTCATTCATTCACATACCCAAACTGACTCAAAAATAAATGAAAAAAAAAAAAAATAACAATCAAATGAAAAATTTCTATGTGCATGTACATAACATACATAAATGCTGTGGATAAATCTGAAGTTATTATATTTATTTGTGTAATCGAATTCATTTTATTAAACCCAAACCGAAATTATTTCAATCTTAGAAAATAATCAACATCATTTGACTTCATTCGAATAACATCATTTAATTTACATCAATTATGTACCATTTGAATGGAAATAGAGTGCCAACAGCAGTGTGTCGTATATATGTATGTATGTACATTAGAGAGACTGTAGATTTAAAAGCATAGCATAGCATAGAATCTAGGACGAGTTGTATATATATAGGTGGGGTGGGGGGTTGGAGGCACAACCAGCCTGCTCTCAACACAAAACCACATTGACCAAATAACAATCATCAAAGTCGAGGAAGGAGTAGACGTGTGAGGTGAGAAACCACAAACATCGGGTTAAGACGTTATGGTAATTACATATTTCGGTTGAAATTCCAGGAGTTTTAAAATTAGCTGGCACGCCCAACAAAACCTTTGCCACTTTAAGAATGATGGGAGGTTTTCTTTTCTTCTTTTTTGTTAGGTAGGTATATATACACATACACCAACACTTAGGCTTAGAACTGGAAAAAGTTATTCTAAATGTGTTGCGTTAAAGGGCTGCGGTTTTGTTACTTAACGAGTATATACTTCAATGGCGATAATAGAGCCATGTAAACGCCTAAAAGGTGTTTGCAATCAGATACTTTGACCATTTGTTTGCTTTTTATTAATTTTATACTAACGGGTATTTTGTTTTATTAAGTAGTTAAGAATTGCACCCGTTGCCTGCGATGTAGGTACATAGGTACTTATATTTTGAAAAAAAAAAGAACACGAAAGTTTGCGCATAAAAACTTTTTCGACTTAATTACCTTGATGAAAAAAACGGAAATATACGAATTTAATTAAAGATACATCGTCAATCCAGAAGAGAACAGTTGAAATTAAGCAAAAAAAAATATTGATGTGCTAACATCTTCATACATATATGCCGGGTTAAGGATAAACTAAAAATACACGTAGCACGTTACGTGAAATACGTTACGTGTCACATCTACACGGTACGATATTTAAACTGAAATCTGGCCCTCGGGTGAACGTTTACACAACAAGACATTTTTTAACAAGACAATTTTATATATTGGAACAAAAAAAACAGCCACTGGATTCGATTGTGATTGTTTGGCGATTGCGATTGTCAGTTTGAAAATGAATTAATATAATTTCTATCAATTTTAATTTATCAAACGCTTTTGCCATTGTAAATTGTCAACATATTTTTGATGAACTTATTGTGAATTGAGCATCAATCAACCATTTTGAATTAAAATCCGTATTGCTAGTATCAATCGTTGTCAATTATTTCGATTTTGTTAAGTTCTTTGAAACTCTGTGCATTTGTGTGAATTTCTACACAAAATTCTGTCAAAGTTCATACATATATAGAAAAAAAAAAAGATATGCAGAAATTTACAAAAATGCACATGGTTTCATAGTAAAGGAACACACCTAATAATTCTATCAATCAGAACATTTAAGTTGCTGCAGAAAATGTAAGTTTTCTAATAATTTTATAATTTTAAAAATAATTTTAAATAATTTTAATTTTTATAAATATACTAAACAAAATTAGAAAAGGCTGAAATACTTAGCAATAAATAATTGAAAAACTGGTGAAGCTGATGGATGAAAATTTAGAAATTGCAAAGGTAATGTGTTCAAAAGCTTCAAAGCAAAGAAAGTGGTATCAGTTTGCTGTAATTTTAAACGGCTAGGATCCTCTGTACGGGAATGGAATAAATGACAACGGATATATAATTTCATAAATTTCTTTCAACTCACTTTTATTTCATAAAAAATGTTAGTAAATTATTTATTACTATATTCCCAAAACTTCAAAAAAAACTTTAACGGTCGTCGTCGTTGCCATCGAACCGGAACTCCACTGAACTCATTTTTTAATAATACAGGGTGTCCTGTACTACTTTGTTTGTTTATAATTTTTGATTAAATGAAAGAGAATGGATCTTATATTGATAAATGTTTTATTTAATGTCGGCAATTATGTATGGAATACAATATCAGGTAAATGTCCGCCTCTGTTAGTCTCACAAATGCGAGCCCTTTTGAGCACATTTTTCATTACATTCTCACATATTTCACGCGGTATTTCATTGATTAATTTCATCACGAATATTTTGTTTGATTTGCTCAAGCGTTTCTGGTTTGTTTGCATAAACCTTGCTTTTCAGATATCCCCACAAAAAGAAGTCCGGAGCAGTTAAATCAGGCGACCGTGGAGGCCAATCAACATCACAATTTCTTTAAATAACTTGTTGTGGAAAGAGGTCTCGCAGTAATTCCATTGTAATCATGGCTGTATGCGATGTGGCACCGTCTTGTGGATACCAAATGTTAATGTTAATGTTAATGTTACCAAAATGTTTTAACGATTAAAACACGTTGGTTTATCGAATATTTTTCCATAATAAATTTGCCACGTGTTAACTTCACGACTGCCAAATATGAACTGTCAAGACTAATGTTTACCAAAATGGCGGCAAAACAAAGTAGTATACCTTCCGAGCGGACACCCCGTATGTACAATCATGAAAATCGCAGTAAAAATGTTACGTTATAGATCTTTCAAGCGTGGTTTTAATATTTCCACAAATTCAAAGTGTTATTAAATTTGCTTTTGCTGAAAAATGAGATTTAGTCAGTTGCCTTACGGTAATTTAATTTTTAAGTCGGCTTTAAATCGATTAGGAAAATAATGAATGATTTCAAAGGACTTTTATAATGAAATTCTGAATTTCAAAATTGGAGGAAAATACTAAACCTTATAAAGCTTTCAACATTCTACCTCGTGTAATAAGGTATTAAATGAATTTCTGTATTAAACAATTCGTCTGAAGTTGGGATGGAGGACATTGTATACTGTTGTGCATTCCTAGAAGTCTGAGTATTAATTTTGAAGTGAAATTGTTTAAGAGGTGAAACTTAACTGAATATTTCACTAGAATACTATTCATAAAAACAGGGATAAAATACTGAGAAAATAAATTATTTAATTTTTATATGCAATGTCAGGTTGTTAATTTGTCATCGATGACTTCGCACTAATTAATTGCAGAGATTTTTAATACGACACAGGATTCTTCAGACTTAATTTTTTTATTTTTAGATTTTGTATAAACATTCAGCTAACTATAAAGAAAAAATAAATTTTCTTTCCCAAGATCTACACAGCTTAAAAAAACGATTCAACTATCTTATCTTTCCCCAACATCCAATGCTGCTTGGCAATATTTTTTACAGTGTTTACGACTATAACTAAGTTAAAGTTTGGTTTGGCAGTGAGCATAATTCTGAAAATTTAGGATGGATGATAAAAAATGAAATTTTGCAGAAATTTCAAATATTGCTACATAGTGGTTGTACTTAAAATTACAGTACCAGAAAAGTAGGATTGAAGTTTACACAAATATGTGGCTATAGAAATTGCAAAGGGCAATCTATATGTCGAATGCAGCATATTAATTTGGTAACACTGATATAGCACCGACTACTCAGTAGATATTGTATTATAGGACAGGCAATGAGGAATAATATGAGAAAAGTTTTGATGTGGTCCAAGTTTGAATGCAGTTTTTTCTTAGCTTTATCCAACCCATATCATCTTTGATACACAATAAAATAAAATAAAAATATTCCATCTGTAATTGCTCGCCTTTTTTTTTTTAAATAAAATAGCCTTTTCGTGGACTTCAAATATTCGTAGTGACATTCAAAATTGTCAGAAACTGTGAATGGTGTTCGCTATCGTGAGATGATAACGAACTTTTTATGGCCCGAATTGGAAGATATGGATGTGGACGATATGTGGTTTCAACAGGACGGTGCCACTTGCCACACAGCTAACGAAACAATGGCTCAATGGCCAAGATCATGTGATTTGACACCGTTAAACTTCTTTCTTTGGGGTTATTTGAAAGAAAAGGTGTACGTCGATAAGCCAGCAACAATTCAAGAGCTAAATGATGAGATAATTCGGCACATTAACGGCATAGAACCTCAATTATGCCTCAGCGTCATCGAAAATTTTGACCATCGGATGGAGCTGTGCCGCCGAGGTCGCGGCGGTCATTTGGCCGATATTTTGTTCTATACATAATTGAACCATACCAATAATAAAAAGAAATGACAATAATTTTCTAAATAATTTGTGTTTTATTCAAAATCAACATCGGCTCTTAAAATTTAACCAACCTTTATAAATTAAAACAAAAAAGTCTATTTTTCAAAAAAAAAACACAAACGAAGAAAACCGGAAAAAAACAAACAACCTTATTTTCAAAATATCGAGAACCCCACAAACCCGAATTTTTCTCAAACTCAGATTTGTACTCAGAATCAACCCCCCTACAAAACTGCATTCAAACTTAGACCACTTCAAAACTTTTCTCAGATAACTTATAAATGACTCGACGTTGCCTGTAATATTGAGTAATTTTTAATTCTGAATAAAGCCTGATTCACAATGCGACGTGAAAACGAAATTTTGGCGTGACGAGATCTATTCACAGTTATTCTCTCTTAAAAACAAATTACTAACAGTGATAAAAAAGGAAAAAAAATACGTGAACTCATACTGAAACCTCCTACACATAATTATAGAAAAAATGCAAAGCCAAATGTTACATTTTAATGGACTACAGTGAACCTACCAAATTGTAGTCAGTACCTAACCATTAAACAAAAAAAAAGTGTAAGTGCCGGGACTCACGGTTTAGATGTGTAAAAACATCAAATTAAAAATTCAAGTGCTGGGGTCGAATTACGTAAAATGAAAACGATCGAACGATATTGTTTTGGCAATAGCTGTCCCTATCCTTCTCTTAAGATGTGATAGAGATGGGTATTGTCAAAACAATATCGTTCTATCGTTTTCGTTTAGGCCCCTGGTTTTACTTTTACATCACAGAACGCGACGAGTTCGAACTGTCAACCCAATTTCAACCCAAACTCAACTCGATCTAGTTTGAAGTACTGAAGTACGAACGAACGTACTCAATATTCAACGTCTCGTAACGTGTAAGATCACAACGTGATGTGTCACAGAAATTTCCACGTTTTTAGTTAACTCTATACCGCCGGCATAGTTTACAAATCAAAAATAGAAGAGCTTGCTTGGCTCTTTTTTAACATTTTTTTAGGCCTGATTTATTATTCGACCCAAAACGAAAATCACACTCGTGACTCGATACATAAATATTCTCTGGCCATATCGATCATTACTCTTGCTATCAACCAAAGTAGGCTAGCAAAATTATTTTTCTTCCTTTATCCATTTCATTCGTTGTCAACTGAGAGAGAACATATCATAGAAATATTATTCCTAACACCACGACCAAAGCTTCATTTTATTTAACTACAAGGTGTACTTTGTCTCTGAGAAGATTAGCAGAATTGTTACACAAAGCGTAAGAGCGAGAGTTCAGCTGTAGTCAGTCATAACATAATTAGTTTCTATTAATTTACATATTATTTCGAATTAATTTACTGTTGTATATTGAACATTTATTATCATTAATGGACAGTGAATAGGGAATTAGAAGTCCCCTTTTAATTCCATGTCAGGATTCATCAAATCAATTAACCCTTGATCCTTCCTTTAATGACCGTTTAAACAAATTGACCAATTTGATGGCCCCCTACTGAATTAGTCTTAATTATACAATTCAATTTTTTTATTTATGTCTTATGGTTATGAAGATTATTCTGGGATTTTGTTTTGAATACCTACATTTATTTATAAAAGAAATATATAAATATTAATTGCCTATAATGAAAGCGATGCTATCGAATTATTAACCCAATGGGTCAAATGGCTTTGGCAATGGCAATATTGCTCGTTAGATAAAAAAAGGCTTTCGCCGCCGACGTAAAATTATTTTCGCATTTTGTTTCGCATCACAGAATGCAGCGGACAACTTCGAGTTCTGCCCTTACCGCCTGCCGAGCTTTTAATATCAAAATACCGATTTTGAAATCTGAATTGAAAGAAGTGATATTTTACTCATAGAAAATACAATTAAATTAACAATTTAATAAACATTAAAATCATATACTGATTTATTTTTTAAGGAATTCCTTACTTATTTGCATGTTTATGTTGCGAATGAAAAAATAATAAAGTTTAGTAAAAGAAAAACCTTTGTTTGCTAAATGTGATGAACCTAAACGAAAATAGGTTAATAAAATTAAAACCGTACGGGCATTTCAAATCAATTCAACATATTATTAGTATATTGAAATAGTTTGTGGTAAAAAAGAATACGGCAATACTTAACCGTGCTTGTTTTTTTTTTGATGTGCCACGATTGGTTAATCTTTTGTAAATTGTAGTAGTTTCAAGAAGATTCAAGAAGTGTGAGGAATTATTAACTAGAACGTTAAATTGGTTTTTAAGCTCCGCACTTTACTTTAACTTTACTAATAGTCGACATTGGTACTTGGTTATTTTATTAGTAAGACCCCATAACTATTACGAACAATTTCGAACAATGAATTTCTTTTATTAATTTAAGTAAAATTCATTAATTAATTATTTGTGGAGTCAATATCGTTAATATCGTTAATATTTTATTCAGAGTTCAAAAAGCCTTTCAAACAAAAAATAATTTAATAATAATTTTTTTTATTCAAAAAGTTGTATGTAAAGAATTCAAGATTGCAAGAACACTGCAATACAACCCGTTAAAGTCTCTCCTATCAATAAATTTAAAGAAAAATTTCATCGAACCTTTCGAAACTTTTTGTTTAAAAAAAAAATCAATTATTTTTAATTTTTTTTTTTCAATTTGAACGTTTAAGGACATATTTCTCTTTTACGAAACCTCTCTTCGATATTTTATAAGAATTCCGAAGAAGTGATTTACATTTTCTTTGCCGTAAATTGTGTGCTACAACTGCAATCAGTAAACGTCTCAACCATTAAACCACCACCTCATTTAACTTTTACAAAGGACCCTCTTTTCCAGTCTGTTTTCATTTTACACGACAGTTTTTCCTGTTGTTTTTTTTCTTTGTCGTGCATTTATTGATGTCCTGGCCAGGATACAAAAGGTGGAAAAGCTATTGTCGGATAAAAATAATGCAAGTACTTTTTATATATTCGTTTTGTTTTCCACAACAAAGCCTTACAGCTCACAAAGCTGATGAACAATGAGCATAGAACGAGATGAGCTTTTTTTTCATATGCTGTATATAGCTTTGTCGTTTTTTGTTAATACCAGCTGATTGATGTTCCGTTTTCATTCCTCATCAGTGAAGATGAATTGTTTTTTTTTTTTGCACAATTCTCAAAGCCATTTTTTTTCGTTGTTGTGTTTTTGAATTGTACAATCCTGACAACCTGATGCGATTCTTTGGCTAAAGTATATATATATGTGTATATTATGTACCTACATAGGTACCTATAGTATGAGGTAATATACGGATTTCAGTTTTATCCAACAAACTTTGAGGAATGATATTTCAGATGAAGAATGAAAAAGTTTATGTGTGTGAAGGTGTGTAGGGTGTCTTGTCTATGGGTTTGGGCATAATATGCCCTTAAATAAAGTCTATGGCATAAAATTTTAAAACTCTAGGTGAGCATGAAAGAATTTTATTATTTTAAAACAGTTAAACTAAAATGTTCTTAGTTTTTAACACTTGTTTAATTATAGAATTGCCATTTGTCTTTTTTCTTTTTCAGATGCACTACCTCTTGCCAGTAAGTGACAAATTCTCCAAGAGCGTCTCATCTTAGCTGTGTGAATTCGGTAGAAAATTGTAGTTCCCTGCAAACTCAAAACACGCACACAGGAATTATTGAGAGTTTAAATCACTGATAGTTCCTGATACTTCATGGCTCACGAGCTGTTGCGCCACCAAATTTATTTTACCACAGAGTAGAAGTATTTGTCTGTAGTCAGAAGTACTTAGCAGTAGATGCTGCAGCCCAAATGCATGAACACGCCTATTACTGCATCTCAGGTATTAAAAACGGGAAACACAAATTTGTGGTATCTGTATATTATTTGTATGTTTGTATGTATTACCCACCCCTGCGATGACGATATAAAAAAAATTTACTAAGAAAATATACAGCTACGCACAGATCAATCCAAATTTATAATCCAGAAACGTAAAGCTTTATAAAAGGCTCAGATGTATATATGTATGTACATATGTATGTATGTAAACTTCCTGTAACATCTTTTCAAAGCAATAAAAGATACATATGTGTCAAAAGTCCTCATCTAATCGTGTGTGATGTGACATGAGTAACATGAGTTATTCCAAGACAACGACTAAATTGTGCAAACGCTTTTCTTTTGGAATTGAAAATACGTGTCAAAAATACTAACATGATGCGTAGCGTATACCAACAATATTGTGTTAGGTCTTATAGGATATCCTGGTTAAGGGTTGAAGTTTAAGTTTAAAGTTGCTATACATATTGTAGATATAGGTAGTTAACACTTTATCAATCGAATAATGAGGGAGGAATAGGTACATTTTTGGTAGGGGTATTATAGCTTTTTATTGAGAGTGTGGACATTATCTTGATCTGTTAACTTCAAAGGATGACTTTTTGTTTTCTCGAGTAGGTATAATGAAAATTTCTTAACAAATTAACAAAAAGGCTTATATCGCAAATTTACAAATTAAAAATATAAGAAACAATATTTGAGGTAAGCGATAGAAATATTTAACAGACTTTTTACAAAGATGACCTTTAGTTGTGTAATAGTGGTAGTTAGTTTATTGATTTTTACTTGGCCAACATTACAACCATTTTTCATTTTAGGAATAAACAAACATTGGTGTTTCTTTAATTATTTTTACACAACACAACAAACCACAAATTTTAATTTTAATTTTCCAACATTTTTGAATAGTTTGTATAGGTCTGTAAATTTTGTAATATTAAGAATACCTATCGGAAGATTGTTTATAACAAAAAAAAAAAAAAACGGAAATTTTGATGTCCGAAACCGAGATATTATTATTAAAACTTAAATCCAAGATGGCTGCCAAAAGGTAAATTTCACGGTTTGGTAAAATTTTGATTTTAGATTGGATGTTATCCCTTTGGAATACATAAAAACAAAATTGGTGGTGGTTCAAATTGCTAGTTCACCCATATAGCACCCATATAAAAAACATGGCCAAAACTTATGTAAATAGGCTACGTTTTTATAAAAAAAAAAATTCCGAAAAATTGTTGAAAATGGTAAAGATATAGGCACAAAATTTTAAACATTTAGATTTAGAACATACTTTAAATCATTTTTAAAATTCTAAGTCGACTCTAAAAATGAGTTTTAGAACGAGAATCGATTATTTGATAATTTTAAATTTTATAATAATAATAATAATTTTAAAATTGCTCAAAATTAAGACGTTTCCTTAAAAAAATCATCGCTATATTTCCGTTATGTGATTTTTTGCTCACTAACTTGAAACGCCATTATATTAAAAAGTATATAGTTTAACGCTAAACAACTCGTCTAACTTTAAAAGCAGCAAAATGCGTCTCTATCTTTTTTAAAGTATATTTTACCCATTTGACGTTTGTCTTTTCATAACAAAATATTAAAGCAAAATGTTTTCTGAAGATCAGTATTTTGACATTTTCGAGGATTTTGAGCTTTTTAGAAAGCCAAAAGTGTTTATACCTTAAACTTGTCCATTCGAAGAGCTTGACGATCTTCAATTTTACTCAAGATACCGCTTTGATAAGATTTCGATTCTTAATTTGAAATCTAAATGCCAAAGAGCCAATAAGAAATCGCGATCTTCTCATTTCACCAGAACTGCAAATTTTAAAATTTTTTTTTCGGAAGAAATGTCCAAAATATTTTAGGGGCAATACATCGATAACGGTGCAATCAACAAAGGGAAAGATTATAAATAATACATATGTACCTCTAAATGCATTGCCACATTTCATAAAAGGTCCAATCATCATCTTTATGATGTTAATGGGTATGTAATTCGGGAATCGGTAACCGCAGCCTTTTTTTTGGGCCAAATCGTTTCTATTCTATTATAGTTATTCAGCCCTATTGTGAATTACACCCGAACAAATATTTCGCCTTAAAATTTGTTGTTTCTCCGGAATTTTAAAAGCTATTGTGAGTTTCGCCCGAACGAAATTTCATTCGCCTACTAAAAATAAGTGAACATTTATGCTGTAAATGGCCGAAATGAATGTTAACAATAAGGGGAATTTTTCGAACATGAAATTTCGGGTGAAACTCACAATAGGCGAACAGTGAAATGTCAAATTTTCCGGGCGAAATGTTGTTCGGGTGAAACTCACAATAAGGTTGATTATTTTAATAAACAAATTTATCATATTAATTGAAATGGGAAAGGCAAACAAATGTATTTAATTTGACTTTTGAAGATGTCTTTGTGTGTATGTTTAATTTTTTGTTCTGTTTGATCACCTGTCAAAATAAGATGTGTTTAACTAAGATTTTTTAAAGTCACGTTAAAAACCTTCATTAGTTAAGAAAAGTTTTTCAAAGTGTTTAAAATTCAGAAAAAGTACGACCAAAGCTCGCAACTAAACGATTGCGTTAACTAAAGAGTAGGTTTTAATCCTTAAATAATGTATGTAAGGAAATTTTATGAAAATAAAAATAATTTAAAGAATTAAAAATTAAAAATTAAAACTTTTATTTTTATTTATTTTTAAGTATTTTCACAACATTTAGTTTTTATTATAGCGACGCGTTTCGGATTAATAATCCATCATCGGGCTAATGCTAACGTTAGCATTAACCCGATGATGGATTAGGTATTAATTATTCTTATTTTCATAAAATTTCCTTACATATACAATATACATATATCACACAACATGGAGACTACACCACACACAAACTTAAACGATGGTTTAAAATTGTAATAGTTAAAAATTCGAAAATGACTTATTAGATTTTTATTAAACTTGGCACCCAGCAGTTTTTTAACATTATTTAGTAGATTTTAAATAAAAATTATTCTTATGACCAATAATATAAGAGTTTTTAAAAACCGAAATGGAAAATACTACTAAATCCTACGATTTTAATTAAAATTTTCATGTGAACTAATATTAGAACGATCTACTATATTATTGGAAAAAAAATGTATCTATCATTTAAACCATTTTGTTTTTATTTTCGACTATCTCATTATCTGTTAAACTGATTTTAATGAAATTTTTTACACAAGAGCTTCTAATAAATTTGAATAATATTAAATATTTTTAAAAAAATCAAATTTTGGATTTAAAAAAAAATCAATTTTTTTCGAAAATGGGTAGATGATTTTTTTTTTCAAAATTAATTTTTAAACTCTGCAATCTGCATCAATAAATACTAATAAATGGCGTACCAATTTTTTTTCTTAAAAATGTTTTTAAAATTAAAAAAAAAAAAAAAATAATTTTCTTGTAAAACCACTCAAACGATTTTTTAAATTTTTTTTCTTATAAATTGACATTTGTGTAAGAAATCGTATGGGGATTGTGTTGGTATCAAAACAGTTCCAGAAGTTGTTTAATCAATTTATTTCTAATTATATTGATTTTTTTTAAGAATTCTTCAATCTAAAGTGTAAGTACCATGACTTGAAGACCACAGTGATATGATCGCACATAAGAGTAAGTTCGTGCCACCCAGTTGTGTATTTTATTTATCTTTCCTTTTGAAATTTCCTACAGACCTCTATATGACCTACATATTTATACTCCCACGCCTATTCTAATTTCTTGCTGGGAAATATTTACTTTTCCACAAATGATCCATTATACCACATCAAAAACACTCGTTTTTTTTTTTTTTTTCTTTTCAATGATATTATTTATAGGAAATCCTATTAACGCCACTTGATAATTAAATAAACAAAGTTACATATATACCTATATAAAGAAATTCTACCTGTAACATTGTTTGTTCATGAATTTGAGACATTTAGGTACAATAATGTATGGAGGAGATTTTTTTTTTTTAAGCTCACCAGGAGCCCACAAATCAATAAGCTTATAAATGTTTAAGATTAATATCTGAAACCTAATATTGTGCCTTACCAAATAAGCATTTAGCAGGATTGTTTCCATAATAGGGGTGAAAAATTGAATTGAGTTGAAACTTTTTCTTTCCTCCCTCCGCTCCGGTTTAAATGGTGCAAACAGAATATGTATCTCTTTGGTGGAACAGTGGTGCAATTAAGAGTGCTAGCAACATTATTAACATATTCCTTTCATTTTAAAAGAAATACATTAGTCATAGGAGTATTAATTCTATCCCATCATACCAAAAATTTAGTTTAGTTTAAAGAAGTATTATGTAAGTATGCATCAATGAGCAAAAAAGCTTCACATGTAAATGTTAAGAATTTATAGTTTAAAACATAAAAATTGGTTAAAATCAATGGCGCAGAATTTAAGACGATTGTTAAAGGATTTTAGTATGAGTTAGCGTCGTCGTGCTATATTTTTAACATTTTATTAAAGTTAAAATCACCCAATGGCTTTTTTATTTTTTAAGTATCATCCTTACTCCAACTGTCACTTTGACAATTAAAAGTGTGCAAGTGGTATGCTTGCTTAGTTTTTGCATGAATTTTAAATTTTTTTTTGGGATGTTCAGCTGAAGTTTATTACGAAAATAGAGTTATTATGATACTTATAGTTACAATATTTTTAATACTAAGAACATTTTAATAAAGGACTTTAAAGTTATTAAAGTTAGCAATTTAGGAATAATTATTTCTTTATTTTTAAATATTAACAATAAATTAAAATCTATCATTAACAACTTTTGTAAGAGCGCTAGCATTAAATTACTTTCAGCTCTAAAATTAGGAATTAATTGTTTAAACACCTTCTGAAATTCTGAAATTTGACACAACGCGTTGAATACCATCTGATTTCTTTAACAATTTTTAATTTATAAGACAAATGTTTTAAAAGTCGTTTGAGCGGTTTCATAAAAACAAATATTTTTTATTGATACAAATTTTGTTAACACGTTTTTAGCATTTATTAATGCGGGGTTCAAAAATCATTTACCCACTTTTGAAATATCGAACTTTCAAAAATAAAAAATTTTGACTTGCAATATTATTTAAAATTATTAAAAGCTCTTGTACAAAATATTTCATTAAAATCAGTTGCATAAATTATGAGATAGTCGAAAATCTAAAAAAAAGTTAATAAAGTACTAACGTAGGTACACATTTTTCAATAATAAAGTAAATCTTACTGATATTAGCTCACAAAAAAAATTTATATAAAAATCTTAGGAGTCGTTTTCGAAAAAAAAAACAAAATTTTCCTTAATGGGTTTTTAAACACTTGCATGTGGCAGGTATCGTTATTTTTGGTAAGACGAATAATTTTTGTTTAAAAGCTGCTAGATAATGTTAAGAAACTACTGAACCTCCTAACACTAATAAAAAAAGCTTGAAATATTTGGATTTCATTAAGAAATGCTTCGTTGGTTATCTTCTTATCTCACTGGTAGAACTCAACAAGTTCAGATAAATAACGTATGCTCTAAGGACATTTTATGCACGTCAGGTGTTCCCCAAGGAAGCCATCTTGGTCCACTCCTTTTCATTGGGCGCATTCACTAATGTAGTGACTACGTAGTCGAAATTCAACTAGCTTTGTGAATGTAAAATTGCACTACAAACGTAGTCAATTCTGAACTGTCATATTAATGACAGATGTAAACACACACGAAATAAGAAACAGTTGTTTTGAGAATTTAAATAATCTTTTCTTTTAAAATTAAATAATATCAAATATAAGATATAATATGAGTGATTTGAAAGAAGATGAAATCATAATTATGCAAAATAATTTAATTGTGGTCAAGTTTCATTTTGAATAGTTGGAATCTTTTGTATTTTAACCGAACAGCTGATTGTGAAACGTCAAAATCATTCTCCACTAACTTTGAAGCCGAAATTTTTACACTACGTCGGAGGGGAAATTTCAACTCATTTTGTAGTTGTATGTAGCCAATCAGAATGACTTGACTACGTAGTGACTACATTAGTGAATGCGCCCATTATTTTTATTGATGATATTCTTTCAGTGATTAATTACTGCGATTGTCTGATGTATGCAGATGATCTAAAACTATTTTTAAAAGTAAAAAGTATAGAAGATTGTCAGAAAGTTCAATTTGACCTCATTAGTTCATCCTATTGGTGTCATGTCAATGGTCTTAAACTTAATATTAAAAAATGTAATGTGATCTCTTTCTCAAGGAAAACTATTTGCTTATTATTTGACTATACAATTGAATCTAAACCTATTAATCGAGTCTCAAGGATTAACGATTTAGGTGTAATACTTGACTCTGCCCTTTCTTTTAAATTCCATTTCGATTACTTGATCCCTAAAGTTAATTCGTTGATAGGCTTCATTAAGCGAAATGCTAAAGATTTTAGAGATCCATACGTTCTTTTATCATTATATTATATCTCTTGTTAGCAGCGTTGCCGCTGGGCTTCACGCAAGAGTAACACATTTTTTTAAAAAACGTAACAAAAGCGAAAAAAATGTAACAAATTGAAAAAATGATTTAAATGCAAAGAATGCTCTTGAACTCAATTTTTGTATTTTTAATAGGAACATAAGTTTTCTTCATCACAGTTTTTAAATTCAGTACAAAACTATACATTAAATAATAAGTTAATAAATTATTTTTTTGGAATGTGGAAACTGGAATACTTTGAGGAATGGATATTTAACCATGTTTATATGCTGGATCGAGAGATCGAGTTTGAATTTGAAGTGAAAAATAGCAAGATTTCGACTAAACTGTAACTGAACGAGTTCGATCGAGTCGAATGAAGGTGATTTCAACTCAATTTAGGACGTAGGTGTACAAATAGGTGGAAGTGTTGTTTAAGCGCACTTCACACTGATTAAAAAAATTATAAAGTAAAATTTTAAAGAAAAAAAAAAAAATTTGGAGAAAAAAGTGTAACAAGAAGAAAAAAAAAGTAACATAGTAACAAATACAAAAAAAAAATAAGAAAAGTGTAACACTTTTGTTACACTTGTAACATTGTGGCAACGCTGCTTGTTAGATCGATTCTTGAATATGCAGATATTATTTGGATCCCCGCATATAAAGTTCACTCTGACCGGCTTGAAAAAGTTCAGAGACGGTTAACTAAATATATACATATATTCCAACAAATGCGTTGGAGCTTTTGTCCAGAATATAAGGCTAGGTGCCAATTACTTGGTATAAAATTCCTGGAATAACGTCGAAAAGTTCATAGTGTAATGCTCATTAGAGAGCACATAATACTAGATATGGCTGTAATGAGCATAGAAACATAGAAATTATAGTTCTATGAGAGCTGTTATTTATAACCGTTTTTTAAAAAATTTACTTTTACAAAAATTTAACCTTTCCTATTATGTAAAAAAAAACTTTAACTTGTGGGTGTGGCCACGATTTTTGAGAAGAAACGAGATTTTCATGAAATGCTAAATAAAAAGTGTACAGCAGGTACTGTTATTTTTGGTTCTTAAAAAAAAATGCAAAAAGATAAATATCGGGGAAATGCTCAAAAAACCATACATACTAAGTTTATTGGACGCAATGTCGCGTGCGTGTTATACCACGTCAAAAAATTCGTGGTATAACAGCAGTTTCTGCCAAACAAACTAATTGTTAATTTAAAAAAAAAGTCTAAATTTGAAGTCCATACCGTAAGATTTTTTTTATTAAAATAATCATCACATCGTAAGCACGTATACCATTAGTACTTAAAATAAAGGCGACTTAACTATTTGTTTTTTTTTTTCGTTTATATGGCTTGTGGATTTTTTATGGAGATAATAGATATAAGATGGAAAAATGTCCGTTATGTATTTTTTATGAGCCATTATATTATGACTGAATATAAAAGTGGGACATGGTGCTGTGAAATCGGGCTAAGATAAAATTCAAATTACATACGTTCTTTATTTTCTTTTAAACATTTTTTCTTTTATTATTACTTATTTATTTAAATTCCAGAGAGATTCATTTATGATGTATTGTCTTAAATCAAAATTGAATTAGCTTCTGAAACTTAAGGATTCACTTTCAATTATTGAGCTTTGAGTGAACATATCTCTTATATTTGTTTATTTATTATTAATATTTATTTCATAAATCAGAGTATCCAAATAATATACATATATACAGCCCTATTCTGCTATACGATAACAGAATACGAACATTCACGCGAACATTTAGCAGAATAGGGCTGATGGTCTTATAGAATACAGAAATGAACGTTATATCAAGAACTATCACAAAATTATCATTACTATCATGACTAGAATGTTTTTTCTTAAGTTTCTGTTAAATGTTTCTGTTAGTGATTGTGTATCGTTTCGAGTCCTTAAATGCAGCCTAGATGAGTTGGTCGATTTTATTTAAGCTTGTTATCTAGCATTTTTTTGACATTCCCATCATGACAAGTTTTTTTTATTTTCTTTAAAGACTTAAACTAACGGTTCTTGTCGTACAATTTTTACAAATAATGAAAATCTTATTTTTCTCAAAAAACTGCCCACAACTTTTTTTTTTTAAATAGTTAAGTAATTTTTTTTATTAAAAGGATACCATTTTGTAAACAAAAATATCAAATACTGGTTCTACTGATTTTCATCATTCTTTTAAAAGAGATTATTTTAAAAAGTTTTATGTAAGTACCAAAATTTTCGTTTTGGATTTTTTAAAAATGTTTCAATTATTTTTCAAAAACGACATTTTTTTTTAAATATCGTTTTTAAACAAAAATTATTCATACAACCAAAAATATCGGTGCCTTACATACAAGTGTTTAAAACCGTTAAGGAAAAATCTCATTTTGAAAAAAAAAAAAATATTATTCCATTATTAACGGCATCTCTCATAGAATCTTTTCTTTGATTTTCCATTTCTCATTATTTGTGCAGCCGATTGTAATGAAGTCTTTTTTTTTACACAAAAGCACTGCATATAAAAATTTTCAAGAAAATAATTTTTGGGTTTTTAAAAAAAAATTGTTTTTTGAAAATTCAATATTCCGAAAATATGTAATGGATGGCGTTCCATTTTTTTTTCAAAAATGCTTTCAAAATGTTATAAGTATGTTACAATGTTACATACATACATATATACATATGTATGTACCTACATAAAAAATATTTAAAAAAAACTGCCTATATTTAATGCCCACCTACCAAAACCGTAGTTTACTTTAAGATAGCATTATGTGGGCACACAAAAAGGAACTATAAAAAACAGTAGGTATTGTACACTTACAGTTAAAAAATTAGTTTTGAAAAAAAAAATCCAGTTATTTTCGAAACATCGAATTTTCAAAAAATAAATAAATTATAAGATTTTTTTTTTTAAAATCCAATTTTTTTTTTGCGTAAAGTTTTGATGCACAATATTATTTTAACTCATTAAAAAAAATTTAATTTAAATTTAAAAATTATTAAGAACATTGAATTTTGAAAACAAAAATAGTACTTAATAATATAAAATTAAAAAAAAAAATAGTTTGAATTTATTTTTTCAAAATTTTGGATTTGAAAATTAAAATTTCAAAAACTATTCACTAAAAGAGTTTAATTTACAAAGAAAATAAAAGAAGATATTTCCGGTTATACAAAAAGGTATAGCAAGGCATTGTAAGTGTTACCGTTGTTCAATTTTTTTTTTTTTAGAAAATTGCCGCTCCTGGCTAAATTGGGTGGAGGGGGAGGGGTATAGACCACCTTCTTTAACAATTTTTTGTTTTGTGTCGACCCAATCTACACGCTCTATCTTTTTGTCACACCGTATGCGAATCACCTTGTATTAGGTAGATACATAACTACAATGCTTATAATGCTCTAAATATTTTCACACTAAATTTTATGTTTTATCTTTAATGCATAAAAATATTGTATGTATATATCTGTGTTGGGCCAACCAACTCGAGACATATGTATAACGAAAAAAAAAATCAGAAACCAAAACTTATTTGTCTGTCCTGAATTAAATTCTCTTTGCTGACCTCAGGATATACATATGTATGTACATACATAAAATTTCTTTTTATTCAAAAGCTATTCCTTGACAGGAATTCTATTGTTTTATAATAAATTTAAAAAACAACCCACAGCAATTTTAAATATTATCAAAATACAAATATTTTTATAGTATCTTTGAACTTTTAACCTCAACATCAGAGAATCACATTAATGAAAAAGAATGGATACTCAGTGCCTTCATCTATTCGCGTCTATGAATACACAAACAGCCTAATCAGAAACAACCAATTTGCTCGGTCACACCCCTTAATCTTTTATAGTCTTCTTCTTTTTTTTTTGTCGATCGTATCTATACCTACTAAGCTTTTTATGTAAAATTTACATTTTTCGCCTTACAGCAAGAACTTTTATGCATGCCGGCAGGATATATTCCAAAAATGCTTACTTAAAACCATGGAAGAAGATAAAGTTAGTTCCTTTTGAATTTAAATTTAACCAAATGAAAATGTGCAAAGCAATATAATATACCTAGCTAGTATACCTACATATACATACATAGATACCTACATAGGTAAGGGAAGTTTATTTTTTTTTTTTAATACAAACATGAACTCATGGGAGTTGGGGTATATCTATGCATGCATACCCTTTTAGTTTTCGAACTAGGTTCTTCTCCTTCGTTGCGCTTCTGGATTGAATCCACATCAACACTTTTCTATCCCTCCAGGCTATCCCAAAGTTACTATACCTGAACACATAGCGCATATTAATCCACCTGTTTCAGTTCCTTTTCTGTCCCACTATATACACATCCAACAATCCATAAATTGTTCCCCAGATATTTCCAGTTAACACGCTGCGTTGTTTTAAAAAGTTTTGAGTTGGTTTTTTTTTTGTATTTATTTATTTTCTTTCAACTTGAACGATTTACAATGATACAAAAAATAAAACAACAATTATTCGCAGCCTTTGGTTTTTGGTTTGGCTGCGTCATGTTATTTTAATATGAAAAACTTATGTGCCTTGCAATTATAACAACAAACACAAGTCCATGCATAACTTTTGTTTTACCACCAACAATCAAGGTTGATGGTTGACTTTATAGAATTTCGTAAAGTACACCCGAGTCTCTGGTGTGTGAATAATCTTACTTCATGCTTGACTTCGACATTCAAACGATATATAAGAAAAAATTAACTTTTTTTATTTTTTTTTAGAATCTGGTAATTAATGAATATGAAGTATGTTTTTTAATTTATTAAAATCTTACAACAAATAAAAATAAAAAAAAATTTTCAACGGTTTAAAGTATGGCATCTTCTATCTCCATTTAAAAGATGAGACACTTTTCAACGGGGAATACATAGTAATTTCTAAGAAAATGGAAAAACAAAATTGCCAATTTGGATATGCATTCGTGCGAAAGCTTGTTTTTTAAGGCCCTTTCCATGCATGGTGCTCAGTTTATGTTTGGTTTAACTTAAAGGGGCTAAATTGAATGTTCTCATAGTAATAAAGAACGCAACTTATGGGAAGGTACCTCGTTTGAAAAATTGAAAAGTCAACCTCTCATCTGATTTTTTTCAATAAATATGAGCTTAAGAGAAAACGAATTAAGAAAAAAATTTTCAAAAGCTGATTTCTTATTAAAAAAAAGTAAATTCGGATTTTAATTTAAGAGTTATTTATATTTAAAGAAAACATTTTCCTGTTTAAAAAGGGTTTTTGCAAGAAAACATAAGCGGTTCGTTCGCGTAATAGACTAGCCAGAAACTACCCAAAACTACCTTTTTCTACCAGATTTAGCTCAAACGTAATCGCGTACGCACATTTCGTGTAATTTCTGGCAGGAGAGAGCGCTCATGAGAGAGAAAATTATTTTCCTCTTTGTCAGTTTTTACCCGAGAAATTTCTTCGGCCACAAACCGGTAAGTTCTGTTTTCTGTCAGAAGCCAGTGTGTATTTTCTATTTGTAAATATTTATAACGCAAATTTTAATTTTTTTTAAACAAAATTTAATAAAGAATATGAAATTATGATGGAACTTTTATGGTCTTATTTATAAACGTTGTCTAACTTTAGACAACTGTCCAACTTTGGAAAATGTGTTCAAAAACCTTGTTTATTGTTGTCTTATAGCTGCCTAACTTAGACACAAGAGTAGATTGTCTTAACCGTGAATAATATGATGTTTATTCTTATTAAGTAAAGCATATTTCCACCAATTTGAAAATAGTTAGACAGTGTCTAAGTAGACAAAAATCTAATAAATACGTCTGTTAATGTTTTGGCTTTGTTTACTTTTTTGCCTCTTTTTTGACGTTTAAAAAGTGGCAAATATTTTGGTTCAACGCGTTCGTGTATATTCGGATAGTTTCACTTCTCTTTGAGAGAATTTCATCCCCACTTCTCAAGATTTGACAGATTGCCATTTTTAGTCCAGAAAGTACCCGAACAAACCTAAGATCTGTTTGTTACCCTTTTAAGAAACATGTGTAAAACCTGCCAAACTTTGAAAGAAAGAGAAACTACTCTCAGAGAGGGAAAACTTTGCAAAAAGTTAACAAAGGTACTGAACCACTTTTTGTATTAAATGTCACTTTTTCGTATAAAATTCAATTTGAATCTTTTAATTTTTAAGTAGTAAAATTTGGACAAATTATGGAACCATTGATTGCGACACGTCGAGTTCGGCCTGAGGTGATTTAAAATTAAGATGGGGAATACCTAAATGAATTTTTTTTTAAATATTTTTAGCCGAAGTCAAGTGACAGACACTAACAGTTGTGTATTTGACAGTTCTTACATTCTTTGCACACAAAAATTTGTGTAGCATAAATTTGCAAGTTACCTATCCAATGGAGGGGAAATTATTTGTTCTCTCGTTGCAACTTTTTTGAGTTAACAAACACGAATTTTAGAGAATTTGTGAAAATTTGTGCAGTTTTGCAAGAAATTTCACGTTACCAAACAGAGCTACATAATGTTCTGCTTCAAAAGGGTGTCCCAAAATGTATGGAAAAGAATACCATGTAGTAAGTGGCCTCCTTACTGCTTGGCACATGTACAACTCTATTTTTCCCCCTCAACAATCACTCGTGTATTTTTTTAAATGTCGAAATGTGACAATTTTGAAGCCATCAAGATGAAAATAATCTTCGATCGCTGAAAATGATGTTGTTTGAAAAATCGTCGCCAAACCTTCATTGTTTTTTCAAACTGTTCTTTAACAATGAAAACGAGTTGTTCTTTTGTGTAACGCTCAATTTTTAGTAACTCTCAAGTATCAGTTGTCCTTTTTTTCGTTGGCAACACCTTCCATTCACATCTTACGGGAATTTTGGGACACCTTCTACTACAGTCACACCAACTGTAAATTGCTTTGCATTTTATTTTGACATTTCGGAATGCAGCTTAAAATAAAAGAGCCACTTGGATATTGTTTCACTTTTAGTAAAATGTTGACCGTAATACCGGTGAATAAAAAACCATAATTTATAAAAAAAAAAGAAACAATAAAAATAACAATAACAATAGAAAAATGAACTTACTTCGTTCTAGACTTCATATTTTTGTTTCACTTTTATTCAAACGTCAAATTGTCAAATGAAAGCATCCAAACAACATTACATGCATTTGATGCTCAGTCAATACGCATCGCTGACGTTTGCGGAATGCGTTTCGAAACTCATGACTTTTTTACCATTTTTTTTTTAACTTTCATCAAATATGCATCTGATGTGTTTTGGAACTGAGCTGTTTATAATTTTAAGCCTGTTGTAACGTCTATGAAATGATTTAAAGATCGAAACGATCGCGTTTGGTTTTTTTAATAACCCAAACATTTGGTCGAGTCATAGCACAAAAAAATACAAAATTGAAATGACAACTTTTCAAACTTTAAAGTATCTGTCACCTAAATCCTTTAATTTTTCGATACATCATAATATCCATAATTTGCATAATTTGAATCGATGGAAGTTGAAGCCGACAGAGAAATCTCATTTCAATCCAATCCGGATCTACATGGAATTGTTTCCGGATTCAATTTTTCGGTTTAAAAATAAAAAAAAAATTCATTTCACTGTACCTACGTTTGATTTTTCAAAGAAAAACTTTTCATGTCGCAAAATTTCACTTCTGATTGATTAACTAGTTTCAACGAAATAAATGTTGATTATAAGCTGATGGCTGCTTAAATTTATAAGGTACAGTATGTACACTCTGACTGCTTTTAAACGCTGCAATTACCCCCTGCGATTTTTAAGCACGTTGGTGGGGGACGTATGCGCTGACCAGGGTAAATAAAGTTGCAGAGGTTGAAATAATTGCAGAGTTATTGCTCTTTCTTCTTTGTGCTTTTTCTTATTGTTTGAGACATAAGCGGAGTAAAGAGTGTGAAGATATGATCGCTTAAATCTTTTGTTAAGAAACATAGCGGCCCCTATCAGTGTGGCTTTAGATCAGAGACTTCATCACGTCAAACGAAAACGATGATTTATGTAAGTAGCTTGAAAAGTGATGAATTATACATAGCTATGTACATATATCATATCATGGCATCCCTGCCAAATTTGCTATATGGCGCAGAAGTGCAAGTCAAGCTCCGTATACAAAAATATAAAATAATACCAGTAGTACAGGCAATGGGGAATAATCTGAGAAAAGTTTTGAAGTGGTCCAAGTTTGAATGCAGTTTTATAGGGGGGTTGATACTGAGTATAAATCTGAGTTTGCGGGAAATTCGGCATTGGTGGGGTCCCGTTATCTTGAAAATAAGACTTTTTTTGGTTTTCTGCGTTTTTCTCCGTTTGTAATACTTTTTATGAAAAATGTATAAAGAACTTTTTTGTTCCAATTCATATTATCTACAAATCCCTATACAACATTTATTTTTTCAGCAAGTAACTTAGAAGTTATAAGCGAAAAACCAGTGAAAATTTGGTCATGATCAACTTTATTTGCGATTTTCTCGGAAACCGTTACATTTAAGAAAAAAAGTATTAAGTACTTTTATTTAGACAATATTCCAACGAACAAAATGGTATATTGTTTATTGAATTCCGATAATATTTAACCTAACTACGAAGATTTGAAGTCCAGCAAAAATCTTTTTTTATTTAAAAAGGCGAGTAATTTCAGATGCAATATTTGGGGGGAGTATGATAACTGTGACGCCAAGAAATGATAATGGTAGAACACTTTAATACAAGCATTTTTTACTATGGGAGGGGGGTTCTATTTCCCCCCGTTTTGGCAGGAGGGGCAATTTCGTGAAAAAAGTAATAAAAATGGAAAAAAAATATTAAAAAATAACGGTAATATCTACAATTAAGTATTATACCTTTTTTTAAAGCCATTAAACTGTTCTATTATACAGTTTTTAAATCAAGTGAAAACTATGCATAGTTTTTTAAAAAACGAGTTTCAAACTCAAAATTTGGGAAAAAAAAACATAAAAAAAATGTTTAAAGCAAAATGTTTTAATACTCTCAGATTTTATATTATTTTGTTTTCTTACAATTAGTTGCTCTTATTATTTCTTAATCAAAAACTGAAAACTAGATGATTTCATGTCTTCTAGTTTTCGAAAAAATTGTAAATTACCAAAACTACTATTTTAATTTAATTAATTTTTCGTTTGCAAAAGAAACTATGCATACACCTAACCTTGCACCTACCCCAAATCGTATAGTGAGCCCAAGCAGGGGAGTTGCAGGGGGGGCAGCATGCCCCCCATACATGCCTCACTGTTTATACGACGTAAAGCTGGATACGGGGAGAGTATGATATAGAGTCAAAACAAAATTTTATTAAATAAAAAAAATTAATAATTTACAATTTTTTCGAAAACTAGAAGACATGAAATCATCTAGTTTTCAGTTTTTGATTAAGAAATAATAAGAGCAACTAATTGTAATGCTTGTATTAAAGTGTTCTACCATTATCATTTCTTGGCGTCACAGTTATCATACTCCCCCCAAATATTGCATCTGAAATTACTCGCCTTTTTAAATAAAAAAAGATTTTTGCTGGACTTCAAATCTTCGTAGTTAGGTTAAATATTATCGGAATTCAATAAACAATATACCATTTTGTTCGTTGGAATATTGTCTAAATAAAAGTACTTAATACTTTTTTTCTTAAATGTAACGGTTTCCGAGAAAATCGCAAATAAAGTTGATCATGGCCAAATTTTCACTCGTTTTTCGCTTATAACTTCTAAGTTACTTGCTGAAAAAATAAATGTTGTATAGGGATTTGTAGATAATATGAATTGGAACAAAAAAGTTCTTTATACATTTTTCATAAAAAGTATTACAAACGGAGAAAAACGCAGAAAACCAAAAAAAGTCTTATTTTCAAGATAACGGGACCCCACAAAGCCGAATTTCCCGCAAACTCAGATTTATACTCAGAATCAACCCCCCTATAAAACTGCATTCAAACTTGGACCACTTCAAAACTTTTCTCAGATGGTATAAAAATGACTCCCCATTGCCTGTACTACAGGTGTAGGAAAAGGTTGTCACTCTTGCGCCAACTTGTATATTACAGAGGTTGTCAAAGTTCGAACTGTCAGAAATTAAAATTGGCTGTTCGAGTGCCAATCAAAGGATAAAAATTCACTTTGGCTTATTTTTAGTTCATTGTTACATATGTACATATATCGAAACCAGCCATCTTTGAATTCAACCCTTAATAATGTGCGCAGCAAACGAAACCCGCACTCTACATATAAATTATTTTCGTAAGAAAAAAGGAGTTTGCCACAAAAGATAAAAAAAGCACCAAGTGTTTTGTATGTATATTGTTTTTATAAAAAAACAAGGTTTTAACCATTGCATTTGTTACAAAAATTGCATTTAAGGATACATTTTTTCCTTTCATTTCCATGCATTTTATTTTCCTTTTTTTTTTCGCACTATGGGGATTTTACAGCTATTTTTTATACTAAAATGTATATAATTTTATTTTATAAAAAAAATTGTTTTATTTTTTTTTGTTAGGGCTGGCAAATTTGCATCTCAATCTGGCTGATATATATAAATCTGCTTAGCACAGTTATAATATTGTTTTTAACAAACATTTAATGAATTTCCAACAAGATTATAATAGTTAACGTTTAAGTAGAGTTTTTTTTTGGAATTCGTAAACAAATCTTTTTTTTTTGTTGAACATATTGGACCACCGCACTCAAAAACAATAATTCCTCCTAATTTATATAAAAATTAAAAATAAAACAATTCAACGTTATTTCTAATTAATAAATACTAGCGTTACCCCGTCCACTCCGCTAGACGTTTTCTTTATGTATTTGCTAAATTAGAAAATAGAAATCTATTTATTGTAAGGCTCTGTGATAAACAATATTTTTGGTTTTTCCTTCATGTGCAAACACAAATAAATCAGCAAGTTTCCCTACACGTGAATAAGCTACATATACAATTGTCCATGTGAGAAATAATTATTGTCCAAATACAATAAGCACACGCTTGTAAAGATTGTCATTGCGCTTTATTGATTGATAGTCATTGCAAAAGCCAGTCGCACAGGAAACTGCAAACGTTTGAATTCGAATAGCATGTCTGTTGGTATCAGACTTGGTAAATCCAATTAATTTAAAAAATTCTGTGGGATAATTGACCATCTCTTCTTTATTCATAACGGTATCGACTGACTATTGAATATGAAAATTTCTCTGATGTCAATTCCATAGAATTGCATTTGATATTTATCCATCAAAAATTCATTCAAATTTATATCGATTAAAAATATTTCTCTTGATTTTTTTGTAATTTTTTTCACTTTTTTCGTATATATACAAAAATAAGAAAACACTTGGATACACACCGACAAAACTGAAATGATAGAGAATAAATATCGGTATTTACAAGAATAACATTTTTTTCTCTCTGTGAAATTCCAATAAATTATGAAATTACCTAATAAGCGAAAAACACAATTGTTTTTTATTTTTTTTAATTTTCTTTAATGGAAAAGTCAATTTTGTTTTTGAAAAAAAGCCCTATGTCCTTCGCATTGATTTTTTAATTGATTGAAAATTACGTGAGTTACACGTAAACACACAAAATATGAACTTAGTTTTATATTAATAAATAATGTCACAAGAAAAATAAGAAAAATATGAATAGACTCGCTGAAATTTTAAGTTTGTTCAAGCCAGATTATTAATAAAATGGTTTGCATTAAATTCCCCCACTGTTACGTCCACTGTCACGCCCACTTTTATCATATTTAAGTTTTCCTTATTAAACGTACTTTGAACATTAAAATTATGTAATTAAACCTTCTTCAACCTAAAGCATAAAATTTATTATTTTTTCACACTTTTACAAATCTTCAATAGGTGGCGTTGTGAAGCGTGATAGCGCCTTCATCTAGTCAAACCTAAATTAAATATCTATAAATATGCACAAATTAAAAACAAAAAGTATTTACTATTTTTTTTTTTTAACTCTCAGAAAAAAAAAAGACTTTTTGTAGTATGAAGGATAAAAAGTAAGTATTTATGAGTGTGTACTTGTACAAGTTTAATTCAAATCAAGTAGTTAGTTAAGTTAAGAAGTCATGATATTATGTATTTTTAAAAGCGATAAATTATTGCTTTTTAATTTTGTATCTTTTAAATTCCCACACTCAAATCAATTTAAAAAAAGATTTAAACTGAAACGAATTCCAAGATTGTAATATGTACATTTTATATAATGTGTATGTTTAAAGTAAATCCTAAAATCATCAATTTTTTATATCAAAGATTCACTTATAAAAAGAACAACCCATATGTATGTATGTACTTTATTGTAGATATATACATATGTACACTCTGAAAATAACAAAAACAAGGATCCATTGATTCAGTTCATATAAATAAAAGAAAAATTACGCTAGCTTATAATGGCAATGAAGTTGATTTTTTTCTAACACGGAATTACAAATATATCTTTACATACCAACTGTAAGACATTATGTAACTGAGAACTTGAGCTATATATGTATTTGTCTGCAAAAAAAAAAAAACAATCTAAATATTTATCCAGCTTTTTCTTTTTTTTTTTCAGTTTGAATGACGGCTATTCAATGTAAAAATGTCAAATAGAATATATATTAAAAAAATATACGAAAAAGAGGTAGGTACTCTATTTAATAAAA
The DNA here is from genome assembly GCA_951394125.1 of Epistrophe eligans. Classification (NCBI taxonomy): domain Eukaryota; kingdom Metazoa; phylum Arthropoda; class Insecta; order Diptera; family Syrphidae; genus Epistrophe; species Epistrophe eligans. The sequence goes on from OX596029.1 coordinate 57,240,162, forward strand.
AGAAATGACAAAGAATCTATTCAGTAATTTCAACATTAAATTAATATCAACAAGCCCAGCAAAGTCAGTTTGGGAATGACTATACAATTTGATGCGCATTTTTCGAAGGATGATTTCTTTCGATGAAACAAGAATTTTTGTGTAAGAGTAGCTTAATATTTATAATCAAAATGATGCATTTCGAACTTTGTGACATAAAAAGTAATGAAAAGCATAAATAATGTTTTTCCAAGTAGGTATTTTCGGGTCATATAAAAAAACACACTTTTATTCAAAAAGAGGTTTTTGTGTTTGTTAGGCTGCAAACTTTCGTATGATCGGTCTGACTATAGTAGTCGTAAAATAGCTATAACTCCAGCATATAAAAATTTGGTGGTAGTTTTTGCTGTTTCTTTCAAACCTTCAATAATTCTTGTATTGGTTATAATAGTGTTTATTTCTGCAACTCTTCAGTATGCCGATAAACTATTATTTCGAAAATGGTTATTATTATGAAGAAAAATATAAAAAAAACCTCTTGTAGGCATTTTTTCGGATTTTTGCTGTTTTTATGTCTATAATATGACTGAAATATTACAAGTTTAGAGTTCCATTACAGCACATAGTTGACTGTTTCTTTGGCAGCTATTTAATGTAAATGCTATCAGTTAATTTGTATTCTACTCTGGAAGAGTCTGCTTCATTGTTCACAACCTTAAAATAATATGGGTGGAAGAATTTAAACGAGGTGAGTTCGTTACGAGCTGCCAATATCAACGGTCGACTTTGTTAGGTGAGCACACAATAAATGGTTGGAAAAGTCTACAGATATTTTGGGCATTTCAAAAAATGCTATATACCTATGTACCTATACATCGCATATTGGTTATGAAAAGCTATTCGCAAGATGGTGCCGTGATTACGCACAAACGAACAAAAACAGATTCGCGACGATCGATGTTTCAATTGTGTGTTTAGCAAATTTTGTGGAAATGGAATTATTGCATTGCTTTGTAACTATAAATGAAACATGAGTCCATCATTTTAGGCCTTTCACGAAGAAGGTCATGCCTATACAGTTTTTTTGTGATGCGCGTTTTCAAAAATATTATTTTTTTTGAAATTCGATTTTTCGAAAATGGGTTGATAACTTTTTTTTTAAAGTAAGTTTTTCAACTCCGCAATATTGAGTAATTAAAAATGGCATATCACTTTATGTGAATCCTAATTTTGATGCAACTATTTTGAATTAAAAGGTCACGAAAAAGGAATAATATAATCACTTTATTTTTTTAAAAATGTTTTCGAAATTGTATACAAAGTAATTCGCATAAGGTTTGACAAAAATCTAGAGCATGCAGGTTGGCTTGAGAAAAGAAAAAAATCGTATGGGAAGGGGTCTATCCCCCCACCCTTTATAGCCGGGAGGTGCAATTTTCTAAAACAAATTGACTTTAAACAGAAAAAAAATTATGTAAAAACAAAAGTAGACATGCAATACTTTTTTGAAAAGCTACAAATCGCTTCCTTTATTCTTTTTGGAAAAGTCCAGGTATCGTTAATAAAAGTTTTTGTTTTTTTTTTTTTTTTTAAATCAATATGCAAAAACAAAATATGTTTATCAAAATGGTAAGAGTCGTTTCGGAAATTAATAATTTTCTTTACAAAAATTGTATCGCTTCTTCGAAAAAAAAAGAAAGTTCTAAAATTTTAAGATAATAGCTTTAGTGTGGTTTAAGTTATACGTCGAGGAAATCGTAATGTCGGTTTGATTAAAAACCCGAAGTCGAGTTTTTTTTACTAATCCAAAAATTTTTCTATTATAGGCGTGTTTTTTTGTAAGCCCAGAGGGAATTGGTCGAAAAAAACAACGTCGGTGCTAAACAATCACCATGTTAAATACAACAACTAACAACAACTAATCCCCTACGGGCTAAGCTAAACCCAGATAATTCTCCGGGCTTAACTTAAGCACACAGAAAAACTGTGTTACCGGCATAAATTATATACTTGTTATCGATAGTTTGGATGAAAACTCCATTTTTTTTTTTTTTTTTTTTTTTATTTTTTTGCAAATCAATTTCAAAGGTAATGTAACCGCACATTTTACAATTCAGAGATACGATTTTACTTCTGAAACATTATCGTAATACTATTAAAAATTATACATTTTGGTAATATTGTTTTCCTGAAGGAAATGCATTTAAAAACCTTCAATTTGAATTAATGTAATGAAAAGAAATAAAAGATAAAGTGACTAGAAAGCATACACACGAATAATCAGTAATTGTTAGTAATTTAATAAATAAGTTAGTAAGTAAAAAAAAAATGTTTGAATAAATAAATAAATAAATAAGTGAGCAGAAAAATAAATAAATAAGCAAAAAAGAAAAATAAATAAATAAATAAATAAAAAAAAAAATAAATATACAAATAAACAAACAAACAAATAAATAAATAAACGCATAAGTAAAAAGATGAATGAAAAAATAAATAAATAAATAAATAAATAAATAAATAAATAAATAAATAAATAAATAAATAAATAAACAAATAAATAAATAAGTAAATAAATAAACAAATAAATAAATAAATAAAAAAAAAAATAAAGAAAGAAATAAATAGATAATTAAATAAATATATATACAAACAAACAAATAATACATAAATGAGTAAATAAATAATTAAACATATAAATAAGTAAATAAATACAGCAGTACAATATAAGTAAATAAATTAATAATTAAAAAATATGTGATAATCATATAAATTGTGTAACAAAAGAAAAGATATTTATCACGGATTTTATACATGTATTTGGTTAATGAGTGGGTTATCAGAACTATCACAGCTATAAACAAAGTTATTATTGAGTTTTTGAATTCGTTCAGAAATCAACTCAACAGAAAACTCCATTTTGTTTCTGTGTTGCTGTCACTAATCCCTGTGGTCGTTTTTTTCCTGCAATTCCCACCGGGCTTGCAAAAAAACACGCCTTATAACGGGTGTTTTTTTTAGAGGTATAGAACTTTAAGTTGGCAACACTATTTTAACTGGCGGCCATTTTGCCAGCTGTCAAGTGATTTATTTTTAGTTTGGTTTGGCATTTCAAGAATTGAAGCCACAGGATCACCTAGCAAGGCGTAGATTCGGTGAATGTGCTCAAAACAAGATTGTCGTTGATCCCAATTTTCATAAGCGAATTTTGTTAAGCGATGAAGCTCACTTTTGGTTGAATGGATACGTCAATAAACAAAACTGCCGTATTTGGAGTGATGATAATCCTCTAGTGTATGTTGAGACACCGTTACATCCACAAAAACTGACTGTTTGGTGTGCTTTATGGGTTGGTGGAATAAGTCAATGGTGACCGCTATAGAGTCATGATTACTGACTTTTTCGTTCATCAATTGAACAACCATGATGTGCAGGAGCTGTAGTTTCAACAAGACGGCGCAACATGTCATACAGCTCGTGCCACAATTGATTTATTGAAGGAAACGTTTGGAACCGTATAATTTCACGTTACGGACCCATGAATCGGTTTCCAAGATCGTGCGATTTAACGCCGCTTGACTATTTTCTGTGGGGATATAAAAAGTCGCTAGTCTACACCGATAAGCTCGAAACGATTGACCACTTGGGGACAACATTCGCCGCGTTATTGCCGATATACGGCCACAAATGTTGGAAAAAGTCATCGAAAATTGAACCTCCAGATTAGACTACGTCCGAGCCAGTCGTGGCGGTCGTATGCCAGAAATAATATTTAAATTATAATGCCAGAAGAATAAAGTAAATTTCATGTTAATTTAAAAAAATCATCTTTGTTTTATTCCATTTCAAAGTTCTATACCTCTAAAAAAAAAACACCCTTAACCTTCCCATAACGCAAATAAAAACTTACTCAGGAAATTTCCAAAATACAAAAAAAAGAACTAAATTCTTTTTTGATTGAAGATACTCCCATTTGTGTTAAATGTTCTCGGAAAATCATTGCAGTAGCTTTAATAAAATATGCCTTGAAATATAATTGAAACATATTAACAAACCGTTGTAAATATAGGAACTTTCTCGATACCCAAGCGAACAAGCCAATTACTCAAATCGATTTAAAATGTGTCAACATTTTGGAATACACGATTTCATTTTTAATGTGGTGAGTCTGTATTTTACCGAAATGTATATTTGCTTAAAACTATATTAAGATTTCCAATATACATTATGTAGGTATGTGTGTAAGTAATCCAAACTTCTACCCGCAATCATCATCAAAGGTTTCTGAAGTTCCAGAAAACCCTACTTTAGAAAGAGACACCTGTCACGATTAATAAATGTCACGTACACGATATAATTTCAATGTACATGTCAGTTGTGGTAATTTCTTTCAATATACTGAATGTCACGTTCACTATACAGAATAAAAATCCTACTCACAGCTTTTTTTTTTTATTAGACAGATTCTTATTTTAAGGAATTAAGGAATATAAACTTGTTAAAAAAAAACGTTTTATGAAACCTAAGAATTAAATAAGAAATCATTTGATGACCCACTTATTTCCTCATATAGTTAAGTCGCCAAATTTTAAAGATTCATACTGATAAGACACAACATCTATATTATTATCTCCAGTTCCAGCCATGAACTGAATGAGAAATTCCTTCCGGATACTGAGAATGCTCTATTAGAATTAGAAGTCAAGACAAACACAAAATCATAACAACGTCAGCGTTGGAATGGGACATTTGGGAGCGATTGATTCACAATGTCATTTATTCAATAATAGATTGACGTCTATATTATGGCTGTTTTACATAACTAAATTGAGTCCAAGAAGAAGTTATTGTTATTATGTGATGATGATGAAATACAGCATGCTACTTGTTGTATGTACTGTACATATATGTATATGAACTGAAAATATACAATGTCTGTTAAGATGGGGGGGGTTGAATATGGGTCAGGAGGGCATTGGAGCAAGGCGTTATAGGCATTCCCTTATAGCATCTAGGGATTTTGTGATATTGTGCTTGTGTCGTATTGATGTAGGTATATTCTTTTATACCCAAGCGTAATCACATTGTGTTGTGTGCTTCGCATTAGAGTGCGGCATACCAGCATTTTCAACAATTTAGGAGATGTGGTAATTCCACCAAAGGTTTTTCATTGCATCTCATTCCATTCTATGATGCTATATATTTATATGTATAAAGGACGAACAGCCAAGCTATTCCGACCTCCATATTTTAGCTTATGCACCAATGATGGATAATGACCGGTGGTGGTTAACGATTTGTTACAATGACAACCATATCAGACAGTATACCTACCTACGTCCTACATACATATATGTATGTCCGTTCGAGCATTAAATTCCACTTTGCTATGTTCTTCTAAAGCTCTTTAGTATGCTGTGAAGGTAAAAACTAAATGAGTGCAAAAAGCATTACAGGTCCAAGGACGAATACTGAAGGCTGCGAGGAATGTGAATCTCTAAAAGAAGATAAAACCAACAAAAACACGTATAGATGATACTCGTAGCTATCCTACACTCTTATATGTATGTACATGCGCGTTCGGTGACCATAGGTCTTTTATTTAAATACAAGTAGGTTCTTTGTTCAAGATTTATGAACTCTAAGGTGATATAAAAGACGCATGTTTTTTTTATAAAACCATTCCTTTAGATGTACCAAGTACATTACACGTTATTCGAATTCGAATAACAAATTTTGAGAATCGTACAACGTCGCACAATTCGCTGTCAAATTCCTTAGAAATTTCTGACAAGTATATAGTGTAATCTGCGAGAAGTTGCAGTTAACAAACAGACATAATTAGGTGCGTTCTTTTTCTTTGAAATACTGTAATTTTTTGCCCAAAACAATACAAAAGTTTGTCATAGTTCATATACAAAATTAAATGTGTAGTTTTAGACAGAATATTACAGAGTTTAAAAGTAAAGGAACGCATATATTTGGGCCAGTTTCTTTACTCGCCCGCGGGATCTCGTGGTATCCCAAATCTACTCAACATTTGTTGCTTTACTTTTTTCTGGCACGAAAATGCCAGAGCTTTTGACTTTTTTTTTTAATTTATTTCATTTACCCTCCATCAATAATCTACCAGAAAAATTTACCTACTGCCTTTTCTTGCTTGTCAAACTCCTGATAATTTCTGCTGTCAAATGTGACTTTTACCCAGAAACAAATCAGAAACATCACAAATGCTTTTCCTAACTTTTCATTAACAGCCAGGTTCTACATTTCACTTTCGCTCGAAATGAAATTGAAGTCAATCTAATTTCAATTGATTTCATTTCTATTTCGAGTGAAAGTGAAAAGTAGAACCTGGCTGTAAAACTTTAAGAAGCTCGAGCGAAAACTTTTTCCCAAACAGTAAAGAAACAGGCCTATTGAATTAGATGTTCGTTAAACGTCAAATATTAAGTGTCATTTATTAAATATCAAAGATTAATTTTGAGCAGACAAATTATTTCATTCATAGCAATATTTAAAATATTTAATCCATAATTGCCAAGAAATTAGCAAAAGAATGAAATTTGTTCAAAATTGTTTTGTTTTTAATTTTTAAGGAAAGGTTTTTCATAATACAATTTCTATATTCTAAAAAAGTAAATCTGACAAGTAGAAGACTTAGCAGTATTTTATTGGACCTGTTGAAAATATCTTTTAATTTTATTTTTTTTTTTAACTTAGTTTTAATTCACAATGTTTTTCGCCAACAAATATCAACGCCATAAGTTCAGAATACGGTCATAATATTTTTTAGTTTTCTGAGATATTTTTCTGAACGCGCCTTATTTTAAAAGTCACAATGACTTTAGGTTAACTTTACCAAATCACTTAATGCAGAAAATTCGTTGTGGAATTTTATTCAGTTTGATTTTGACAGTTGACTGAATTATCCAGTGTAGGTATACTTTTAATATAATTTTCACAATTTGTTGCACTTTTTTCCAAATGGTCTGTTTGGTAACGCGAAATTTTTTTTTTTGGAAATTCCAAAAATGTTCACATTTTAAAATTTTGACAATTTGCTGTCAAAACCAGCAGGAAAAAAAATCAGCTTTGGAAAATTTACTAAGAATTTAAAACAAAACAAAAATTGACTAGCAAAGTTTCGTTCGATAACAAATAATTATTTTCATGTTTGGGAATTTAGGGTTTTCTGAAGTTTTGATTTTCGGAATTTTGATTTACGGGATCCCGACCCCAAATGGTAGATCCAATAAGTCGAGTATTTTTTGTCATGAAAAAGTGCCTATCACTTTAGCCGATGGAATTCGACAGAAAATTGTAGGTCCTCTCTATTCCTAACAATACGCATACACACAGGAATGCTTGAGAGTTGTAAGTCACTAGGCCCTACTTCTAAATGAGCTGTCACGCCACATAATTTATTTTTATCAGAACAAATCTGATTTTAAAACCGAAAAATCCACTTGTAGCCAAATCTAAATGATGATGTGATGTTTGATCTTAGCTTGATAGTTTAGACCGCTCATGATTGAATTTCAACAAAAGTGTAATTTTTGTAACCCTAATGCAGATGAGTACAATTAAATTATTTTTCTATTACTTTTGAAAGCTTCTGCCTGTTGAAAGAAAAAGAAGAAAAACAAAAACAGCGGAAAATGCATTGTTTTTGGTTTTAAAATGAGATTCATTATTCCACCATAAAAACTAAAACAATGCATTTTCTTAAGTTTTTATTTTCCTTCTTCTTCTTTAACCAACCATGACTAAGGACAATCATTTTTTTATGTGTCTGAATTTAAGTAAATTTTGCTAGGACAATAAAATTTACAGTGCTTTGTGTCATTTACAGTGTGTCAATAAAAATCTTGCGTCTTACAAGGATACGATGCTATATAACTGATGAGCTTAATTCTTGGGGGAAACATTTTTTACACTAAAGGTCGGAAAAATGCCCATTGAATATCATGCAATATGGGTTGTTTTCCTTTTTCAAAAAAAAAATTCGTCTTAGATTCTAAAACTTAGTTAAAAAAATAATTGTTTTATTTTATGAAATAAATATATTTTTACTTAAAAAAATAAATACCTTTGTCGACTACACTGTGGATGTGTAACTTTGCTCACCTATCAATATGCGCCACCGCGTCAAAGTCGATTATTGTTATTTAGTTAAATCATATACATATATATATATATATATATTTTATACTGCAGAAAACGGGTTTTGCGGGATTTTAAATAGGAGGATTATAATATATCGGGATATTGAATAAGTGGGATTTTAGAAGAAAAGATTTTAAAAATACAGTTTAGCAGACGGGATTTTAAAACTTTTTTTTCGCGATTTTTTAAAAACGGGTTTTCAAAAACCGGTATTCCGATGCGCTTCCACAAATTTTTTGCAGATCCCGCCAAACATAAGATTATAACGGAAGATATAAACCGATTTTATTTTTTTAATTTAATTTAAATTTAATTAGCTTTATCAATCAGATTTTAAAAATTTTGTCGGTTTTCTTTTTATCTTTGGTTTGACTTTATTTGTTTAAACCTTTCATAAATTCGGCATGTATATAGGATATCTATCAAATAAATATAATATGGTCACCCTTATTTCCAGATGTAAAAGGACCAAAAAATAAATGGAGAGGACTGGCCGGCAGGAGATTAATTAAAATGATGGTGATGTTCGGATTTCCATCAGCCTATACTGTGTAAATATTTTTTTCTTTAATTATTTTTTACATCCAATGTTAGATTAACGATGTAGATAAGATGTATACATACAAACATTCATACTTATACATATAATTTTAACATTTCCTGGTTTATAAACATAAGAATTTGGGTATAATAGCCATGGTTCGATGGGCTGTGCCATTTCAATGAGTTCTCCATTGATCCGTAACGACCTGTCCCAAAAAAAAAAAAAAAAAAACTTAAAATGAAATATTAAGTAAGGGTTGAAAGCTTTGGAATGTGGTAAAAATAGAAATAACATCAACCAAATATTTTTGTATTTTTGTATATCCTTAAAAGTTATATATACCTATATCTGAAAGTTTATTTCCTAACCTGAAATACCAAAACAATTTGTTTATCAAAGAAAGAATTAAGGATTCATAATAGATAGGAAGTGGACAGTTGAGAAACAATCATGGTTCAGTAAATTTTTATTAAAGTAACGTGTTTTTTTTAACAGAATTTATATTGAAGCTTCAAAAGGTTTTTAAACTCAAGTTTAAAAGAATCTTTGAAAACAAATATTTAATATTGTAAATTAAAGATGCATCAAATAATTATGAGTTGTCGCTGATTTTTTTGATACAATTTAAATTTTAAGAACTTTAAAAATTTAATTTTTGAGGCTTTATTTTATAAAAAAATACTGTATATGAAGTATGCTTATGCATACATACATACACTAATACACGTAATAATATAAACTTTAATGATATTATAGTAAAACCTTGAAGGAGCAGCAATGATTAAAGATACATAAACATTTCACTGCTTTAAGATAACTTATGCAAACATGTTGACTTGGCAGACCAGTCCTAAAATAACAATAAGTATATGTTCATACGTACATTCTTATATTTATGTATGTAGGTAAGGACGAGAAGAAGAAAAAACTTTTATGAGTCAATAATGTATGTATCTCTTGACAGAGATAGACATAAGAATAAACGAAGTCGTAATAATAATGGCGCAAAATTTTTAAACAGCCTGATGTTAAGGTATTAGCTAGATACTACTTAACAATTTTTTTTAAAAATTTTGCAACTAGTATAACACTTAACCTATTTTCTTATATAACGTCAGTTGAACACGCCTAATAAAACAGTGACATTTCATATGCAAAAAAGTAAATATTCAAAGTGACATTTAGAGTAACTTATATATCCTAAAAAGATAAATTAGACATTTTGTGATTTAAACTTTAATTAAACGTTTAAAAGAAGATGCTTACTCGTTTAAAATTTGAAAAATCCCGTTTTTATTTAGTATCATACTATTTTAAACAAAATTGTTTTCATATTAAGGTTTTTTTAATAATACTGAAATACATCAACCAAGTAGAAGACTTAACACTATTTTAATTGGACTTGTTGAATTATTGATTCAAAATAGCTTTTAACGGCCTTTGGTCTGCAAACATTTTTTTTTAAGATAAACGGAAATTAACAAAAACTGCGTATTGACAAGACCCTCACTAGTGAACTGATTAGTTCAAGTGAGATCGCTGATGGGACGAAAAGCCAAAATTTTTGTAGACTAAAGGCTGTTTAAATTTAATTTAAAGTAAAATAGTTTTCTTTAAGGGATTTTTTACCATTTTAAATGTATGACACTGTTTTAGAACAATAAACGCACCATAAGCGGAGCAATATATTGTTGCTTGAGCGGTTCAGATAACCCATACAGACGAAATTAAAATTATTGGAACCTGCCAAGGCGCACCCAAGTTATTGTTTTCTAAGAAAACTGTCAAACAAGACTTTGAAAAGATTTCGGAACACTACTAATTTTGCTGAGAAAAATTTAGTTTTGGCAGTAAAATCTACATTTCTGAGTTTTACAGTAAAATATTATGCACTACTTTTTACTTGCGATAGTAGGTAACTACATACATATATGGCAAGTTATGGATTCGTAAAAAAAAAATCGATTTCCTTTCGGCTGTAGCCTAAACGGGTGAATCGATTTTCTTTAAACTTGATACCTTGCGTTTTTTGGGCATTCCCCCACACGTTTTTTTTTTAAGACCGAAAATAACGGCACCTGCCGTACAATTTTTTTTTAGAAAAATGAAAATCTTATTTTTCTCAAAAACGTGCCCGCAACTTAAAAAAAAAGCCCGGTAATTTTTTTTACAAAAAAGTTTCCATTTAAAAATAAATTCCGAAAAAATGTTATAAATGGTACCCTCCATAGAACCATTTAAAATAGTTCAACTGAATTTGATCATTTTTTTTATAGAGAATTTCTTTAAAATTTTAAAAAGTATTGCATACGAAAATTTTTTGATTTTTAAAAAAGTTTAAAATTTTTTTTTTTCAAAAATTCAAAAATGACTTGGTCGATTTTTATAAAACTTGGCATCCAGCAGTGTTTTGACATTGTTTAGCAGATTTTAAATACAAATTATTCTTATAGCCAAAAATTCGATGTTTTGAAAATGGGTTCAAATTAATTTTTAAACTCCACATTAATAAACTGGCGTACCAGTTTTTTTTTTCTTAAAAATATTTTCAAAATTTTAATAAAATAAATAAAATATTAATTTTTTGAAAAACCACTCCAACGATTTAAAAAATGTTTTTTCTCATAAATTGAGATGTGTGTAAGAAATCGGGTGGTGTGTACGTTGCGTTGGTATTAAAACAGTTTCAGAATTTGTTTAATTTATTTATTTCATATTATATTGAATTTTTTAACAAGTTTTCTGTCAAAAGTATAAGTGCCATGTATACTTTAAAACCACAATATGATCGCACATAAGAGCAAGTTCGTGCGACCCAGTCATGTATTTTATTTTTTAAAGATCTTTATTCTTGCACCTTTATTGTTCCCAAAAATCCAAAGCTTTATATACCTACCCATATATTTTTAAAACTTATCTTTACAATAAATAGTATATAAAAAATAATTTTCTTTTATTTAATTCTAATATGTACCTGCATGTTCTTAATTTAAGTTCTTTAATGTTTTTTTTTTTTTTAATTTTGGTGTATTCTAACAAAGAGTGTATTTTTAACCTTTTAACACTAATTATGTATGCCTTATGGAGTCAAGTTTCATTTCTTAGATTTTTTCCTAATTAAATATTTGTTGTATAAAGAATTGTTCACGCAACACTGCTTTAAAGTGGTAATCAAGTACTTCAGGTGAAGTTTTAAAAAATAATGCATATCCAGGTCTCATGAGCTTTGAACCTACTCCAATACAATAAAATTATCGTATAAAATGATTAAGAATTTAATTGTGACACTACTTATGTATGAGTTTAGTAATAATCTAGTGCAGTTTTAAAGATTAAACGTCAAAAAAAACTTGAATGGAAACTGAAATGTGTTATGTTGTCTTCCCTTTTTATTGTTTTAATATTATAATTCATAGATAGTAAAATAATGAATGCAAAACATTATCATAAACTAAAATTGTCTGCACAATAAGGTGAGACGAAAAATGTAAGTATTGTTTTTTTTTTTTGTTTCAGGTCGTAATACCACGGAAAAGTTGAGAGATTTAAGAAAAAAATTTAAATAAATAAAATCGGTTCATATCTTCCGCTGTAATCTAAAGTTTGGCGGGATCTACAAAAAATTTGTGGAAGCGCATCGGAATACCGGTTTTTGAAAATCCGTTTTTAAAAAAATCGCGAAAAAAGTTTTAAAATCCCATCTACCAAAATGCTGTATTTTTAAAATCCTTTCTTCTAAAATCCCGCTTAGTTAAAATCCACATGTATTATAATCCTCCTTTTTAAATCTCGAAAAATCCCGCAAAACCCGTTCTCTATAATACAAAAAAAAATATATATGTATGTATGTATGATAACTAAATAACAATAATGTTGTTTGTACATAATTGAAAAAAAGCCAAAATTACTTGATGTTTGTTTTCGTTAACAAAATCTAAATTATATATTTACTATTTGCAAAATTTTTATATACACACGAGAATTATATCTCGCTAAAGGATTTACTGCTATCATTTACTGCAGTAACAGTAACATTAACAGAAACAGTTGAACTGCAGTGAGTTTTGAGTTTTTTTTTTCACAGAATAAGATTTTATTTTGGTATATTGAAATATTAAGATCTTTCTATATTAAACTTGTTTTAAATTTCTTACAATCCCGCCTTTGCAATCAAAACTAATATCTTTATTTTAAAACATTTTTATTTTAAAACAATTATGGTGTTATTTGTAAATGTTGTCCAACTTTAGACAACTGTCCAACTTTGAAAAATGTGTTCAAAAACCTAGTTAATTGTTGTCTTATAGCTGCCTAACTTAGACACAAGTCTTAATCGTGAATAATGTGATATTTATCTTTATTTAATAAACCATATTTCCACCAATTTGAAAATAGTTAGACAGTGTCTAAGTAGACAAAAATCTAATAAATACGACTGTTAGTTTTTATTGCAAAAACGGGATAATAAGAAACGGGATTAAAACAAAAAACGGGATTACAAGAGACGGGATTATAAAAAGTGGGATTTTGAAAAGCGGGGTTATAAAAACCGGTATTATTTATTATTAAAACAAAAAAAAAACAGGACTATAAAAAGCGATATATCGAAACCAATCCAAATTTAATAAAATGTCTTTAAAGTGACATCCCCATTACGATCATCAATTTATTAATTGATGCAGACCATTGTGAATTACAAAAACAATTGATTATTATTACGGAATAGTATATAATAATTTTTAGTGACCTTAATATTTTAATAATTTTTATATTTTACCTATAGCCCACTTAAAATATAAAAATAATAAATAATAGTTTATAATTTTTTTTTAATAAAAAGAATTTAAATGTACAAAATTTAAATTTAAATTATCAGTTGATAATTTGCAATAAGCGTGTTTTATTGGAAAAGCTATCGATTGTATAGTACGATTTTACATGCAAAAAAAAATATTAAAACTTACAAAATAATAAAAAAAAAATATAAATATAAAATCAAAAAACCAAAAAAAAAAATATAAAATCAATAAAAATCAAAAAGACAAAACCGAAAATACTGCTGTGGCTGTTCTAGTTTTTAAGTAATTTTAAGTAGTGTAAGTATTTTAAGTAGTTAGTTTTAATTAGTAGTAAGTAGTTATAACATAGTTTTAGGTAGTTGTAAGTTTTAAATAAAATAAAAAGTGATATGATACCAAGATTTTTTTTTTATAAATTCTTTCTTGGTGAAAAATAAAACTGATAAGGAATTTTAGGATTAAATTAGTTTTTAGGCCGAAAGGCATTAGTATTAATATATATTTAGTTTAACTTAGAGCGCCCGCATAGGGCCAGTAAGTTAGTTGTAAGTTATTGATAAGTAGGCTAGTTTTTTATGAATTTTTGTTAAGCTTTAAGATAGTTATAAGTTTTGGAAAAAAATAAAAATAAATTTAAAATGAAAAAATGACGATTTTACATGCATTACAAATACAACATTGCCAGTATGATTACTGTGAATAGATTTTTTTAAATTTCAAATTATTCTGACAGGTGTTCAATAGTACCAAATGTGAAATATAAAAACCACGATACTGCCGATGCGTTTTTTTTCGGAATTTCTTACCGTACTATATATAGATTCCCAAAAAAACACGCCTCATATTAATAAGAATGTGAAAGTTGTATTTGTTAGAGCGTTAGGGGTCCTTGACCGCATCGACGTAAGACCCACGGGTAAGAGAATTTGTTATATTTGACAGTTGTTACACGAACAGGAGATCTTAACCGACTTTTCATCATTATCATTATGATTCTTCATCGAATCATTATCGCTTTCAGGAAGAGTTGAATAAATTTTGTAAGTTAGTTTAGAAACAAAAATTTTTGCAAAAACATATAAATTTTGCCATTCAGAGTTATCGAAAGACATGAACTGATTTTATTTCGTTTCTTACCACTTTTGAGTTTCTCACATTCTGAAATTTTCTGGGTATTTTATATGACTTGATATTGGATATATTCAACACTAGATATTTTTGTCTATGTAAGATAAACTGAAACTAACAAACAATAAGTATTAAAAAGGCCTTAACTAGTCAACTGATGACTCTAAGTGAGATTAGCGATGGGGATGAATCAAAAAATTATTTTGTTTTAACTAAAAATTTGAAAATCTTTCAAGAATAAAATAAACTTTTCAAATTAAATACGTTATGATTAAAATATATATTAACACGCACAATTGACTGTATCATGGAAAGCTTAAATCGATTTTTGACAAATATTTCGAAGCAAATCAGAGAAATGTCGGATGAGGACCATTGGCATGAAGAGAATTCATCAATGTGAGGAATTTTCGGTTGAGGTGCAGTTAGGAATTTTTTTTTTTGAAAGGTGTTTTCTTTGGTGATTTTAGAGATGAAAAAATATTAATGTTTACAGAAAATGAGGATTATGTATTCTGATATATTGTTTTGTTTGTTTTCGTTTATTTTCTACCAGTAGAGAAATTCTTAATTCATTATGTCCATTTTCGAAAGAAATGCTTCCCAAAAAAATATTTTATTTTATAATGATTGGATTTTCAAGATCAAGCTAAGGAGGGGCAACAACTTTTATAAAATATATGTATTACATTTATATTATGATTTTAAATGAATTTAACGGTCGCCAATAACAACAATTATATAGTATAGACATATTTCACATTTAAGAAAGTTATAATATTTGTTTAGTTATCTTTATATATTAAGAATATACTTTTGGACAGTAGGAATGTATTTTGTAAATATAGTTTAAGATCAAAGTGGATGGCGACGCTGTGTCGCGTTGAACCTTGTCATATAACAATAAATGATCTCGCAGATTGTGTGTTATGACTCACATCTGTTAGCATTAGGATATGAACAAGCGATGCGTCAGACATCGTCGTTATCCTCTTTACAACCCTATTGTTAGTTTATTTTATAGAAAACTAGAGATAAGATAGGTTAAGAAATTGTAAATGTATTTGTAAGCTAGGTATAAGATTTGTAAATATGTAATTAAGTTAAAATAAAGAGTTAAATTTTAGCCTTCTCTCTAAAGAAGAAGGACGTGTTTTTTCTGCCTTCTTCCGCTCGTTCGGTTTTAAATTCGTTGTGTGTTAGGGTGTTCATAGAACATTGTTCAATACTAATTTGAAGACTTTAATAATTAAATCTTTTCGTTTCTGCGAAATATATTCTTTAATTTAACAGTTATTTTCTTAAATTAAAACATCAAAAACAAATTTTTTATATTTCAAACAAGACTTAAAAGCATAGTTTAAAATTAAATTGAATGTATTCACGCTAAGATTATCTTTAATAAGAAAAAATAATTAATGAATTTTTTGAGATTTCTATAAGGTATGAAACGTCGCGACGTAAACGATACCGTATTTTTTCAACAAAAATTTAACAAAGTTTCAGTGGCCTCGTGAGAAAATATACTAGCAAAAAACTTCCTTCTGTTTATTTATTCTTTTGTTTATATATATTTTCCCTTTTTCTGCAAGTGATAAAATGGCAAAAAAAAAGAAGCAAGTATTATGAAAAAGAAATTATACCCGGGGTTTAAGAATTTTAACTTCACTCCGTTAGGCAGTTTTAATTAAATCAGATTGAATGTGATCACTTCTAACCCAAGTTTAATTCTTAAACCGGATTGAAGTGAGTGAGTAATATAGGTGTGAGTAAAAATTGATTCCTTATATATATATGTGAGGCGAAGATATTCCAGAGACTTTAAAACATGTCCGACATTGCCATCTACCTTGCAGCATTTTATGCCCACAAAAGTACAAATCAGTAATTTGATCTCCTAGCAAAAAGAGACCATCTAGAAAACCATTTGTAGAGCAGTTTTTGGTAGACGACAGCGTGTTAGAGATTTGTAATATAGCCGTTGGTAATGATACAATGGTAATCATCATCAATTCCAATGATTAATTACTCGAATAAAATATACTTAATTTCAAAAGTGGAATAAGATGTTGCGCAGGCGTGATTTCTCAACTCATGGTTGACTAATAGAAAGATGAGAATTAAAAAAAAAAAAACTGCTTAATAAAGGCATAACTAGATTTAATCTCCTATGTTCGGCATTTGAAACCAAATCGATTTTCAATTTCAATCCATATGAAATTCTATGTTCGAAAATTAGTTTTCGAAAATTTTGCAATTAATTCGAAGTATCGAAATTAAAGATACATCCATTTGAAACTTATTGTTGAATACTAAAATTCTAGTGCGGATGAAAATGAATGCAGTATTTATTGAATTTTTAAGGGAAAAAAGGAGAAAAAATTAGACGAATAATTTTACGAGAAAAATCTAATATACTTTATGTATGTGCTGATGTATCATTTTGATGAATTTTGTATTAAAACCGCGTCCAGATCAATAAAAATTTGCGTTGTGTGCAGTATTCGGCATACAAAATCATGATTTTTTTTCTTAATCTCATGATGGCTACGTTTGAATCACCACTTTTGTAGTAAGTTTTAATAATTTCAACGCGTTGTTCGATTGTTTAGTTATCCATTATCGTTAATGACAAACATTCAACTAATATTATGACACTTCAAATGAAAGCTGAGTTTGACAAGTGTCAAATGCCACCGGTACCAACTTGAAACCACGAAATTAATTACTCGTTACTTCACAAAACATAAACAAACTGTATAGAATACGCTCAGAAAATAAAATGAACCGAAATGCCGAACATCAATTTTCCATTTCGAAATTTGAATTCCATCATTTCAAACTTATGATGTTTAACACCCAAATTCACTTTTGTCAGGTGAATTCACAATATGTAAGTAAATATGCAAAATATGGACGAATTAATATTATGGAAAATCCAGAAGCATATTTAGCGAAAAAAAATGAATCCATAAAAAGTATTATGAATAATAAACTACTAAATTTTACCCCGGCCTCTTCTCTGAGACCTGAACAACACCTTTGCATTATATCTAAAAAGTATCCTATATCTTATTCCTAAACATAATCCATCCAACTTTTTTAGTGTCTGTTTTTTAGGGAAAAACAAATACATATACTCGAACAATTCAAAATTTTTAATGAAACAACAACATAGAATAGTGTGCTTGTTTCCCCTAAATTTAGTCTGTAGCAGTACTTTTATATTTATAGCATCACTCAAAATAGAAAAAAAATAGTAACAATTGTTCTGATTTGCTGTAACAGAATAAAAGTGAAATTACTTTTAACTTAAAAAAGTATTTTTTGTAAATTCTTATTTAATGCACTATGATTTAATAGTGCGCCAAGTGATGTAGTGTTATTTTATAATTCAAAACTCTCTATATTGTATAATAATATGTACATATATATATGTAGGGAATGCTTTGCACCCTTCACTGAACCTACATTTATGTTATTATAGATCTTCCATATTCTGGTGTAGAATTCCCCCAACCTCTTCTAAGTTAGAGTTACTAAGAAATCTGCTCAGTTAAATTATATTAGAAATATTAAAAGTCCCATTCCACAAACCGGAAAAGCTAAAGAATTCTTTGAATTATATTTTATAAAAAAACACCCTCACATTATTAATACATACATATCAAAAAATTAATGAGACAAAAAGGAATATCGTTCTTTAAAAGACTTATAAATGACGTGGTTAAAGTGTGGGGAAAAATATTGTGTATTATATAGCATACGCCTTCTATTTTAACGTATAACATGGGACGATACGAAACAATATTATTATAGAACTGGAAAGACTTCATCAACCGTTAAACATTGGATTAAATCCAAGAAGTGCCTAATTAGAGAAGAGCTCTTGCTCAATTCCTTCGACTTCCGTTAAGGAGCTTCATTAAGAAAGATAGCCAAGAGCACTCACTTTCTTAAGTCGAACGCCAAAGGCATATAAACAACGTTTCAAATTTTCTCTGTTATCACTCCTCCTCTAGATTCTCACTCTTTTATATATACGTACGTACGTTAAGAGTGTGTGACTCAAATAAAACAAATGGGATTTAAGTGAATAGGTCACACATCGTGTTGACAACTAACGCATTCTGATGGCAGAAACAACAATTGAAATAAAAAAAAAAAATACAAATAATAAAGACGCGTTCCTAATTCGTTTGAATTGCCTAAAACAAAGACACAGGAAAACGCCTAAGTACTCATGAAAATAATGGAGCAGAATAGAGCCGTCTCTAAAGTGGCTATAGTATGTACGTGAAAGTCCTTCATTCGGAATAAAACAATGAAAGAACACAGGACTAAAAACTCAAGGAGGAAAAAGTATACTTTTCCTCATGAAAACTTTATTATTTTTTTTTTTGTTTTTTTGTTTTTCTAAGAAAAACAAGCAGTCTAAGTTTTTATATTTTCGATTGCAAGTTAAACACAAACAGTTTTTTTCAAGGATCTCATACTATAAATCAACAAATAATATAATTGAATAAGTTAGACAAATAATTTTTTTTTTTTGATACTTTGAAAAATACCTCTACAAGTATGCAAACACTTTTTCATTTCACTAATGCGTTGCATTGAAATTTATATTGAAAAATATACATACATAGGATTTGCATAAGTAGAACAGATGACTTACATTATTTTTAATTGAAATCCTCTGTATCTGGCTTTGGGGCTTCGATAGCTTGTATAAGAAGAGACCTTTTACGCCACTTTGGGAAACATTGCCTTCGTGCACCTACATTATACTCGTTTAAAGTATAGGGTATAGGTATGACTATACTCCTTATTTTGTACGTTGCTTTACTTTGCTATCCTTAGTTGCCTTCAAATTAAATTGGAGCAGCACAATTTCTCGAAATTGATTGTATCCAATACATTACCCGTCCCTGACCTGAGATAACATTTTTCAACAACTCGAAAGCCCGGAAAAATTACAAGAAATATTTTACTTTGTGAATTTATTGAGATGGTTATTAGTTTGACCTAAAGAATTTATTACTTTAATTTTTAATACACAGAAACACACACACACATACACACTGATGATATTAAAAATATATTACACATTTAGGTTCAATGGGATATTTCGTGTCCAGGATTATGACCACTGAACTTTTAAGCAATAATTTTCCATTAGTTTTTGGAGGGATGGTGCGGCACACATTATTCGGATAACATGTTTTTTTTTTTTTTCCACTTCTGATCTGAACAACACGCACTGTACGCTATTCTCGTCCTATGAAACTATAGTGTAACGAATTTTTATGCAGCTATTGGATGAAGGAACATATAATTTACAGGTCCTTGCGCATGCTAGGGATCCCAGTTTTAGTGTACAACAATCCTTTATTGTTGTTTCTTTTTTTTTTTTTTTGTAATAATAATTGCTTGGAGATGATATATTATTTTTTTTTTCAAAACTCGTTTTCAAGATACAAGCAATTGTTTAGTTCAAGATATTAAAATAAATAATATTATTTTAATTAAAAATTAATTTTAAAATTAATGATGAAAACGATGAGACACCGAAGAGCGACACGTCCCGAACCTAGATAAATACTCAGGAATTTCTTGTTTATCAAAAAACTGTAAAATTCATTGAGCTTTTATCTGCACATGTGCAAATTATCCAAAAGAGAATAAAGCTTTTTATTCTCCAGATACTGGTACAATACAAGTGAAGGTGTGCACCAATTTGTGCACTTGAATGGAAAAAGTAACTAAACCGCAACTCTGCTAGTTATATGTTTCTTTATTGGCAATTAAACGCGTCTCTATTTGGTGATATGGAATATTATTATCTGATAATCGTTGTGGTCGTATACAATTAGATTCATGTTTTGTTTTGCTTTGTTTTATTTTGTGATAGTGGGTTGCATAGATGTTCGATAATGGTTTATTTTCTATGAATAATACAATAAGTTACTGAAAGATTATTTCTTAATCTATCATATATAGGTTTTGTGTCCTTTTACTGATAGTGAAAAAGTACTAATTCTAAGGTTGCCAAACGGTAATATTTTAACTATTATTCAATGTCGAAACTATAACTAGATATCAAATAATGTTTTGAACAAAAATAATTACGTATACGCCGTAGTGATTTTTTTTAAAAGGGTAATGATTTCTAAATAAAATGTATCAAAACACTAGAGCGTTAAGGTTGGGCCGAAATTATAAAATAATTATAAAATCATATGGGAGGGGCTATTTCTCCCTCTTAAGGCGGGAGGGGTGATGTTGAAAAACACAAAACAAAAAAAAACGAACTGATATTTTTCAAGCAAAAAAGTTCCGATATGAAGAACTATTTTTATATTTAACATTCAATGTTGCTTTTCAATTTTTTTTTTCGAATTCTTAAAACAATTTATGTACAAATATATTTTTGAGTACCTATTTTAGTTTTTTTCGGAAATTGAAAAATTGTGAAGTCTGGCTTTTTCATACAAAATATTCTTTTTTTGACATTTAGTACCTACTCGTGATATTTGTTCGAAAATCAGAATGGGCGCATTCACTAATGTAGTGACTACGTAGTCGAAATTCAACTAGCTTTGTGAATGCAAAATTACACTACAAAGGTAGTCAATTCTAAACTGTCATATTAATGACAGATGTAAACACACACGAAATAAAAAACAGTTGTGTTTTGAGAATTTAAATAATATTTTCTTTTTAAATTAAATAATATCAAATATAAGATATGATATGAGTGATTTGGAAGAAGATAAAATCATAATTATGCAAAATAATTTAATTGTAGTCAAGTTTCATTTTGAATAGTTTGAATCTTTTGTATTTTAATCGAACAGCTGATTGTGAAACGTCAAAATCATTCTCCACTAACTTTGAAGCCGAAATTTTTACACTACGTGCGTCGGAGGGGAAATTTCAACTCATTTTGTAGTTGTATGTAGCCAATCAGAATGACTTGACTACGTAGTGACTACATTAGTGAATGCGCCCAATGTATGTATTCAATTTTTTTTTGTGTTTCCCCTCCTTCAGTGTTTTCTTAAATTTCGTCCCTTTTTTTAATGCATATCACAGGTAACACCATATATGAAATTATATCACTGTTTAAACATTATTTGATTTACTTTTGACTTCTTATAATGTTGTAAATATTGAAGTGCATCTGCGTCCGGTCAACATTTTGAGCTCATTTTTTGTTTAAATGTCTTGCGCAGGAATTCTTCACTTTATTTAAAATTCGTTTTTAATTTGTATTTAACACATAATTTAATTTTCAAAATATCAGTCAATATCTTTCAATGTATTTTATAGAGATGCCGCGAATATTCAGCCACTATTCGGCATTCGGCCTATATTTTTTATATCCGAATAACAAATGGAGAATAAAAAAGGCTTATTATCTTACAATAAATGTTTTCTTTTATTCAAAAATTTGCATTTTAGTATTTAAAATCTACTAATGGTAAGTTGTGGTGAATTAAAACTACTTTTTCGGCATTCGTTGGTAGCAAACGATTACGTCTATCTTCGTAAACAATTCCAGCTTCTGAAAATAGTCTCCCACTTAGATACACATCGTTGCCCGAATGTTCGGCTGCCGAATTTCCGGTATTCGGCCGACGAGTGTGGCCGAATATTCGGTATTCGGTATTCGGCCGAATCACTTTTCGCGGCATCTCTAGATGTAAAATAGAAATACTGGGATCGTCAGACAATCTGTAGTATTCGGCGATAAACTGTAATTCTACAGATGGGAGTACCTTTGAGAATTAAGTGTAAAAAAAAAACTTTTTAAAAGTAAATTTAGTTTAAATTATTCTCGATAATAGAAGTTTAATTTTTTTTTTTAGATTTATTCGTAAACAATAAAACTCGTGTAGTAATTCCATCGCGTAATTTTGAACGTACCTGTATGTAAATATATACAATACTTGGTTTCTTTCAGGATATGTATTTTAAAATGGATAGGAGGAAAGTTGTTTTATTTTTGATATTTGGAAAATTGTTTTTTTGATCAAACTAATAAATATATAAATTCAGATTTTGGAGAATTAAAGGCTTGATAGGATGGAAACCACTTTAATTTTAAATAGCTAAAAAACATAAAACATAGTTTTGCCTTCAATTTAAAATGATCAGTGATCATAAAATTTAATTTTTAAAATAATCGTGCCAATGAAGAAACGTTCCGCGCGTGACGTTATTTTGTATACATATCGGGTTTTCGAATAGGGACTTGACAACTTTGAATTTAATTTGTGAACGCACCCTTTCGCTAATCATTCAGTAAATTCAACATTTTCATCATGGACCATTTGAAGCGACGACGTACGTTCTCCGATTGGGCTCTGAAGAAGATGCGCCAAGATGATGAATTTCATCGCAAAATCATCTTCAGTATAACGAAGCTCATTTTTGGCTCATTGGGTTCGTCAATAAGAAAAATATGCGTTATTGGTCGGGTTAAAATCCACATTTGCTTCATGAATCACCACTTCATCCACAAAAAATAACTGTTCGGTGCAGTTTTCATGGGCCATATTTTTTCGTCGATGATAACGATCGTCACGTTAGTGTGAATAGCCAGCGTTATCGCGCCATGATTACCGATTATTTTTGGCCCGAATTGGAAGATATGGACTTGGACGATATGTGGTTTCAACAGGATGGTGCCACAAGCCACACAGCCCACCTTACAATCGATTTATTGAAGAGTAAGTTTGATGAGGGTGTTATCTCAAGAAATGGGCCAGTCAATTGGCCGCCTCGTTCGTGCGATTTAACGCCTCTAGACTATTTTCTTTGGGGCTACGTTAAGTCATTGGCTTATGCCAACAAGCCGACGACGTTGGAAGAGCTCAGAGCCAACATTGAACGCGAAATAGCGGCTGTTTCGGCCAAAATGTGTGGCCGAGCCATCCAAAATTGGATCCAACGAATCGACCGCTGCAAACGTGCCCGCGGTGGCAATATGAACGAAGTAGAGTTCTATTCATAAATGTTTTGATTGATACTTCAAACCGATAATAAAGATTTTGAAATATCTCAAATGATTTGCGTTTTATTTTAAAAAAAAGTTGTCAAGTACTTATTGGAAAACCCTTTATATCCTTCCCAGAAACGTCTGAACGAAAATCATCTGCTGAAAACATTCCTGCTAATTTCTCATAATTCACAACATCTCACCATATTGCATGAAGAAAGCTTTTGAAAATATATTTGAAAATAAATATACCAAGAAAATTAAAAAATTAATGTACAAAAATTCAGAAAAATACGTAACGACTTATCAAATAAGGAATATAAAAACATTTAAAAAAAAGAATAAAATCCCTGAAGTGAACAAAAGGCCAACTAGACAATTAAACTAGAATTATACTATACAAAGACAAAGTAATCCAAAATTGGACTTCACGAATACATGTCACAGCGATGGAAGACGTTTTATTTCAAACTTCACTTACTGGCAACGAACTGTTTTTTTTCGAATAAAAACAAAAAATTTGTGGATATTTCACGAACAATGTCAAATATTCGCATTTTTTTACATAAACATTCGGGAAGTGAATCAAAAAACCAAACATCTAGTAATTGAACAAATTTTGTATAACAATTACTAGTTATCAAAAATGTCTCTAGTAAATCGCTTTAAATATTATTTTTTAAACAAATAGAGCTTTTTTCTTTATCATTTATAAAACCAAGACAAAAATTATTGAATGACATAGCAATACACCAAATTTAACAAACTGACAACTGCTGAATGATTTATTACGAAAAAATTGTTTTGCAACGAAATATTTAATTAAACTCATTAAAAAACTTGTCAAAAAACTGTAAAAATTTCACTCATCAAATTTATTATACTGGTTTCACTTAGCCATTAGTCGCCTATCCTCCTCGATTCTATTCGCGAACAGTAGCAAGGAGTTTATTATCTTATTTAAGAAAATTAATAGCGATTTAAGGTTTATTCATTTGTTTGATAATTTTTAAAATGTGCATTAATAAAAAAAAATACCATACTACTTTTTTGTTTAAATGATTACAATATTTTATAAATCAAAAATGTATTTAAAAACTACTCTTTTATGCTCTTTGTTTTTTATTCTATTTTTTTCTAATTTATTGAGATTTCTCAAAGAAATCAGATAATGTACATTGTCTTGGTCTTGGAACTTAACGTTTAAATCGAAATTCTTTTAATTAATATAAATAGAAATAGACTAATTAAAAAAAATTTCTGGAACTGTTTTGACACCAACGCAATGTACACCGTCCAATTTAATTTCTTACACAAATCTCAATTTATGAGAAAAAGATTTAAAAAATCATTGGAACGGTTTTTTAAAATATTTTTTTATAACTATATAAAATTTTGAAAACAATTTAAAAAAAATTAGTAAGCCATTTTTTAGAATGCGGAGTTAAAAAATAAATGTTGAAAAAAAATTAACCACCCCTTTTCGAAATATCGAATACCTATTGATAGATAATGTCAAAAGAACAACTGGATGCCAAGTTTAATAAAAATCGAACAAGTCGTTTTCGACTTATTAAGTTCTCAAAAAAAAAAAATATAAACTTTTTTTAAAAATCAAAAAAAAATTTGTTTGGAAAATTTTGATATGCAATACTTTTTAAACTTTTTGAAAAATTCTCTATAAAACGATTGATCAAATTGAGTAAAACAATTTTTGAGAAAATTGAAAATATCCATATCATATCCATTTTTCGGATTTTTTTTTATGGTAGCCTTTTAGTAAAAAAAATTACTGATTTTTTTGAAAAAAGTTGTGGGCACGTTTTTGAAAAAAATTAGATTTTCATTTTTTGTAAAAAAAATTTTGCGGCATGTACCGTTATTTTTGGTCTTAAAAAAATGAAAAAAACGTGTGGGGGGAGTTGCCAAAAAATGCTAGGTACCAAGTTTAAAGAAAATCGATTCACCCGTTTAGGCTACATCCGAAAGAACAGACAGAATTGCGAGACCAACTTTTTTAAACTTCGCTATCATCGCAATGTCAACTTTGATCAAAATCTCGAGTTCAATTATTTTTAGGAATCAATAACTTGCCATATAGTACCTAGGTACATACATACATATATCGCAAGTAAAAAATAGTTATACAAGGGATAAGATACAAAAACAGACCACAGCTGCAGAAATAAAATCCGTTAGTGACATTTGCTGGCATTCACAAATCACACGCTCTTAGCTACGTTGTTGCAATTTTATAATTTTCTCTATTTTGGTAATTTCATTTCATTTCATAATCGTTCACATCTATTGTCACTGTGAACAAAAATCTAACATTTTCAATGCAAAAGAAGTTTAAGGAGAAATAGATAAAAAGATAAGGAAAAATATTTCTTAAAATAAGGCTTTAAATTTACAAATTGCAAATATTTTTGTTCGCCTAAGAGAATTAAATTTTAGAAATTGCGTCTGATATTCTTGTCCGCGTCCGGGTGAGGAAGTGTCCGCTTAAGGGATCCTAAAATGTATGGAATTTAAATCCAAGATCCTCTGTCGTGAGAATTTGTCCGCTCAAGCGGATTATCCTTAAGGGAGTTGTCCGTATACTATATAGGCTTAAAAAAATTAAACTCATACTGATTTAAAAAATTTAAAAACTCTACAAATACCTACATAATAGAGCGTTATTTTTTTTTTACATTGATAAAGTATTATTGTAGTGTTCATTTAAGCAAATAAATAAATCTCCCTACGCCACCACTGGCTTGGCTACATCGCTAAGAAAAGACAGTTGAAAGAGAATGTAAGAATTTGATCTTATATAATTTTGAAGAAGTCAGTTGGAAACAAGCTTTCAATCTCGGCAGTCAATAAAATATTATAAATATAATATAAAACCCGAAACATATTTGTACTTAGAGTTAAGTTAGTTTTTATAGTTACATTTAAAATAAAGTTACATGAATTGTAAATACTAACATTGTGATTAATGAACTATAATCATCCTACATTATCATCTGGGTAAAGTATATGAGTTTGTTGGACTTACCAACAACATCACAAGAACAAATTTGTCTCCATCATCCAATGATTTGCATGACTTCTTGCAGAGAGTTTGCCAAATTTTCCACCCTGCAATTGGGCAATAAACACAAGTTGACAATCCACAACACATGGCTCAATGTTATACATAAATGTATATACGAATTCGCTTTGTCTTCATTCATAATTTATTTACTTTTGGAGGCTTTGGCTTACTTTCCCTAAAAAATAAATCCTTAAGCTCATCTCTTTTCATTATCAGCTTTGTCTTCCGAAAAAAAAAAAAAGTTTCCTTCCATTTAACATGAAACCGTTTGTTTAAAGATCTACATACCTATTTTATATGAAACTGTCGAAACAAGACTGAATTCTCAGGCAAAATTAAAAATTCTTTATTTTTTCTACGATAGTAAGCACGTAAGACTTGATTGACCGATAAGATTTTAATAACATAATTTAATTTGAAACAACAAACAAATTACAGTTGCTTTGATTTTAAAATTGATATATTTTAAACAAGTAACATAGTATATGTATAACATAATAATCTGAGAGGTTTTTTTTTTTTTTTTTTGAACACGCATTAAAAGAATTAGAAAGGCAATAAGTTGCGATATAAGCCTTTTCCATATACTTTAACCCCAAGGTATTAATTTGCCCATTAATTTAAACAAAAATGCTGTTTTAGATAAACTATTATAATATAAATAACAATACTTTAACTGTTATTCTTATCTGTATAACATATGAGGGTACTTTTAATGGTCTTCCTCTCAAATTCTGTATAGGTATGTTTGTATTAGAAAAGTGTTGACAATAGAAACTCCTTTTACAACTATGTAGGTATACATAATATATCATGATTTATCGCATAAAAATTCTGCTAATTATATTCTGCCTTATTGGCAATTGAAATTATTTATTGCGTTGTGGTATAAAATATTGTTAGGTGCAAAAAAAATTTTTATTGTACGGTTGGATTTTTCTTTGTTTTTTTTTTTAAATATAAAAATATTTTTATCAGCAAAAAATGTTATGCAGTTTTACTGAAACTGCTTCGAATAATACAGATACAAATTTCAATCAAAATCCTTTAAACCGTTTGACAAAAAAACCAAATGGATGGATGGCAGATACCCGTTCTAAATTAGGTAAAACAAAAATTCGAATTTCTTCTCTTGGAATTTAAATAAAAATAGAGATGCCGCGAATAGTGACTCGGCCGAATACCGAATACCGAATATTCGGCCACACTCGTCGGCCGAATACCGAATATTCGGCAGCCGAACATTCGGCCAACGATGTGTATCTAAGTGAGAGACTATTTTCATAAGCTGGAATTGTTTACGAAGATAGACGTAATCGTTTGCTACAAACAAATGCCGAAAAAGTAGTTTTTGTTCACCACAACTTACCATTAGTAGATTTTAAATACTAAAATACAAATTTTTGAATTAAAGAAAACATTTATTGTAAGATAATAAGCCATTTTTATTCTCCATTTGTTATTCGGTATTCGGCCGAATGTTGTGAACTATTCGGCCGAATACCGAATATCAAAACTATAGGCCGAATAGGCCGAATGCCGAATAGTAGCCGAATATTCGCGGCATCTCTTAAAAACGCTCTATACATAATTTTAAGCAAATCAGTTCACCCTTTCACTTTCTTACATACCTCTATGTGACCATACTAACAAAAAAAAAAAACAATAATAAGGGTATTCATGCAACGGGATAAGTTTACCAATTGTGCAAAAAGATAAGTTTACGCAAAAGTTTGCGTGAACGTTCTTTTTATTTATTTGGATAGCTGCTGCGTAATTGGATCAGCTGTTCGTTAAACGTCAAATATTAAACATATGACGTTTGTATAAGTTTATCCAAATAAATTTGTATAAGTTTCCGCAACAAAATCCTTAGATAATTTTATCCAATATGCGTAAACCATTTACCATACAAAATTTGACAGTTCATTTACCAAAAGATAAATTTATCCAAAAGATAAACTTATCTAGTGTTTTACGACGACGTTGCATGAATCCCCCTATTAATTAAGAAAAGTAGTTGATGCAAGTAATCACGGTACTAGTAATTGAGTCGTTTTTAAAAGTTAAAAGAGAACGTGAACATACATATATCGCACAACAACATATGGAACATACGACTACAAGAATATATACACTATAATCTATACATATGTATAAGACCTTTAGTCAAACATAGGTACTTATTACCTGATTTAGAGAGACGTTCGAATAAATCATGACTTCCAGTACTAAACCGTCAAATTGGATTCTGTGAAATACGAACCAACACCTTATTTTGATTTTCGAGTATGGAAAAGAACACAATACTGCGACAAATGCGAGGATTGCGATGGAAGCATAACCAAAACAGTGATCCCCGCTCACAAATAAATATGGGTGAGACAAACAACTTAAAAGCCTACACCTACAGTTAAGTGAAAGTGATATTCTAGGAAGGAGCATGTACAATGTACATAGATGTAGAGAACTACTTCTTAGAAAAATTCTATATCTTTCGGAGCTGGGGGTCAGTTTAACACAATAAGCTGCGTCCCAAAAAGAATATCTTCTAAAATTAAATCCCCGAAAAGTTCCTCTTCAAAAAAGGTGATATAATCAATACCATCGGAGGTATGCAGTCGAATTAAATTTGCAGACAGTTAAAACGAAAAATAAGATAAATCAAATTCATCACCACACTCAGATCAGACAACAAATAGAAAACTCAGCAGAGTCAAATTTCTTTACTCTTCTGTTGGTTTGTAAAGTAAAACAAAAACCCGGTGTACAGTACCTACGGAATTTTTGGAAAAAGTTAACCTAGGTCGGGTTGATCTCCGGTTACCTACTGATTTGGTTACGAGTATTTGTTTTGTTTTGTTTGAGTGCATTCTCAAGGTGAATGAATTTATTGCGGGTATAAATTTAATAAAACGATTGGTATGTTTGTAATCTCAATTATTGTATAAATACATTTACAGGAATATATAAACGTGAGCATGACATTTGAGCTTGAACTGGGGATGCCATTGATCAAGTATAGAAAGATACTAGTTTTAGATTTTTTTTTTTAAATTAAATTTAATCATTGGAAATTTTTTATATATTTTAAGTTAGGTAAATTGTGATTTTAAAAAGATAAATGAAGTTAATTTTGTTTTTTTTTTTTTGTTAAGCTAAAAATAAAAGAAATGTGCTAAAATTGAATGACCCTTATTGCGAAGATCAACTATCAATTTATTAATAATTGACATTTATCAATCAAATTTATTAAATGGTATTATGAATGTTAACTGTCAATATTGTTGATC
This sequence comes from Epistrophe eligans, assembly GCA_951394125.1. NCBI lineage: Eukaryota > Metazoa > Arthropoda > Insecta > Diptera > Syrphidae > Epistrophe > Epistrophe eligans. The sequence continues at coordinate 57,270,160 of OX596029.1, forward strand.
CATTGTGACTTTTTTTTAAATAATGTATTGTGAATGAAAAAATTCGGTATTGTGAACAAAAATTTTTATCGATTTTATTGTTGTTTTTTTTATTTTTAATCGTAAATTTGCAGTTTATGAGTTCGTGGTGGTTAAAAAAATAACTAAAAAAAATGTGAGTTTCGAATTAAATAAGTGATAAAATTTTCTTGCCATTTCAACGATAGCGGGATCATTCAACACCTCATCTTTATCAAAAAAAATTCAGTTGAAGTCATTTTGTATTTTTATTTTTTTTTCAATTTATTTCGTTTTACGTGACCTTTTTTTATGAACATAATTTTGTTTTTAATTTTATTGATTTTCTGATAAATGATTTGCTTTGTACGTTACTCAAAAAAAAAACAAACATCTGTCAGACGCACATTCCCATTCAAAATAATAGAATATAGAAATATTTTGAAGTCATTCACAATAGCACAATATTTTATCAATTCATTTTCACAATACCGGTTTTTAATTGAATTGAAAAATTCTATCAACCATCAATCGGTTGATAGTTGAACTTCACAATAAAGGTGAATGTTAATTTTTAAATTTAATTTTAGCTAAAAAAATATTTTTAGAAACTTTAACTTGTTCTAGTACGGTCTGATGTCGCCTCTTTACAATACGCCACAAGCTGCAACCAAATTTTCATGATTAAGAATTTATTATCAGAACTTCATTTTCTTGCAACATATTTTTACCAAAAACTGCTCTCTTTACTTCCCTTAAAACTGGGCAAACTCTTAGCAATTGGCAAACTGGAAGATGTTTTATTCAAGTTGCAGACAATACAAATAACTGCCAAATCACTACGATGTGGAACAAAATTGACACACTAGTTGAGTTCTTTTTGACACAGAAGCAGATTCGAACTTATTAAAACAAATTTCTTTTAAATAATGTATTAGTAACAGTATTAGGTAACAACAGAGAAAAAACAATTGGGTGACGTCTTTCGTAATAAAGGGGCCAAACTTTTTGCATAAAATGCAACTTCGTTTATTGATATCTACTAAAAAAATGGCAGCGAAAATTAGGTTGGGTTAATTGTAAAAATGTATTTCATATTCGGATCAAAAATTTAATAAGATTTCGACGGATTAACCAAGGTTCTTTCAGCATTCAAGTTTAAGTATTAGCTACTTATTAGTTTTTGATCTTTGAACCCTGGTTAAATCTCAGTTAATCCACCGAAATCAGTAGAAAATTTAGCAATCAAGAATAAACCAAAAAGTAACGAATTCATTTTATTAGTTTTAAATTTAGAACCAACTACCTGAATAGATGATAAAATTCTTTATTTCAATAGATTTCTATACTATATTAAAAACTTAGATTAATGACATGGCTTTGCTGCCGTCTGCTTGATTGAGAATTCAACATAGTGAAATAATATAAAAATTAAAGTACATGTTAATTAAATGGTTATGAATTAATTTTCAATTTTGAGTCAGAATACTAGATTTCTTCATATAAGTATATAATGCATATTATTTTTTGTCTAGTAATAGATTCAAAAGTAGAATTATATAGATTTGAGGGGTTATACAATTTTAGAATGATTTGAACACACAAAAATATCAATTTCACCATGATTTGAAACAAGAAAACTGAAAGAAGAAAACTTTAACTGGTGAAATGCGAAGAGTCTTCGGAAGTAGAAGCTGTTGCGGTACACTACAGCATGCTTACACAATTTAAAAATGTTTGACAATCCTAAGGAACCGTTCAATATATTAATAAGCTGTTCTAGCGACAAAAAGTAAATCCGGCGAATTTCTTATAGTATTGGGCAAACTGCGATGAAATGATAACTATCTTTACGTTCTCTTCTATTACAGAGATTACAATTTTGAGATATATCTAACCTATGAGGAGCATAATTTAAATTGAGTAACTCCACTCTAGCTCTAAAAATGGTACCTATAGCTTCTTGGGAAAGTTCAGTGCAAAAATAGTTTAGGTTAACAAGTTGTTATTTAAGTTTTAATAAATATTTATGCTCTCTGAAAAACTGCTCTATTCAAGTACTGCGTGTAAATTTTGTCATCTATTTTCGCAATTAGATCAGCAAAAATAGTTTGCCATTTGTCAAAATTGTTTTCATTAAGTGAAAGATTTGCGTCGTGAGCTTCTACTAGCTGATTTAATTCCTTAAAGGACGTTGAATTTGTTAGGAGAAGCCTTCGCGTTCGCATGAATGATTTGTGAAGACCGTTTGCTCTTCTCATAACTTTAATTAAATAATCAGTGTGGACCTTTAGATTTTGAATGAAGATTGGCGGAATACCGGATTTGAAGTGAATATAATGGCTTACAATTCCAATTCGCTCACGGTTTAGATGTCAATTTTCTTCGGGCAGTTTTCTTCGTTGCCTTGGTTCAAAGACCATAATTTTAAGAAACACCAAGGGATGCCAGCTTATAAATCGAAGCTTGTCTTTTAACCATATCAAAAGCGGCTTTAAAGTCAACAAAACAGCAATAAAGCATTTTAATTTGTTCAATATATTTTTTTGCGATTGAAGAAAGTTCAAATATGTGGTCAATATTAGTAAAGAATCCATGGCAAAATCCTGCTTGGAAAATGCTCAGCCGATCGCAATTCTCAATCCATTTTGTAAGCCCCTCGTAGAGAATAGAAGCAAAGACGTTTCTAATTGTATTAAGAATAGAGATACCTCCGTAATTTTCAGGAAGACTTGCGTCACCTTTCTTGAAAATAGCAAAAATAATTGCTTTATTAAAGCAGTTGGCGACACATTATAAATCCGATTGTAGAATTCTACTGTTGTAGTTTTTGAACTAGTGGTAGAGTTTTTATAAAATTCGACTAGAATACCATCTAATCCCGGTGCTTTATTATTTTTCATTTTTAACAACAGTGCTTCCAGTTCATTTAAGGATACTGCAGTATCCAGTTCATGCACAATCGTATTTGAACATGCGTAACTAAAAGTCTGAACATTTTCACCGGCTGATAGTAATAATTTAAAATGATGGGCTAATAAATCCACTTGGAGCGAATTATTATTATTGTTGGCTCGAAAACGGCCATCAAGTTGAGAATAAAATGAGTTGTTTGGATTCTGATAGTTACCAATTCGCGCGTTTAAGTCCCCAACCAGCATGATATTTTCCAAAAAGTTATTATTTAAAAAATTATAAAGACTTTCGAATTGATTCCGCCGGTTATTACAATTATCTACGATGCATTGATTGAATTGAAATTGTTTATCTTTCTCTTTATGGTTTGATTGTAGATAAGTAAAACAAGTTAAGAAGATTTTCATATAAAAATTGTTTTAATTGTATAAAAACTTAGAGCTAAGTTATTTTTATTATAAGAAAATGTACACAGGGAATTAACGTGGGACATCCCAGATTCACAATCACAGACAATTTTGGCGCAGAGAAGGTACTCGTTTAATTTATTCTTCTTTAATCATTGCCAACAGGTACCTTGGATTTTTGTATGTTTTGTTTAAAGACCGCCCACGTTCTCATTCTCATCATAGCTTAATTTCTCTGACCAGGGCGTCCCCATGATCAGGAATAAATCTTTTCGCACTGGAGACACAGGTTTGTTTAAGTGAATGTTCCGGTGAACGTTTATTGCACTCATCGAAGTAGCACTTTTCGATTCCATGAAGAAATTCTACAATTAACTTTGTATCACCTCCATTTGGACCAACAAAGTACTCACACTCGTATGTGAAATCCTTCAGATCACGGACACAACAATCGAGGAATTCGGCATTCGGAGAGAACCAAGAATTGAGCTTGATTAAGGGAATATTAAGTTGGTCACGTAAGATGCCTGTCACCCATGTGTCGTCAATCCAGAAAAACTTTTCCTTTTGTGACTGTCGGACTAGTTGTAGGGCCGTGATTGGATTTGTGATGTATAACCAGCCCGAAAGATAATCAGGATAAACTTCGCCGGCGTATTCATCTTTCGTCACAAACCACTTGTTTGCAGTTAGACGAATCGCCGTCTTATTGTCCAGAATAAAGCCAGCAAGAAAACTCTTGGGGTACCCTTTGATTTCTAAACCTTCAAGGTAGTTCTTTAGGTGGAACAAATCAAATACAACATCATCGTCTATTTTGACAATAAATTTGGCCCGGAAACAGTTGGTAGTTACCCACTTTAAGCCCATAACATGCTTATAAGTGAGATTTCTGTAGGCTTCTACAAAATTACCCTGCAAGATATCTCCGAATTTCTTGCTTTCATCGATGACTTGCGATTGCTTTATATATTTTTCAGTTGCAGGGATTTCAGCTACCAGAAATAGCCTGGAGAAACCCATTTCAATTAATTTGCCTTGGGAAATGGCTTGTCGATGGGCAGCTCGAAGTTCATCATGTCCAACATAGGAAGTTACAAGTATTATACCTATTTATTTGGGGTGATAAAAAACATATTAATTTAAGACTTTCTGGTTATAGTAAGTAACTAAATTTAAACCTAATAGTTCTCTTCCACTTTTTCTGCAAAGATCATTATTAATTGTGTACTTGAAATTCTTTAAATCCACTAAAGTTTCACTTTGCATTTCCTCCTCGATTTGACGAACTGTTTCCACGGAAATAAACTCATCATGGTAAATATCACTTTGTTGTTGGTTTAAAGCTGAGTACAGAATCAAAATAAACACGATTGCAATAAGACATGATAGAATTTTAAAAGCAAGTCGTCCCCGTATAATCATGATTTGTCATTTAAAGTAAAAAGTTAATTAGAATTTAGATTTAGAGTGTGGGTCGTGGGAAAAATAAAATATTTTTGGTAAAAATAAACAAAAATAAAAATTATTTGACATTATTGACAGATGTGTTTAGGTTTGAAAGCTACTGGGAAAATGACTTATTCACAATAATTTTTTAAGGGGCTAATAGCATTTTCCAATAGTAGGTGTGTTTTTTTTTGCAGGCCCGGAGAGAAATGTACGAAACAAAGACCATAGGGATTAGCGACATCATCACAGAAAAAATGGAGTTTTCATATAAACTATCGATTACAAGTATATAATTCACGCCGGTAACACAGTTTTTCTGTGTGCTTAAGTTAAGCCCGGAGAATTATCTGGGTTTAGCTTAGCCCGTAGGGGATTAGTTGTTGTTGTATTTAACATGGTGATTGTTTAGCACCGACGTTGTTTTTTTCGACCAATTCCCTCTGGGCTTACAAAAAAACACGCCTAGTTTTTCTGTGTGCTTAAGTTAAGCTCGAAGAATTCTCTGGGTTTAGCTTAGCTAGAAGGGGATTAATGGTAATTGTTTAGCACCGACGTAGTTTTTTTTTACCAATTCCCTCCTTGCCTGTTCAGGGAAATGAGATCTTGGAGATCTTAGCAATCAC